>CM076577.1:133368284-133784393 GCA_034641835.2 Pinus albicaulis | reverse complement strand
CAAGAATTAAAGACCTCCAATAAGTGTATGGTTGTGTTGAGGCCTCTTAATTCCATTGCCAAAACATGGGGAAAACCACCCGGTCTGGACCTTAAAGCAGCTCATTTTCTGTTTGGTATAATGGCTCCAACTAGTGGGACCAGTTTCCCAATAAGGATGATTTTGAGGGTGTTGTGAATATAGCATGCAAATGGATAATCATTTTAATATATATGCATATATCTAAATTATTAATCTAATATATACCCAGGGTGTTTTTCCTTTATGTGATCTAAAATGATATCTTTCAACTATCGGTAATATAGATCATTTAACAGTCAAAAGAGATGAAAATTATGTAAAATGATTCTTCTAACATAGTAGTTTGCATAGAAGAATTGTGAAAGAAATATCACATTTATTAGTGTGATTACATATTCAATAAGAAAACATAGCTAAATATTAGAACAGAAGTGCGTGTAATATTTATATATGATGATGTTTCAAATATATAATGCAATAAAAAAATAACTCTCAATCTATGAAGTAAGACATAATACAAGTGAATAGAAGTACCATATGTACAAAGTTATACTCATGTAAAATGACAAAAATGAATCTGCTCCTTCTCACTTTCAATCAATTTAAAGGGTACAATAGTGCAACATCAATTAAACAACTTTAATTGTTAAAAGATAACAAAATGTGTTCCATTAATTCATCAAAGCACTCACAAACTTACAATAGTTCATTCTTTGTAAATGTTTTTGACAAATTTCTGGACCCTTCTCTAAATGCATGAGAAGAGTTTAAATACTAAACTAACTATAAACTAAAATAGATTACTACAAAAATATAGAGGAGGTTTCAAACAACCTTCCTCAAAAAAGCTGACTTAAACTACAATTTACGAAATTAAACTAAAAATTCTGATTTTGTGAGTCCTACCCTTATTTCTGTATGTGGTGACGAAGTTGGAAAATATCTAACATTACTTTGAGCTGAGCTGGCTGTGATATCCTTGATCAGATCTGTCCCTTGAAAATATCATTTGAGATTGCTGACTAGGATCTCTTTGCTGAATCTGTAAGAGACGACAGAGTTTGATGTTGATGGTTAGGTTTGATCAGAAAATTCCAGTAATTTTCCTGATCAAACTTATTTATCTTTTTAATCATTTCCTCCTATGTATCTGCTCTTTGCTTCCACTATGTTTCTACCTATCTTGTTTCTGAAAACACATTAGACGTGTTTTCCTTAAGAAGTTCCGCTTTAGACAGTTGCTCACACATATATTCAATAATCTCACTTGATATCTTGGATGTCTTTTTCATTGCTTTATCTGCCTGTTTGATTTGTGCTTCCCATTCTGTGAATAGAATTTCTTTGTGAAGATTGTCTACTTGAGGTAGATTATCTTGCTTTCCTGAATCTGAAACTTGCCATTGAATGTGCTGTTCAATTTTCTTCTCAAGTCTTTCACATTCAAGTTTCTGAATTGCTATATGTTGGATCATTATTTTACTTGAATCACAATAAGAATCAATCATAGAAGCTTGATCACAAAATACTTCTTGTTCTTTCTTTAACTTAGTGTTTAAATCAAGTGCTTCTTTGATAAATTGTTCTAATTGTGGTTGGCTCTGTGACTTAGTCATTGCTATTTCCAGTTGTGCTTGTTTTTCATTAATCTCTATCTTATGCTACAATTTGAGGCTTTCAATATCTTTATGAAATTGGGCTATGTTTACTTTGACTTGCTCGCTAGAATTGGATTTCTCTTCATTCAAAAACTTCTCAAGTTCTTGTACTCTAGCTTCCTTTTGTTTTAACAACACTCTAACCTCAGTAGCTTTATCAACAGTAGCAGTAGCATATTCCCCTACATATTGTGATAATTTGGTTAGAAGTTCAGTAGGATCATCTGAGGAATATTTCCATAGTACATCAATTGATTCATCTGTAGGCTTTGGATTTGTTTCATCAATTCTCCTTATTTTGTTTATTTTAACTACAACCTTGTAACTAGGACTGTAGAAAATATCTAATGAAGGAATATCTTCAATCTATAGAACTATCTGATTTGTGGGGTAGGCCGATATGATTTCTTTATCATGCATTACTGGAACTCTTTGTAGTGGATTAACAGTCTCCATTATATTCTGTGAGTGTTCGAGTGCCTGGAAACTTGTTGCTTGATCAGTATTGGGATTTTCTTTAGGAGTTTTTATTGCTTCAGAAAACTCCTCCCATTCATTTATAAGATCTTTTGCTTGTGGTAAACTGGACTGATCTAGCATGTTGTGACTGTGCTGAACTGCTTGAGAATTTTATTCTGTCCCATTATTTATTGTTTCCTCTAGCATCTCTCTCTCATGAACGACTCGATCAATTATCTTTTTTGAGTTTTCATTTTTAGATTCGAATTCATTTAGAGTGATCTGAATTATCAGATTGTTGTTGCGATTGACTTGATTCATCTTCAGACATATCTTTTATTTCATCATCCAGGCTGACACTTGGAATGTGTTTGTTGTCATCTTCAATGGTTAACAAATTTAGAGGGACTTTCTCTAGTCTTGTTTCTGTATGCTTGAAAAGCTTCAAAATCCTCTTGACTTAGTTGACTAGATACATACTTGATAATATCTGAAAAAATTTCCATGCCCTGGAAGAGATCATCAAATCCATCTTGCTCCTTTACAAAAGGCTTAATCTTAAGCTTTGTGATGTAATTTTGAATTACATCATTTCGATCATATAATCTTCTCGGCATTACTTCCAATTTCAATAAATGAATTTTGGAAACTTCCTTGTAAGTATGGCCAATATTAGACAATGCAAAGGTGCCACATTGTATAGGGAAATTAGGCCAAATAACCATTTTAGCATCCTTCAGTTGTTTCGTAACACCATTAACAAGCTGATAGGCTATTTATTTTTCAAGTAACTTATCGGGAACATAATAGGCTAAAACATGGGGAGAAGCATAACTCTCGAATACTCTAATATATGTAAAATTCTCTTCTGCAAACCATCTAGCTACTGGAAGAATGTCTGCATTGGATTCTTCAAAAACCCTAGGGACCCTTTTGTTAAAAATCATCTGATGTATAGGCAATATGAATCCATAATAGATTTTATAAAAGTGTAAGTGGAAATCTAAATCCCAGAGTTCTCTGTGGTAAATGTGAATTGGGGTAGGGTCCATGGTAGTCCATTTCCATCCCATGGTAGGAACACTAGAAGTAAAATAGATAGCATCCATGACATAGGTAGACATATAAAAGGAAGGTATTTCTTTGAATGAAATACTTATTTTATTTCTATATTCGGTTATGTGCTTGGCTACGTTATTAGATAAGATGTTTGCCCAATTCAAAATTGATGAATTGACGATTGTGTCAATTAGGGGAACCCAGTATCTTGAGAATCTAGTGCTATCTTGTTTGGAAAATAATCTACATAACATACCAGTAGCATAACAGTAAGGATTAGGAATTTTTGAAATTGGGTACGTACCAAACTTATCTTGCTTCAATTTCCCCTAATTATCCTTCCATTCTTGGATGACTTTGATAAAGTCTGGATGTTCTCCTCTAAAATTCTGCAAATAGTATTTTTCATATTTCTGTTGCGGGGGTGGTAGATGGTACATTGCTGTTAAATCTTCTTCCCTAAAAGAACCCATAGTTTCTCCCTTCGAATTCTTGAACATTCTATCTTCAATGTTTAAGTGGTAAATTACCCACTTAACCATGTCTGTATAAGGAAGAATATTTGGTCTTGCAACTATCTTGTGAATGTATCAGCATGCAACGTCAAAAAGAGTTGTGTCAGAGGTAGAAGCAGTGCCTGTCGAAGAAACTTTGTTTATGACCCTGGGTCCTTCAATTTCAAAAATTTTATATATTTCCTCCCATGTCGAACTTCCACAATATTTGTTGCAAACGATATCTAAAAATAATGGAGACATATCTGTGTCTTTAGTTGACAACGTCTGAGAAATTTCTTTACCATTTTTGCTCATTTTTCTCTTCTTCAATCCGTTAACTGATTTCCTGAAAACAGAGCGAATTTTTACAAGTATGAAGTATCAAAGAGACAAATCTATCATTTATTTCAAACACACGTAAGAATATATCAATCTTATTAAAATATAGCATCAATCATCATTCATAATCTCTGAATTAATTTTTCATATATCTCCACACATAAGATTTATCAATCGCTTTAAAGCCGTTAAGATCTTAAATTTCATTTTGACATGACACAAGTTGTTTTACACGCTTGATATAGTAAATGGCGTCGGTGCACATATCACAGATTATAACTTATAACCTTTCGTAATACTTACCCTTAAAGGCTTTGAAACGTGATCTGTGCAAATCACAGATCGCAACTTTTATAGGATAACGATCTAGCATATGTTATAAGTTGAGAGAAATGCGAATTGCACTTTTTATAAAACTGAAGTGACCACGATGGTCGAAGGTTCTATATTCATTTTTCTATTTGCGCATCAGGTCCGTAGAGTTGCAACTTATATCATTTTGCTTTTAATGTTTTTTTATTGATTAAGTGAAGTGCGGTGCGATAAAAGTAAATATAACGGTGATTGAAGCTTTTAGCAAACTTTAAATCATATCTTCAGAGAAGTTTGAGTGCATATCGCAGTTCGTATATTTCAAGTTTTATGAGTCTTTTGAAATTCATAAGATATATGATTTGCGATGCACTTTAAAAGAAAATGGAAAAAACATAAAATATCTATTTTCTAAGTTTTTTGTTTTAGGAAATTTAAAAGAATTTCCTATTTATTTCTAAAGGGTCCCTATTTATAAAAATAAATGGGGGTTGTTATATAGCACAACAATTGGCGATTCACTTGGGTGAACCAGATATCTCTGATGATTTTTTTTGAAATTTATAAGTTTTTTTTTTTTTTTAAATAAAATAGTTATAGGAATGAAATTTCAAATAAATAATATCTTACTAAGAAATGAAAGTTTCTCTTATTCACTATTCATAATAATTCCTCTTTTAAAGATATAAGTATGAAAATCTATATTAGTCCTTACTCAGTTTAAAACGATAAAGTAAGTGGCCTTTATAGATTAGCTTTATAAAAAATTACTCTTTTATCACAAATAGAGCCTTTGTTCCAATAGGCAATTTAAGCTTTTGGTAGGGTTACCTTTTACCCAGCAATGATTCATTGTCCCATCCAGTATTTCTTATAATTTTCAGAAGTAAATTCTAATCTCTTAGAATTTTCTTTTATATATTATTTTATTTACTTAAAAGCCATTGTCTTGGCTTGGTAACCAAATGAACACTGTTACCGATGAAATAGGTAACCGCACTGTTACCTACTTTTTTTTGGTAGCATAAAAAACACCCGATTTTAAAAAGTGGTGATGCAGAATCACTTTTTCTTTTTTAGCACATTTTTGACACTCTAATATTTTTATTTATGAAGTATGAATATTTGTTTTAAAATGTTAGTGATTTTCATGCTAATTTTGAAACGTATTGATGTAGCATCAACCTTTTTTTTTTAGAGTGGTGATTTTCATGCTAATTTTGAAATGTATTGATGCAGCATCAACCTTTTTTTTTTAGAGTGGTGATTTTCATGTTGGTAATAAAACACAAAACTTAGATAAAAAATATATATAAAACAATTAAAAAAACCAATAAAAATGTAAAAAAAACAAAACTAACTCATAAAAATAAAAAATTTAAACAAAAATAAATTAAAAAACAAAAACAAAAAAAAAAAATATTTGAAAATTATATCAAAAGAAATGACAAAATTTGAAAAAAAAAACACATAATTTAAAGAAAAAAACAAAAATTAACCAAAAAAAAATTAAAAAAAAACCATCAAAAACATTTTTTTCAAAGTTATTAAAAAAAATCATATAATTAAAAAAAAAAATTAAATTAAATAGAAAATTTAAAAATAATTTAAATTACAAAATTAAAATTTAGATTTAAAAAATAAAGTACAAAAAGAAAAAATTAAATTTAAAAATTTAAATTAAAAATAATAATAATAATAATAATAAGAAAAAAAAATTAAAAATTTTAAAATTAACAAAAAAAAACAAATTAAAAATAAAAAAAAATAAAAAAAAAAAATTGAAAAAAAAAATTAAAATAAAAGAATTAAAATAAAAAAAACTATCATTAAAAAAACAAAAAAAATGAAAAAAACCGTGTGCAAATAAATAAAAAACAAATATCCATAAATTTACTGTTTTTTTTAAATGAAACAATTCATAAATTTTAAAAATGAAAAACTAAATAAACTAAAAGATTAAAAAAAAAAAATTAAATTAAATTAAAATTTAATAAATTTAATAAATAAATTTTAAATTAAAAAATAAAAATAAATAAATAAATAATAAAATAAATAAATAAATTTTTTGAATTTAAAATATATATATATATATATATATATATATATATATATATATATATATATATATATATATATATATATGAATTTTTTTATCGTGGTGGCGCCGCCAATCGGCCTCCTGCCCAGGTGGTGGCAGAGGCCGACTGCTGGGCGGGTGGGGAGGTTGCATGCAGCCCCCCTCCTACTCAGCGACCAGCCTCGACTGCCACCTGGGCGGGAGGGCGATTCCCAGAATCAGGGAGTGTGATTCCCGGAATCAGCCTCCCGTCGCGAGAGGGTGATTCCTAGAATGGGCCTCAGGGCGATTCCCGTAATCGGCCTCCTGCCACGGGAGGCCGATTCCCAGAATTCGGCCTCCCGCGGCGGGAGGGCGATTCCCGGAATCGGCCTCCCGCCGCGGGAGGCCGATTCTTGGAATCGCCCTCTCGCGATTCTTGGAATCGCCCTCCCGCCCAGCAGCCGACCTCCGCTGCCACCTAGGCAGGAAGCCGATTGGCGATGCCACCACGATCAATTTTTTTTTTTTTTTTTTTTTTTTTAATTTTTAATCATTTTTTTAATTTGATTTTTTTTTAATTATTTTTTTTCTAAATTCAAAAAATTAATTTTTTTTTTTTTTTTTAATTTAATTTTTGTATTTGAAATTTAATTTTTTTAAAATTTTTAAATTTTTTTTTTTATTGTTTAGTTTTTTCATTTAATTTTTTAAAATTTAGTAATTTTTTTTTTTTAATTAATTTATTTGAATTATATATATATATATATATATATATATATATATATATATATATATATATATATATATATAATTTTTTTTATTATTATTTTTTTAATTACATAAAATTTATATATATATATATATATTTTTTTTCAATTAAAATTTTGTATTTAAAATTATTATTATTTTTTTAATTAAACTTAATATTTTCAAATTAATTTGTTTTTTATTTTTATTTTATTTAATATATATTTTTTAATATATTTTTTTCAATTTTTCAATTTTAATTGATTTTTAAAATTTTTTAAAATTTTTATTTTAACAATGTTTTTTTTTTTTCCTTTATATTTAAATTTATTTTTTATTTCAAAATTTATTTGTTTATTCATTTATTTATTAAAATTTAATATTTTTTTTTTTAAATTTAATTTTTGTATTTGAAATTTAATTTGTTTTAATTTTTTTTTTTTCCAAATTTTGTTAATAATTATATATATATATATATATATATATATATATATATATATATATATATATATATATATATATATATTATTTTTTTAATTACATAAAATTTTTATATATATATTTTTATTTCAATTAAAATTTTTTATTTAAAATTATTATTATTTTTTTTAATTAAACTTAATATTTTCAAATTAATTTGTTTTTTATTTTATTTTTTAATTAATTTATTTTATTTTTAATTATTTTTTTCAATTTTTCAGTTTTAATTGATTTTTAAAGTTTTTTAATTTTTTTATTTTAACAATGTTTTTTTTTTCTTTATATTTAAATTTATTTTTTATTTCAAAATTTATTTGTTTATTCATTTATTTATTAAAATTTAATAAAATCTAATATATATATTTTTAATTTAAGTATATATATATATATATATATATATATATATATATATATATATTTTTTATAATTTAAATTTAATTTATTTTTTTATAGTTTATTTGTTTTTTTAATATATATTGTTTTAAATTTAATATTTTCATTGTATTTTATTTTTAATTAATTTTTCATTTTTTACTTTTAATTTAAATAATGTTTTTTGTTTTTTGTTTTTATTTTTTATTTATTTATTAAAATTTAATATATTTCCTTAAATTTAATTTTTTATTTTAATTAATTAATTAATTTATTATTATTATTATTATTTTAAAAATTTAATAAACATTTTCTTTTTCTTTTTTAAATTTAATTTCTATATTTTATTTTTTATAATTTCTTTCTTTTTTTAACATGTTTTCTTTTTTTAATTTAATATTTTTATTTTGTTTTTATTTTTATTTTTTTATTTCTATATATTTTGAAATTTTAATCTTTATTTATTTACTTATTTTCTTAAATTTTAAGTTTTTTTTGTTGTTTGAATTAAAATTTTTATTTTGTTTTTATTTTTATTTTTTATTCCTATATATTTTTAAATTTTAAGCTTTAAAATGTTTTTATTTTTTAAATTAAATTTTTTTCTTAAATTTTAGGTTTTTTTTAATGTTTGTATTTTAAAAATTAAAAAATGTTATTTCTATTTTTAAAAATGTCAAAAATAGGACACAATTTTTATTTTTTTTGTTATTCCACCATCAACTGATTTTGTTTTCAGGGTGTTTTTTCAATCATTTTTTCAAGAAACAATTTTGTTTTTAGCTTAATTTTATAAAATGTTGAAATTTGACCTTCAAAAAAAACCAAGGGCGTTCTGGAATACACTTTTTTTGTTTTTGGGGTGTTTTTTCATGTTTTTTGAGTCTTTTTGGGCTAGAGTTCCCGTTTTGAGGTCAGGTTACCTATTTCATCGGTAACAATGTTAATGATGACAATGCCACTCACTAGTAGTAATTAAGTTGATCAAATTGGCTCTTGATGAGATCTCTTGCCTTTTTGATATAATCTCAAGTCATTACCTTGTTTTGATAGACAGTATTGGTAATGTCAGTTTAACTTTTTCCTTATGAACATGGTAAACAAGTTCGTGATGAGACTTATTATATTTTAAGTTTTTCTTTTAATCATATATTTTTTATTTTCATTTGAATTCCTTTGGAAAATTTATAAGATTTTCCGGATGGGATGAATCATTCGTCTTTTTAAGATTTTGGATGATAATGTCAAGTTTTCAGATTACTTTTCTGTAAACAGGTCTTTACTATGTTAAAGTTTATTTTCTTGACTGATAAATAGAATATTCATGCTATATAAATATGAGAGTTCATCAAAGAATAACTGATTTCAGCGAAATTCCATTTTTCAGAAATATAAAATCAGTTTGTCTTTCTAAATCTTTCGATTTTCCTTCCTTAACATTTTTCATTTTTTATAAGCAAAAAGAAAAATCAAAAAGAAAATCATCTGAGATTAGATTTGAAAAGCCAAATATTAATAATAAGAAACTTTTATTTTAAAAGAGAAAATCAAAAGACACTAATATACAAGGATAGAAGGGGTTACCTCATATGAGAAATATTTTTTTAAAATTTTCCCATTAACAGGCAAAGAATCCTTTTTTCCTGATAAATCTTGTAATAGAAATGTTGATGGGCCTATTTCTTCAATTATTTAAAATGGACCTAGCCAGAGTTTTTGAAACTTCGTGTGTTTACCTTTTTCCTCATACGCTTTGTCCTATTTCAATACCAAATCACCAATTTGAAAATTCTTTGGAGTGACAGAAGTTGAATCAAACGAGGATTTTATTATTTGTTGATGATGAACATGAGTTTGTTTGGCTTTTTCTCTTTCTTCTTCTAACTTCAAAATTTGACCTTGTCTAAATTGTAAAGAAGAAGTAGGAGTTTCATTAATGAATTGAACTAAGGAAAGGGATGGAAAAACTACATTGGTGGGAAGTACAACTTCTTTTCCATATACAAAATTAAATGGAGAAGTACCAATAGAAGCTTTTGAGTTATTCGATCTGCCCAAAGAGAAAAAATTAATGGCTTATGCCAATTTATTTGATTCTGATCAATAGTTCTTTTGATTATTCTAATCAATTTTTTTTTTGTAGGTTCTGCTAAACCATTTCCTTGTGGATAATAATTTGCAGAATAATTTATTTTAAAAACTCTTTTAATTACAAAATCTATCATAGTAGTTCAAGAGAAATAAGACACATTATCAAACATCAAAGAAGTAGGTAAGCCAAACCTGGTTATGATATTTTGGTCAATTAAATCAATGATATTTTCTGAATTAGCTACTTTTAAGGGAATTGCTTCCACCCATTTGGTAAAGTAATTAACAGCTGTGAGAATATATCTATGTTGTTTGGAAGAGTTAGGAACAATCTCACCAATTATATCTAATCCCCATTGCTCAAATGGTTGTTCAATATTGACCAGTTGTAATGGGAATGCTAGCTCTCTTTGTTTTCGAGATGTACTTCGGCATACTTTACATCTTCTTGAATATTCATGGGCATATCTAAAAAGTGTAGGCCAATAGTAACGTGCATGCAGGATCTTATGTGCTATTTTATTACCTCCAAAATGTCCTCCAGCTAGTCCATCATGGAGTTACTGCAAGACTTTATCTGCTTCAGATTTTTCTAAGCATCTTAGAAGTACAAAATTGAAATTTATTCTAAATAAGACATCATTGAATAAATAATATTGTTTAACTTTTAATCTAAGATCTCGTTTTGTCTTATAACTAAGATTATTTGGAGCATATCCATTTTTTAAATAAAATATAAGATCAACATATTGTGAATCCGAATCATTGAGGCTTACCTCTCATATTTGCACATTACCTGTATCTTCTTCTGATGGAAAATGTGATGCTCCTGCAAGCATTCTACAAAAACCTTGACCTCTAATGATTTTAGAGGGTTTTATTTCTACATCATACTCTTGTAATGCAGTTACCCAGTTAGCTCTCCTAATTCTTTCTGTATCAAAGGTTGTCTTACTGCAGAAAATGGAACTATGATTTTTGTATGAGACTTTAGGATAAAAGTTCTAAAATGTTTTATGGCTTTAAAAATAGCAAATGATTGTTTTTCAATAGATGTGTAATTCAGTTCCACACCTTGTAAATTTGAACTAAAGAATGATATCGGTGCTTCTATTTGTTGGTCATTCAACTGTGTTAAAACACCTGCATATGATGTATCCGATGAAAAAGTGTATACTGTAAATGGATTAAGAAAATAGGGGGTGGTCAAGAATGTAGTATTGACAATTGACTGTTTAATAAATTCAAATGCTTCTCTGTTATTATGTCCCCATTTAAAGACATAATTTTTCTTAATCATGTTCCGTAATGGTAAAACTATTTGAGAAAAATCAGGGACAAATCTCTTAACAAAATTAATTTTCCCAAGGAAAGATTGCATAGTTTTCTTGTTATGAGGGAAAGAAATTTGTTTAATTTCATCAAATATTTCAGGATCAATATAGATACCATTTTTTGACACAATGAATCTTAAAATTTTTCCTTCATCTAAATCAAAAAATGATTTCTTTGGATTTAATGAAATGCCATAATTTTTGCATTGTTCAAAGACTTGATTTATGACACTCACGTGATGATTTTCCTATTTAGAGAAGACAACAATGTCATCTAAATATATAAATATTGTTTTATTTATAAGTCCTCTAAAAGTTGTGTCCATGGCTCTTTGGAAAGTGGCACCTGTATTAATTAATCCAAAAGGCATTTTTTGATAAGCATAAGTTCCCCACTTAGTTCTGAACGTAGTTTTCAACTTGTCATCTGGATGAACGAGGATTTTATTGTAACCTAAAAATCCATATAGAAAAGGCATGAGTTTAGAACCAACTACTTTTTGCAATACTTGTTCCATGGTTGGTAGTGGAAAATTGCCCTTTTGGCAAGCTTTGTTTAAATTTCTAAAAGCAATGAAAATTCTAATATCACCATTCTTCTTCCATACAGGTACCAAATTTGATACCCATTTTGAATGTCTATCTAGAAAGATGATTTTTTCCTTGAGAATTTTATTCAATTCAGTTTTAATTTGATTTTCCAAATTTGGATGAATCTTTCTCAATTTCTGCTGTATGGGATTTTCCTTTGAGATCATAGGAATCGTGTGTTGGATTACAAAAGTATCATATGTTTTAAGATCAGAATAATCCCAAGAAAAGACACTTTTGTACATCCTAAACAATCTGATGAATGATAATCTTTCTTTAGAAGACATGCCAAGACCTAGATTTATATTTTGAGGCTTTTCTTCACTTCCTAGATTAACTAACTCCTACCTTAAGGTAGAACTTTTTACTTTTGAGTTAGTTACTCTTTTAAATCTATCCTTTAGATCATATAAGTCTTCTAACTTGACAACAGATTTTGGAATAGGATTTTCATCTTGTTATTTCTTAATCTGAGTGTCATGTTCATTTTCATCAATGATTTGATTATCATAAGATTCTTCAGATGTTAAAAAATCTATGATATCTGAGTCATTATTGAATACTCTCCAATTAGTGATATTATCAGGAACAGATGGTCTAAAAATAAATTCAATAGAAAATCTATTGGGATTAAATTCTTGGGATGGGATTAATTTTGATGCTACATTGGCAAGTAAATCTGCACTAGCATTTTGTATTCGAGGTATAGAAGAAATGTTGAAGGCTAAGAAATGAGTAGTTATCTTGGACTAATGATTGATAATGTTTTAAATGTCCAAAATTACAATGGATAATATCTCTCACTTGCCTAACTATGATTTCTGAATCTCCTAAAACCTTCAGATGTCTAATATTTAGATCAATAGCTTTTAATAATGCTTGAACTAATGCTTCATACTCAGCTACATTGTTGGTACAATCAAATTCTAATCAGCAGGCTAACATAGACTTTTCACCTTCTTGGTTTATTAAAATACAACCCATACCTGCACCATCTTCAGATTTAGAACTGTCAAAATAAAGGGTCTAAAACAACGAATTAACTATTTTTCTATCTAAAAAATTAATACATCTAGAATTATCCGGCTGGGAAAAATTCTCAATCTAAGATACAACCGCATTATCAAAGAAAGAAGATGGTTGAGCATTAAATTTTCCTAAAAATGACTGTGTAGAGTAGTTTTAAATAATGTTGTTATTGAAAGCTACTGGCTCATTAAACTCTTAAAGATTAGTCACTATGTGTTTCATAAAATTTTCACCGTCAATTCGAATTTGGTTTGGCTTTCCATTATGTGATAACCACATATGTGACCAGTTTGTTGAGAAATAACCATCAAGTTTCTCAGACCAATCACGACTTAAAATTAAACCATAAAATTCGGGAATGTCTGCCACCAGAATATCAATTATCTAAACAACTTTAGGATTTGATGACAATCTCATAGAAACGGATTTTAATTCTCCTACCACTTCTACTCTAGTTCTGTCAAGTTGTACTATATGAACTGGATAACTCTGAGGAGTAATGTTCAATTTAGCACAAACTTATTTCAGTATTATATTCGAAGAAGCCCTTGAGTCTATCAAACAATTATGAACATTTTTGTTATATATCTCATAGGTTAAGAGAAATGGGGGAGTATGAGAGATGGATTGATCACCTGTCATAATTAAATCTGAGGCATCTATTTTTACAGAAGGAGAAGGTGGCTTACCCATTTCATTAGTAGCTTGAACTATGACTGGAGCAGGTAAGTTTGAAGCAGGAACAACTTTTAATTCTCTAAGTAAGATTTGTTGTTGTTGCTTCAATTTGGTAAGATCATGAATTGAAATATTTTCCCTAGTATTGTTCATGTCTTCAACTATATTATACTCAATGGTATTTGAGATAACCATTGTTTTAGATATAAGTGGAGAGTCTGATGTAACAGGACTTGTTTGCGTAGCCTTTGAATTAGAAATTTTTCTTATTGGTTCGTCTTTAGCATGAGTGGATTTATTTTTTTATTGGCTAGGTTGTGTTGCTTCAGTAATATTTTTGCTACGTGTGCTGACAGGCAAAGCTTCAAGTTGTTCTTCATTTGATAGGATGAAATCCAACAGTCCATTAAGTTCAACTTCTTCTTCTCATCATGTTCCTCTTCCTCTATTTGTTCTTCCTCGTCTTCTTGATCTGATTCAACATTAGATATAATCTTTGGAGGTTGAGAATTAGAGGTTTTCTTCTTGAAATTCCTGAAACTATTTTACGAATTTGAATTTTCGGCGACTTGTTTCTTGATATCTACCATCTCATTGGTCATGGTTTTCAAAACTTTTCGAAGACCTTCTACATCAAATGGATCTTTTGGCTTTTTCTTTTTAGAATCATCTTTGAAAGATATTTTCTTTGATTTATGATCTTCTTGAGAATTCTTTTTCTCAAGAGCAGTTATGCTTTTTTCTACAGATAGAGATTCTTTCATATTTTTGGCAAGAGTTTTTAGTTTTTCTCTATCAACGAAAATAGCTATATTAGATGGAAGGGATGAAATATACCACTCAATTTGAACTTCTGCACCAGGAACTGCTATAACAGGAATTTATTGAGTAGTTTATTAGATCTTGAATTAAAATCTTTTATCTTCTCACCTAGTTTATCTTTAAGATTAGAAAGATCATTGATGAGAGTAACAGTAGTTCTGTCATCTCCAAACTTAGCCAGAAATTGTTCTTTAAACATATTCCAGTTAGTTATGGAGCGAGTAGGTAATGAAAAATACCAGGATCCTGCAGATCCTTTTAAAGTATATGGAAATAATCGTACAACGCAATCCTCTTCAACTACTGCATTCAATTTTACAGCTAACATAAAATTATGAATATGTTCTTCTATAGGAAGACCATCTTCAAGATTGAATTTTGGTAGCCATATTTTAGGATTTTTAGGCAGAGCATGAAGAGGAGCAGACATGTTTACAACCCCTAGATTACTCCATGGGTTTACATTCAATGGAGGGACTTGACTTGCCATTGGATTTTGGATGGGTTGATTGTGAATTGATGATGAGGCAGGTCGAGTACTAGGACCAGTATTTTGAGTATTGGAACTAGTGAAAGTGATATCGATTGTTGGAATGAAATTTTTGGAAGTGAGCGGAGGTAATGGGGGTGAATGGGATAAAACCTTGATAGTGAACGATTCTGATTGAGCCCTCTTTAAATTCTTTCGAGTACTACTGATAGGAAATTCAAAATGGAGAATCCCTGTTTTTTGACTTTCTGATCGAGTTAATATTACTCGAGTGTGTAAAGAAGATGAAATACTAAGATCTGATAATTGAGAAGATTCATGCTTTTCAACAAAAATAGATACTTTCTCTAACTTTTCTATCAAAGACTGAAATTCTAGGGAATGTTGGTGAAACTTGGGAAATAGTATAGTATGAGTATCACTAGGAGACTTAGGGGAAAGATGATCAACTTCAAATTTTATAGATGAGGATCTAGGTAATTTTCTAGAAGTTGATGGGGATCTAGAGGGAGAGAGATTTTTTTATTGACCTTTAGATTTATCAGACCTTTGTGACATTCAATTGGCCCTCCTTCTAGCGCCAATATGTTGAGGCCTTGGAATTTCATTTCAAAAACATGGGGAAAACCACCCGGTCCGGACTTTAAAGCAACTCCTTTTTCGTTTGGTATAGTGGCTCCGACTGGGGATAATGGGACCAGTTTCCCAATAAGGATGATTTTGAGGGTGTTGTGAATATAGCATGCAAATGGATAATGATCTTAATCTATATACATATATCTATGTTATTAATCTAATATATACCCGAGGTGTTTTTCCTTTATGCGATCTAAAATTATATCTTTCAACTATCAGTAATATAGATCATTTAACAATTGAAAGAGATGAAAATTATGTAAAATGATTCTTCTAACAAAGTAGTTTGCATAGAAGAATTGTGAAAGAAATATCACATTTATCAGTGTGATCACATATCCAATAAGAAACCATAGCTAAATATTAGAACAGAATTGCATGTAATATTTATATATGATGACATTTCAAATATATAATGAAATAAAAAAATAACCGTCAATCGATGAAGTAATACTTAATACAAGTGAATATAAGTACCATATGTACAAAGTTCTACTCATGTAAAATGACATAAATGAATATGTTCCTTCTCACTTCGAGCAATTTAAAGGGTACAGTAGTGAAACATCAATTAAATAGCTTTAATTGTTAAAAGATAACAGAATGTGTTCCATTAATTCATCAAAGCACTCACAAACTTACAATAGTTCATTCTTTGTAAATGTTTTTGACAAATTTCTGGGCCTTTCTCTAAATGCATGAGAAGGGTTTAAATACTAAACCAAATATAAACTAAAATAGATTATTACAAAAATATAGAGGAGGTTTCAAACAACCTTCCTCAAAAAGATAACTTAAACTACAATTTAGGAAATTAAACTAACAATTCTGATTTTGTGAGTCTTGCCCTTCTTTCTGTATGTGGTCACGAAGTTGGAAAATATCTAACATTGCTTTGAGCTGAGCTGGCTGTAATATCCTTGATCGGATCTGTCCCTTGAAAACAACATTTGAGATTGCTAACTGGGATCTCTTTGCTAAATCTGTAAGAGACTGCAGAGTTTGATGCTGATGGTAAGGTTTGATCAGAAAATTCCAGTAATTTTCCTGATCAAACGTATTTGTATTTTTAATCATTCCTCCTGTGTATCTGCTCTTTTCTTCCACTGTTTTTCTACTTATCTTGTTTCTGAAAACACATCAGACGCGTTTTCCTTAAGAAGTTATGCTTTAGATAGTTGCTCACACATAGATTCAATAATCTCACTTGATATCTTGGATGTCTTTGCCACTACTTTCTCTACCTGTTTGATTTGCGCTTCCCATTCCGTGAATAGAATTTCTTTATGAAGCTTATCTACTTGAGGTATATTAGCTTGTTTTCCTTAAGCTGAAACTTTCCATTGAATGTGTTCTTCAATTTTCTTCTCAAGTCTTTCACATTCAAGTTTCTGAATTGATATCTGTTGGATCATTATTTTACTTGAATCATAATAAGAATCAATCACAGAAGCTTGATGACAAAATACTTCTTGTCATTTCTTTAACTTAGTGTTTCAATCAAGTGCTTCTTTGATAAATTGTTCTAATTTTGCTTGACTCTGTAACTTAGTCATTTCTATTTCCATCTGTGCTTGTTTTTCATTAATCTTTGTCTGATGTTGCAATTTGATGCTTTCAATATCTTTATGAAATCAGGCTGTGTTTACTTTGATTGCTCGTTGGAATTGGATTTCTCTTCATTCAACAACTTCTCTAGTTCTTGTACTCTAGCTTCCTTTTGTTTTAACAACAATCTAACCTCAATAGCTTTATCAATAGTAGCAGTAGCATATGCCCCTGCATACTATGATAATTTGGTTAGATGTTCAGTAGGATCATTTGAGGAATCTTTCCATAGTACATCAACTAATTCATCTGTATGCTTTGGATTTGTTTCATCAATTCTCCTTCTTTTGTTTCTTTTAACTACAACCATGTAACTAGGATTGTAGAAAAATCTAATGAAGGAATATCTTCAATCCCTAAAACTATTTGATCTATGGGGTAGGCCAGTATGAATTCTTTAACATGCATTGCTGGAACTCTTTCTAGTGGATTAATAGTCTCCACTATCTTCTGTGAGTGTTTAGGTGTCTGGAAACTTGTTGCTTGATCAGTATTGGGATTTTCTTTAGGAGTTTTTATTGCTTCAGAAAACTCCTCCCATTCATTTATAAGATTTTTTGCTTGTGGTAAACTGGACTGATCTAGCATGTTGTGACTGTTCTAAACTACTTGAGAATTTGATTCTGTCCCATTATTTCTTTTTTCCTCCAGGATCTCTATCTCACGAATGACTTAGTCAATAGTCTTTTATGAGTTTTCCTTTTTTGATTTGGATTCATTTTCAGAGTGATATGAATTATCATATTTTTGTTGTGACTGACCTAATTCATATTTAGACATATATTTTATTTCATCATCCTGGCTGACACTTGGAGTGTGTTTGTTGCCATCTTCAATAGTTAACAAATTTAGAGGGACTTTCTCTAGTCTCTTGTTTCTGTATGCTTGAAAAAATTCAACATCCTCTTGACTTAGTTGACAAGATACATACTTGATAATATCTGAAAAAATTTCCATGCCCTAGAAGAGATCATCAAATCCATTTTCCTCCTTTACAAAAGACTTTATCTTAAGCTCAGTGATATAATTTTGAATTACATCATTTGGATCATATAATCTTCTCAGCATTACTTCCAATTTCAATAAATTAATTTTGGAAACTTCCTTGTCAGTATGGCCGATATTAGACAATGCAAAGGTGCCACATTGTACAGGGAAATTAGGCCAAATAGCCTTTTTTAGCATCCTTCAGTTGTTTCATAACAACATCAACAAGCTGATAGGCTATTTCTTTTGCAAGTAACTTATCGGGAACATAATAGGGTAAAACATGGGGAGAAGCATAACTCCCAAATACTCTAATATATGTAAAATTCTCTTCTGCGAACCATCTAGCTACTGGAATAATGTTTGCATTGGCTTCTTTAGAAAACCTAGGGGCCCTTTTGTTAAAAATCATCTGATGTATAGGAAATATGACTCCATAACGTATTTTATAGAAGTGTAAGTGGAAATCTGAATCCCAGAGTTCTCTATGGTAAATGTGAATTCAGGTAGGGTCCTTGGTAGTCCATTTCCATCCCATGGTAGGAAAATTGGAAGTAAAACATATAGCATCCATGACATATGCAAACATATAAAAGGGAGGTATTTCTATAAATGAAATAATTATTTCATTTCTATATTCGGTTTTTTGATTGGCTAGGTTATTAGATAAGATGTTTGCCCAATTCAAAATTGATGAATTGATGATTGCATCAATTAGGGGAACCTAGTCTCTTGAGAATCTAGTGCTATCTGTTTTGGAAAATAATATACATAACATACCACCAACATAACAATAAAGATTAGGAATTTGGGAAATTGGGTATGTACCAAACTTATCTTGCTTCAATTTCCCCTGATTATCCTTCCATTCTTGGATGACTTTGATAAGGCCTGGATGTTCTCCTCTAAAATTCTCCAAATAGTCTTTGTCATATTTATGTTGCAGGGGTGGTAGATGGCACATTACTGTTAAATCTTCTTCCCTAAAAAACCCATAGTTTCTCCCCTCGAATTCTTGAAGATTCTATCTTCAATGTTTAAGTGGTCAATTGCCCACTTAACCATGTCTGTATAAGGAAGAATATTTGGTCTTGAAGCTATCCTATGAATGTATGAGCATGCAATGTCAAAAAGAGTTGCGTCATAGGTAGAAGTAGTGTCTGTCGAAGAAAATTTGCTTATGGCCCTCGGTCCTTCACTTTCAAAAAGTTTATACATTGCCTCCCATGTCGAACTGTCACAATCTTTGTTGTAGATGGTATCTAAAAATAATGGAGACATATCTATGTCTTCATTTGACGACGTCTGAGAAATTTCTTTACCCCTTTTGCTCATTTTTCTCTTCTTCAATCCGTTAACGGATTTCCTAGAAATAGAGAAATTTTTTACAAGTATGAAGTATCAAAGAGACAAATCTATCATTTATTTCAAACACATGTAAGAAGATATTAATCTTATTAAAATATAACATCGATCATCATTCATAATCTCTAAATTAATATTTCATATATCTCCACATGTAAGATCTATCAATTGCTTTAAAGTCGTTAAGATCTTAAATTTCATTTTGACATGACACAAGTTGTTTTACACGCTTGATCCATTAAATGGCATTAGTGTGCATGTCGTAGATTACAACTTATAACCTTTAGTAATACTTACCCTTAAAGGCTGCGAAATGTGATCTGCGCAAATCGCAGATCGCAACTTTTACAGGATAACGATTTAGTGTATGTTATAAGTTAAGCAAAATGAGAATTGTGCTTTTTATAAAACTGAAGTGGCTGGGATGGCTGAAGGTTTTATATTCATTTTTCTATTTGCTCGTCGGGTCCATGGAGTCACAACTTATATCATTTTTATTTTAATTTTTATTTATTTATTAAGTGAAGTGTGGTGCAATAAAAGTTTAATATAATGATGATTGAAGATTTTTGCAAAGTTTAAATCATATCTTCGTAGAAGTTTGAGCGCATATCTCAGTTCTCATATTTTAAGATTTATGAGTCTTTTGAAATTCATAAGATATATGATTTGCGATGCGCTTTAAAAGAACAAGGAAAATACATAAAATATTTATTTTCTAAGTATTTTGTTTTAGGAAATTTAAAAGAATTTCCTATTCATTTCTAAAGGGTCCCTATTTATAAAAATAAATGGGAGTTGTTGTATAGCACAACAGGTTGTGAGCTTCCAAACACAATAATAATATTGCCTTTTTGGCCTGAGAATGTTGATGTTGGGAAAGAGTAGCAAGCTAATAGTCATCCTGAAGTAATTATGTTTATGTCTAAAATAAGAAAGCTATCTGTTTGTGATAAATGTTGAAGACACCACACTGAGAAGGGTTAATGCAATCTATGTTTCACGAGAAACAACATTTAGAACTACCAAGAATGAACACAATCAATCATTTATTCGTCACAATTTAAAAAAAATAGAAATCACTTATGGAGATATTCACTTCAACTTGTCATGGAATTGAAACTCTAAAAATGAGTTCTTGGGATGGAGAAAATTTCATAAGGAGTAGGCACATATTTCTTCCTCCCCATCGCATATTAGAGTGAAAACCCTTGACCATAAATAAGCTTGAATAATTTTTATTGCTAAACCACGTTCATTCGAAAGATTTACTATTTTCTCACATTTGCAAGGCTTGATATATCATATGAGGTACCCCATTCTATTGGCATGGGATTGAGAGGGCCATGAGGAATGAAGAAACTGATTAAATAATCAATTAAATATTTATGATAACATGGTAACATTTTTTACTACAAGTTCTAATCCCTTTTATATTCTTCTAGGCAGCTGAAATGTCATTTTTGATGGATTGAAATATTGTCATGGATATAGGCACATAAAGAAATTTGTAGCAGAAAAATTACTGGATGGTTACTGAAGAAAATACATTGCAAATTCCTTTGTGGATCTTTAATAATGTTAGGGTGAAAAATTTCATGGCTAGGCCTACATTCAAATATGGATTTGTTCAAGTTCTTGACTATTATATTTTCCAGGAGTTCCATTTTAGCAAATAAACAAAATTTAATTCCATGAATACTATTCATAGGTCAATCTCAAAATCAATACCCCAAGAGAACACATCACAACACGAGCCCAAAAAACAATCCCAGGAAATAGCTTATAGCTCCCTACAACCAGTGGCTTTTGCTATAATTCCTTTCTACTATCAATTTCCAGCATGTCCTACTGACTTCAATCCCAAGAAGTTAATCTATACCAAAAATGGGTTGAAATCTCCCTTGAAGATTATATAGTCAGGTCTAACATTAAGCTATATCCATTTCTATAAAGACGGTCCTAAAATTCAACTATTTGTGTTGTAAGGAGTTTGCAAACAACTGTAGAATATTTCCATGCCCATGTTTTTTAGACATTTAGCAGGAAAATCTAAGGGCTCAAATGTAAATCCATGTTGCTTAGCTATGTATGTTTAGCTACGTGTGGTCTCACTATGGCATGGTTGGTCCAAGCCAGTTTCACTCTGATTCAGAATCCTTGGTGGTAATGTTGAGTACACAAATAGTATAGGCTCAACAAAAAATCATATAGTAACTTAAAAGGGAGTAATAATTTATCCATCACATTTATATAAAGAGTTCATCCCTTTGAACCTCAATTAGTTCCATGCCACAATGACTTATAAAAATTGAAATAGCATCTCTACACCAAATTTGTCTATATCAGGAGAATTTTCCAAAACAATTTAGCTATTTGCAAGAACTGTAGGATAACAATTATCGACCAATGAATTGATACAAAGTAGAAATAATTGATGCACATTTTAAACCCTAGTGCCATTCTGAGACACATTCCTTTCTTGACAAATTCCTTTTTTTGACAAACTGAATATTATGATTTATAATCTTGAAACTTCCTTTGTAGTAGTCGTCTTGGTTGTATTATTCCATTATTAGTCCCTGGAACTTTGTCCTATTCCATTACCTCTTAGCATCTAAGTAGGACTTGAATAGGATTATTGTAGATTCTATTTATAGATAGAGTACATTACTTCTCCTTCGGTGGGCCTTAGAAGTTATATGCTTTCCCAAGAAATAATATTTTCTTCCAATTATCAGTAGTATCTCTATTAGCATCAATATTTTCAATCAATGTGTTCCTAGATCGAACCAATCAGCTGTAGGTACTACGATATCAGAACTCTTCAAAAGCTTGCTATAGGATATTGCCCTATATTGGTCAAATTTTATTCTTGATCACAAGCTTCTTTGGTGTTTCTTTCAAACTTCAAGTATTATAGTATCCATTAAGATCTAACTTCTCCCTCTTTCTTGGTTGAGGTAAGTGAACTTCCTTTTGTGTTTTCATTTAATCAGCTTATTTTTTCCTCCTTAATCTTCATGCTTTTCCACGCTCTTCCAATTCTTCCAATTTCTAATCAAGCTTAGATAGATCTTGTCTTGACATGCAGGCTTTGTTAGAAGACTATGAAAGAACAAAAATAGGAAAAGTATAAAAAATAATAGTAATAGTTGTAATCAAGGAGATGCAAAATGATCATCTTTTGAAGAAGGGTTAGCTCCCTCTTAATATTGGACCTGTTCACCAACCTAGTTATTACATTAGCATGGTGTCATGATTAACGAGAGTTAATCTAATTTTTACAATTGAAATGATTAGATAGGGTTTTTTTCCTAGGGTTCATCTTAGTCCAAACTAGTGAGTTAGTTGCAGAGCCCTAGAGTCTTTATTGAGAATCCTTCTATACATGAGATTTTCATTACTTGATCATAAATAAATTAGAAAATAAAGACTTCAAATGTTATCATAACAGTGATTTCTAAAATATATCTACACAAACCCTTATTACTATCTTTCAAGAGATCATTATCTTAGCATTATTACTATTGACATTGAGCATAGTTTAGATGTACCTCTTTTAACTTCCCTAGTTCTCCATTATTTCCTTCAAGTATGGTACTACTATATTTTAAGTTGTAACTTCTTGGGGCTGCTTCAAAAGATATGCTTACACTAAAGTCGAACTTCTCTGTCCATACAGTTCTGCAACTTGATCTTCACATTGATCACACTGATTGGTCCTTCAAGCTCGGTTATAAGCCACAGAGATATCTTTGAGATTCTTTCAATGTCCTTTATCT
This sequence comes from Pinus albicaulis, assembly GCA_034641835.2. NCBI lineage: Eukaryota > Viridiplantae > Streptophyta > Pinopsida > Pinales > Pinaceae > Pinus > Pinus albicaulis. The sequence continues at coordinate 133,760,971 of CM076577.1, read as the reverse complement.
TTCAATATCAAATAGTTCGTCTTCAAGAATTGAATTCGTCTTTCTTTTATGTATGAGAAGGGTGCTATTTTCAAAAACTTGTGTCATGGATTCCCTATACCCTTATAGTCCTTGTGAAGAGATATAATGCTGCTACATATTCTAGTGTCATAGAGATGGGCCTTATATCATCATAATAAATTCTTTCACAAAGTAGCATCCCTCAGGTTTTCGCACAGGATGCCACTAAACTCTGATTCTTGATGATTCAAAAAGTTTTGTATGTCTTTGTATAGTTCAGATCACAAGTATACATGTTCTACATGTCATATAAATGCTCAGACTTTTCACAAATTTAAATTATGTCATTAAGTGCAGCTTCAGAATTATGTCATTAAGTGCAACTTCAGACCCGGAATTGATCAAAATCTTGGCTTTTATTCACAGTGATGATTTTGGTCCCTTCTATAGGCTATGTACCTTAGTCTTTTGGTCCTGTATCATAGAGTATATCACATACTTTTGATTCATTTTGCACAAAGGTATAAATATGCTCAGTCCTTTATGTCACAAATAAGACTTGTTTTGCATGTCTTTAAGTTCATCATTTGTACATTTAAACCCCTCAGAGATGATCCACATGGTTTTTCTTTCTTTTAACTTTAGATCAAAATACACTTCTATCCTTCATCTCATAGTGCCACAGATTTTCATTGATTACAAAGATGATGGTCTTATTAGATGTCGAAGATGGATATTCTCCCAAATGAGTCAAGTTGCCTTATATAGTGTTAGATAGACCTTGTATCATTTCATGTTGGTGTCATCATTGATGCCTTGAATATTCAAATATTTTTTGCTATAGTAAGCTTCATATACCTCATAGAAGTGTCACAAAACCTTTTTGTATTGATTGAAGAACAGTACCTCAGATATTTGTTTTTTCCCAAACAAACTTGCTTCAATCATAATGGAAATTTTGGACTTGTTCATACTCTCAGACTAGCCTTTGAACTTAACAGTAATAGATGTTAGCTACAGTATTTTGGTTACTCAAACTATACAAATATCATGAATACACTTGGTCTTTTTTATTCAGAAAGGAGCGCATAGTCATGCTCATATTGCCACTGAAAGTATTGTCACAGTAGGTTGTCTTCTTTTAACATATTTCATATAAGACATTTTATTTTTCTTTGAGTACTTTGTCGATTATAAATATAATGACTTGTATTCTTATCATAGGAGAAGGTGCCTCTAAAATTCACATTAGTACAGGAAACTTACTTCATAAATCAACATAGAAACGCAAATATGTGTACCTATGCCAAATATTTTGTCGACAACAGAGATATGAATTTCATCCTTGATTTACAGAGATAATGCCATGGAGTCTTTGCATGTATTATAGGTCTATTTTTCTAGCCCTTAAGTATTTTGGTCCTTCCTTTATTGATGAGCTCGGTTCAAAGGAATATTGATGTCTTTCTTCAACTTGAATCACAGAGGTATTGTGCCTCTTTCAATTCTTATTTTAAGGAAAGGATGTGACATAATTTGTATGATAATTTTCTTAAGGTGCCACAGGGATAAGAAAATAAGCCAACAATTTGTTATCTTCAATATGCCTTTCCTTCAACCTAGCTCTGATACCATGTTGAGAAATCAAGATGCTTGTAGATTAGGGTATATTTCTCTTAACTTGATAATTAATTGTGAATGTTTGTTGGCTTATTGTTACTTATGTTATCTTCTTCATCAAGAAATTACCAAAAGTACAAAACATGAAGATCACAAAGAGACAAAGAACACAAGAAATTGGGCTCTAAGCCAGGGAAAAACCCCACAAGGGGGAAAACCCAAGAAAATCCTCTTCTTACAGATTCAGATCAAAGTGAGATATCCAAGACCCAAGACCAAGACTGAGACTGCCACAAAGACCCAAGTCAACCCTCCTCCCATCCATTTCCAACAAATCATGGTCAACAGAAGTCAACGCTGGTCAAATCTCAGAAATCTGGTCATCTCCTGAAATTTTGGGCCTGCAATACCACAAAATTAACTCAGAAAATTCCCATGCGTGAACAGAAACTAGGGCAAAAAACATAAATTTCTCTCCTTTGACTTTCGCTGAAATTCTCCTTCTTGCACAGAAATTGAAGTGATGGATGGATGATAAAATGAGATTGAACTATCTTGTATTTATACATGTACAGTAGGTCGAATGGCTACCTCTTTAGGCCATCTTGTCCAGGAGGGCTGACTTGGTCTTTGTGGTGACATTTTTGACTCTTTGACTTGAAAATTAATTCTTCTTTTTCTTTTACAAGTCCAAATGGGACCTTTACTCAATTACATTTCATTGACTCATGATAAATTTTCTCTTGACTCAATTGACCCTAAAATAATGAGGAACATGCTTTGACTAGAAATAAAATAATAATAAAATTATAAATACATCAATAATATATTTGAATTAAATTATGAAGACTGATGCTAGTTACATTTTCAATAGGGTCACTTAATTAGAAAAGGACATTACAATCCCCCTTTGTGAAATTTCCTTTTCTCAAGCAATTTCATGTTCGTGTATTGCAAGATATTTTCTTGCACGTATGTAGCCCACTTTAAAATTTCATGAATATATTTGAAGGCTTCATTCACTGTGCTACGATTTCGTGCCTTCATTTTCCATATAAACAACTTATGGTTGCTAAGAGATGCATAGAGATCCTTGAATTTCATTGCCACATAATAGTAAGCTTGATGGTCTAGTGACTGGTTGTTGTGGTGTGCCTCCACTAGAATGAAATCCTTAAACTACTCACATACAATAAGTGGCACTCTATTGATTTTCCCCTTAAAAATGTCATATTTATTTAGTAATAGAATGAATGGTGTATCTCTGAAACATGAGTTCTCCAAAACATTCTCAAAAAGTTTTTTACTGAAGGTCATCTTATTTCTCAGCCCACTTTTGGTCATATTCACTTGTAGCAACACAGAAAATTACATCTCGTACATTCTCAAATATTTCTAGCCACTTACAACCTTCATTTAATCCTTTAGTATTTACTCTAATAAGCTAATACTTCACAGTTGGATTTGGACAATCAAATTTTTCATTACAAGGTTCTGACATTAAACTACGATCATTAGTTGAAAATTTTATAAATTCTAACCCATTACTTTGAGTCACTCCAGCATATAAAATGTGAGATTCTGACGGATTGTATGCATTACTTGACACCTCAACATCCCATTCCTAGAAGTGACCAACAACATCAGGGAGGACATGTAGCTCATTTCTTCTTGCATACGTAGCCTGAATTACGGGGTCCCTGCACATTTCATCAACTATTGGGGCATACTAACATGTTGTAGCTAGGAAAAAACCATCTAAATCCCCCATTTCCATAATTTCCAGAAGCCAATTGGAAAAATGTTTCAATTTTGGATTCAGAGAATAAGTACATTGAGCAGCTTCTTTATCATCACTTTCATCTGAGGTAGAAACTTATTCATGTACACTGGAACCATCCATATCTGCTAATATTTCCTCCTCAAAATGCTCACGCCCCTCAAGAAATATGCAAAGGTATTTATATAGGTTTCTCTGTATCATCAGTTCGATGTTTTGTAGCTCCTCCTGTGAAAATTTCTCACCCTTGTAGAGAAATTTTTCCTGCTTGAAAATTGTACTAGCACCAAAGCCTTCATATCCAAGTAAAAAGAGCTTTTGAATCTTCTTCCGCTTCAAGCATTCTTGGACAAAACTACTGGAATGATTATCTGTATTTTCCCTCGAGCCATGATAGTTACCAACTCTTTTCACATACATGTTGCAATCCGAAGCACTCCACTGGAACCCCTGTTCATCCAAATGCCTATCAATCTTGATATAACATGCCCTAGGTGCCTATTTCAAACCATACAAAGCCTTCTTCAGTCTGCAGACCATATGCTTCTTCCTTGAAACCTGAAAAGAGTATGGTTGATACATGTAGACTTCTTCCCGCAAATATCCATTAAGAAAGGCACTTTTCACATCCATATAATGGGCCTTCCAGCCAAATTTTGCTATATTGGCTAGAAAAATTTGGATGGTGCTCATATCTATTGTAGGAGAAAATGTATCCTCATATTCAATGCCCTATTGCTAAGAAAAACCTTATGCAACCAGCCATAATTTGTACTTGTCAAATGTACCATTTTCCTTGTACTTGATATTGTACATCCCTTTGCAGCCAATAGGTTTCTTCCCTAATGGAAGTGATGTGATACCACAAGTCTGATTTTTTATCAAAATCTCATATTTGACTACCATGGATCTTTCCCAATTTGGTCTCCCTTGTGCTTCCTCAAACATCTTGACTCATAGATTTCCTTAATATTGATCATGAGAGAAAAGTTGAATATGTTCTCTGTTTTCTCTTTCCACTCAATAATCATCCCTTGATCATTTTTCTTACTCAAACATATCTAAGGGTGTTGTGCCATTACTTGGGTCTCTTCTTGTGATCTTCCTCATCCAAGTCAGTATTGTCACCATGACCTGGACCACCTATATCTAGATCATAAATTACTATTCTAGGAGACTCATCATGCTCAAAATATTCCACCCCCCTTTAAGTGTAGCTACCTGAAGCTTGACACTTGAATCCTCAACCCCTTCCAGCTTCTAAGTAATTCAAAAATTAAGAGAAGTTTGGAAAGGTCCAACCCCCTCATCAACAACAACTTCACTATTGAAGCTTACCCTATCAGTTTTAATATCAATCAACCTATAAACCTTATAGTGTTGTTGTACCCTATAATCATTAGCTTTGCTCTTTGGATCTAATTTGTTTATCTTCTTAGCTAGAATCCAAGTGTAGGTAATAGAACCAAAAAATTTAAGATGACTTACTTGGACTTTCTTCCAAACCATGGTTCTTTGTGACCTTCTACTTCATCGTCATCGTGGGATATCTATTCAATAGTTATACTATTATGAACATTGCCTCAGCGCAAAACCTATTTGGAATAGAATTCCTCTGCAACTTACACCTAGCCATCTTTGTGATAGTACAATTTTTACTCTCAACCAATACATTTTGTTGTGGAGTGTAAGGTGTAGTATATTGTCTTTGGATCCCATGTTTAGCACAAAATTTATTGAAATATTTTAAGTAGAATTCCCCACCAGTATCATATCTAAGAGAGGAAATATGACAACCTAATTTTTTCTCTATTAACGCTTTGAAATTTTGAAATTCATTAAAAACATCATATTTTAATTAAAGAAAATATACCCACATTTTTCTACTGAAATAATCAAGAAATGGAAGAAATTACCTAGCACCAGTGGTTGATGTCATGTTCATTGGTCCACATATGTTTGAAAGTACCAACTAAAGGACCCTCTATGCTCTCCAAGATTGTCCTTCATAAAATGGTATTTAATGCAGCTTCCCTGCCTGACAAGCTCTGCAAACTCTGTGGATCTTCTACAAAATGTTCAGAAGTCCATATACTAGTTTCTCTCATGCCAACTGAGAGATATAGGTCAATATAAGGTGCCCATACCTATGATGCCATAGGGGTGCTAGATTTTGAAATAACAACTACCTTTAACTTACAAGTTCTAATAAGATCAATATTAAAAAATCTTAAGACAGTTAAAGCTAAGAGATTAATCTAAAATGGATCATTATAATCTTGGACATATAAATCACTCATTGTTGCATAGTTTCCAAAAAGGTCAAAAAAACTCAATTATATGTTGAACCTACCACTTAATATGAGGTTCAAATCCTAAGCCATCAAATTCTCAAGTGCAAAGGTGAAATAAGAAAGGTACGAGTCACTATAGGAGATCAATGTTTCTTTTCAAATTTCTTCTTCCTTCAACTAGAGGGAATGATGAGATCCTAGGAGTTTAAACTTTAGTGTTTTCAAACCTTAGGAACATATGACATGAATAATATGAAATTTTTATTTCCATTAAGCATGAGGGTAGATGATCAACCTAAATGGTCTTTAACACAATCCCTCTATATTTGTCTCTTCAAATGTGAGGGCACCCACTCTCATAAAGGACATGTTGGGAGTTTAAAATTTAGTGTTTCAAACCTTCGGCACATATGACATGAATCATATGAAATTTTTATTTCCATTAAGCATGAGGGTAGAATGATTAACTTAAATGGTATTTAACACAATCCCTCTAGATTTGTCTCTTCAAATGTGAGTGCACCCACTCTCATGTTCGCATTTATTGATATTAACCTTTAGGAAAATATAAGAAAATATAAATTGGACTAATGTATCAATCCATGTGAAAATGATACCCATTCGCTCTCTTGCACACTCAATGTGTAAAATTTGTCTCTTGAAGGACATGATTTGGGTAGTATATCAGTTGCCTCAAAAACGTAGGTTCGAGTCAATTCTTCATGCAACATGATACTAAGAAATTGATAACTTTTCTCCTACTAATATTGGTCAGCATCAGTTCAACAGTTATAGATGTCTCTCATGGTGTTGCAATATTATTTAATCTTACAAGTTGGCATAATTTCTTAGTCCCACAGTGCTAAAAAACTTTCCGCAACTATTAATCCTAAAGAAGCCCAATAATGGGTGAACATGGATAGGCCAGCTTGAATTTTCTCACATGTCTTCCATCTCACTTAGACACTTATTTTGGGAACTCTTATACATTCACTATGTCAGTTTGTTAAGGCCTAAGATGGGAAAAATAAATAACAGGTGTGTGCAAGAAGAAACACACTTGACTAGATTGAACTCGGCATAGTCTATGATTGATGTACATTTTAAGGGCTTCTTTCCTAATTCAAAATTGCTGAAGATATATAAACTAACTATTTCATTTGTCCTACAATTCCAATAGTGCACATGGCAAGCTTCTCTGCAAATATCTTTTGTTGCATATGGTAGGCCTCTGAATAGGCTAAGCTTGTACTAGCATAATGCAAACATGACCTTCAAGTCACCACCGTGTTTTGGTTTCTGAAGGCTGCTTCATTATTGACTGAATAGTGAAGTATCAACCAGTGAATATGTTTCAAGCTTTGAAGAAGTCACAATATATATTATAATTTTGTCTTGTAGAGTATCCTCTTGACCATTTTTTTCTAGGAATGCCTCTTATAAAAAAACAAGTTCTTTCTTAATAGGTTAGGACCCTCTTGAAAATACCAGGTTCACTGGAACATTGGAAGCAAATATCTAATGCACGCATCATGCTACCACTACAAGCCATTGCAAAAAATAGAAACGAAGGTGAAAAAAGATCTACAGCTACATTGTAGTGAGAATACTTTCTTGAATGTCTATTCTCCAACATCCATAGCATAACCACAAATAATCATAGTTTGTATTTAACTCCAAATAATATACATTCCAATAAGAAGTTGTCAATCGTAGTTTTACCTTATGGCAATGATTTTCCTTATGCCCCGCTCTCATTTTCAGTCAAAAACTAGATTTCCTGTATTGATGGCGTGCCTACTGTAATATGATCAACTATCAGACAACTATGTCACTGTCATTATAGATAAAATGAGCAGTGTACCCAAATAATAAAGAAACTGAAAATGATAGTAGATATTGTAGTGTAAGCAACTAAATAGGTAGAACGCATGATATGATATCCATAATTCACTACCTTTACCATTTATAAAATAGTTTCTACAACAATTCCGTTGCATATTATTTCTTTATGTTGCTATTTATTGAGATTTTGGCTCACAAAGGGATTACAATTAGCCTTTCCACAGGAGATACATATGGCTTATGCAATTGGCATACCATTGTTGTTACTATAACTAACATTTCATGATAAGAAGTTACAGTTGAAACATTGTATTTACTTGTTTTGGCTTCCTAATTGTTATGTATGGCATATATAATACCATCTGTCCATTGGGATTCATACATGAACAAATGAAAAATGCTTTAACTGCTGCTAAATGAAAAAATGTGACAGGCTAGGATTGGAGGGATTTTGTGCAAATTATAATGAAAAGTAAAAAAGTGAAGGCCCGCACCTCCAGTGCAGTGATATCAAGGTTTCCTATTTATAATCTTCTAGATTTATTATTACTATTGTTATTTTGTTTCTTTCTGACTATTTCTCCCTGGTCAAGGTGTTTCTCGAGTTTGTCAGCTCCAAATGCTAAACACACTGCTTGATGTCTTGCAGTGGAAATGCCTCACATCTTAGCATAGGTCCAAGATTTAGTTCTAGTAATAGCGCAAATTATGGAAGATTTGGTAAGTGCCTGCTACTGAAAGCCTTGCCACTGTGACCCAAGTTCCATTTGGCTACAACTAGAAGGTTAGTGCATTGGGCAAAAGGGAATGTTGTGTGCGTTGATGCTGCACACAGGGCATATTTTTGCAAGCCGTTTTTCTTGTCATGTGTAAGATAAGTTTGCATCTGCAAGATGCACATAACATTATCTTTGCCCAATAAAATAACCTTTTAGTGTTGCATGAGCTTCTAGCCTCTTTAGACTAAGGAACTATCTAGAACTTTGTCACTCATGGTTCGTAGTTATCCTGTGAGTTTAGTCTGATTGCAAGAATTTTTCCTTCTATTGACGAAAAAATATGTCTGGCCAACAGTAGGGGATCTCCCTGGTAAAAAGTCCCAACTAGACCCTAAAACATTTGTGATAGGGATCCTGTCTGAGGTGTGGGTCTGGCTACCGCTTGGTGTTCCTTTCCTTTGGATGCGATCGAGCTCTGTAAACCTGTGGACACACGCTTATTCGGATGATACAAAACACATGATCGATGTGTCTTAATGAAAATCTAACACTACGAGTAGCAAGATGAGTAATAAAGCATGTAGCCGAAGGAAATGTTGTCAACAACATGTCATTAGGGTCATGCTTGCAAAATCCATTCTAACCATAGGAGAAAAAATTTTGTGCGGTAGAACACCCTTCACTTCCTTCAGCGATTTCAGTGATAATATAAATTTCAGCAAGCAACGCTGTTAACATTCATTGAGGAAGCAATTTAAAATTAGAATGATTAATACATGTTTATAGAACTATAATGCACCAATGACGTAATGGAAAACAAAGTTTCATTAATCAGAATATATTAGAAACATAAAGCGGAATACTCATAGTGTTCACACATCAATCCACAACAGATCGAAAAATGGAATCAACAAGTGCTTGTATACATATTCAAAAGTGTAGTCCTTCTATACAATTTCCTATCCTCCAATGGAGTCCCAAAGAAAAGTCCTTTACAATTTTCCCGAAGGAAGTTTTTATAGAACAAAACTTTCCCTTTGGGCTTCCCGACTTTTCACCTTCCTGACTGTTGGGCTGCCTTGCGACATAGTAGATTTTGCGACCTGCGACCTCGGCTTCTGTTGTGACCTGCGACCTCGAGAAATCTGCGACCTTGTGACTTGGAATTTTTCCCTTTTTGCAGTCTTATTTGGTGATTTATTGCTTTGAGAGGGCTCTCTTGCTTGCTGGGGACAACCCTATATTTTCATGCAAACCGATAGCCTCTACCTGCAATCAAATAACATAGGTCACTAGTGTTCATGATTGAATAAAAAATTCTAGAGGCGTATTCAATTAATTGCACGAGTGAAAATAATAAATCTTGACCCCTGTGTGGTCAAATGTTGTGCCACTATGTCATTAGAGAGAATGGATCATGTAGGTTTTCTCTGTGCCTCTTCAATCACTATAATGTTCATTGGTATCGCTATGGACTGAGTGTTGAACGTGGATCTTTAGTTTAACTTTTTTTGGTAGTTGTTACTTCATAGGGATTTGGCTCAATCGATGAGACATGATGCTCACTCCTTCTCTCTGAACATCATACCATATAGAAATTAATTTATAAAACGTGGGTAAAGACATGGATCTGCTGCTTCTACTTCCCTTGATGAGATGGATCTTCCACACTTGTGACTCTTGAAATTTTAGACCTAGATGAGGTTGAATGCTTCACAAAGGAGAATCTGATAACCACATAGAGTCATATCTTTAAGTTGTTGATTGCCTTTTGTTACGCAGTCGATGATGCATTTTCATTAATTCCAATCGTATTTACAAATACATATTTCATGAAAAATTCATTTTTACATGAGCATACTGGTTTAAGGTTGATTAATGCACTCAGCTCCGACCGAGATGTAAAGCATTCCAAATGTGAGCCTCATCTGGTCGACGTAGGAACACCTGGAGATCATGACTCACAAGTCTTGATGCTATCGATGCCCTTGCCCTCATTATCAGACATAAAACAATCCCCTAGATCTTTCTTGGGAATGAATGGAAGCGGGGCTTCTTGCAGCCTTTCCTCGTGACCCTATATTGAAATTCGGCAGTGAAATGTTGACTCTTTAATCTCGTATCGGGAAATTTTGGTGAGAAAATGATGATTCCCTTCACATCACAACGTTGTAACTTGGGATCATTTAGTGTAGGTAAACTCCTGGAGGTCGCATAGTCGCAAGGCTATGTAAGCCAGGCTACTCGGTTAATTCTTGAAACTTTGCGACCCCGCGACTTGGTCGCATTGTCGCACAACCATGACAGTTGCGATTTAGGTGGCTCCGCACATTCTACGACCTAGAAACCTAGTCGCATAGTCGCACAGCCATGGAAGTCACAATTTAGGTGGCTCCCCACATTCTGCGACCTAGTGACTACTCGCCCTCGCCAGAGGTTGCATTCCCTCAGATTTTGTTTAGTTGATACTTCTACGAGCGTTGTCATGCAGGGGTGCAATCAACGAAGCATGATTATCATCATGAGTCTATTTCTCTTGCCTATTTGGAAGAGCATGGCTTCGAGAACCGATCAAGAGCGTCGACGGTCCCTGACTATTGTGAAGCATGGAGGTCGTAGTGTGGGATGTTGTGGATTGCATACTTCCGATCCACAAAGAAACTTTGTTAGTTTTAAGAGTAGTAGAGAGGAACCATTATTTCCTCCCCTCCGCCTCTTTTCTAAATTAACTGAATGCGCACATCGAATGCCTCGGTGGTCAAAATTTTATTAGCCTCTTTGTTCTACGGCATGGTCGGTGTTGTATCTACGATGCAGGTGGGTGATTTATTTTAATTCACTGAGGAGGAGCTAGAATGGTCACGATATTGATGGCACATCATGTAATTTCCTTGTGACTATGTTAATCGTAGTATGCCGGTAGAGATTTCCCTACAACCAAACAAAAATTTGCTAGCAGCTCTACATTTTTTCTCCTCCACATAAATATCTCTTGTGCCCTTATCGAAAATGAGGGAAGTCTCCTCTTTCCTAGTTAATGGATGCATAGCATGAGCTGCATCACCCACAAGAAAACGTGTTTTGATGCATAATTACTTTGCATCCTTTCATAACAAAGGAAACAACAACCGTGCTGTCGACAAACCAATTATTCACGGTGGAGTTTGGGTAGGTTCCAATATTGAGGAATTTGACTCGCCAGTAAGCAATTTAAACCTTCTGTTGTTGATTTCAGAAAATTGTGACTGAGGTTGTGATCCATAATCCTGCACTAAAGTGTTGTTTACCGAAAAATCATCCTTAGTCATTCCCTTAAGCTCCAATGCTTTTCCGGAGTAGTTGACCACACAATGTTGAAGAATTCCTCCCCCATAGGAGGGAGAGAAAGAGGATCATTGGGTAAAAACCTTGGCCATGCTACTTGATTTTCAGTTTTAACCTCCGCAGTGCAAATAAGGGCATGCTATTTGTAGTCACATCCTGTGATTTGAAACCCTGTGATTTTTCATGCTTAGGAATGCCCACCATAAGCTCCAATCACCAATCTTGCGTAGAGATATTTCCCATCATTTAGTTCAACCTTGGCCAATTGCTGGAAAATATAAGATGAACCTTTAAGCTCCCGATTAGAGGTTGGGGATGCTTTATTATTCTTTGGTTCTTGTGATAACATTGATTTTGCTACTAATGGAGAATTCGGTTTGAACAACACAGATTTTACTTGTACTGCACTTATTATATTAGCAAATCATGTATCCTGTAGGTGCGATAAAAGAGCATTGTGAAGTACTTTGTTCTCCACTACATATCTCAATATTGACTTCCCTACATCCCTAGCATTGTACTAAGTATAGCCCCAACTAGTGTAGTCCCACACCTGCATCTTATCAAACGGTGCATGTCTGCATGCTTGCACATATTTCCATAAGAATTCCATGGCTTTGGAATGTGATGGAATCTAAATAGCTTATTTGGTGTTGCATGTTTACTTAACTGTACTGAACTTGATACACATGTCCAGGCCATAAACAACTCGATCCACAAATTAATCACCCCAAAATACTGAAAGAATCACTGTATCCATCTAGAGCAATGCACCGGTGAATTCCTGTATATCCCAATCCTTCTACAAGAAATCGTTCGTATACCTGATGATTGTTAATATAATTGCCTCGTGCAAGGAACCTACATTTTCCACATAATGACCCACAATAGGAGGAGCACCGTGGATGATATGGGTAAAGAATAAAAGCACCACTGGTAAAAGAAATTTCCAAACATCGATCATAGCCAGTGCTAATAAGAACGTTGTAATTAGCATCGCCATAATCACCATCATAAAATATGCAGCAAGAAAAGCTACTGCATTGAAATTGATACACGTTGCTGATTTAAGCCACCACTTGCTTTAATAAATAGATACCCATTTGAATCAGGTAACCCTCTCCCTTTAGGAATGAAGATGCACATCTGGAAGGATGTGGCTTAATTGTGATTGACAATTCCTCTAACTAGTGTGCTCTTGTTATTTGAGTTCCAATTTCTTTCTCCCAGTGTGACGGTAATATTGTTTGGTATATCATCTGCAGGGTCAACCTGCATGCAACATTATAATATCAATTAGTTCAAGTTACCCTTTAGAGAAAAATTCCCCCCTCTACATAATTTACATGAGACTATGAGCTTAAGTGAAGTACCCAAACAAAATGCCTAATGACCCATGGTGAGAGGGCTTCTAATGTACATCCTTAATACATAGAAAGTTCCTATTTGAGTGTATTCATGGTGATCCCCCCACACATGGCGTGGCTGCGGCAAAGTTATCTCATCATGAAGGTGAGAAGGTTTGCGAGGGGCTGGGAATAGGCCACGGGGATGTCATTGATTACAGGCTGGGTGAAAACCCTAATGGCTTAAGCGAGCAGAGGGGGACCCAAATTTTAGAATATACCCAAAATTTGGGTGGTGTTGTAGCGGCTACAACAAATGGCGAACCACTAGAAGAATCCAACATCTCTGTCAACATCACAACAATATTTTGAGTCCAGATGGTGATGCAAGGGAATATTGAACAAGTTCTACAGGTATCCTTTTGTATTACTTTGACCTTTACAGATATGCCCAGTCCTTATGCCTTAGCCAGGTCTCGTTACTCAGAACACATCCAAGCGGAAGATCATGAACTCTAGTAGCTTTTTGATGATGTGAAGAGTAAGGCAGCGGGTTTATTATATTCAATAAGTTTCCAGTGTTGCTCCGCTGCCAGCAGGCCTGGACAGTACCTTGGCAGAGTCACTTCAAGAAATCACAAACATTTATCTGCTGCCAGCGAGCCTGGTCAGTACCCTGGTGGAGTCGTTGCATTAACTCTATGCGTAGGAAGCCTTTCTCAATCCTTTACCCTTATTTGTTTCATGTGCTTGTAGCACTTATTTTCTTGTGCTCGCGGCACTTATTTTACATGGGCGGATGAGGGATCCCGAATTATTTTACAGGCAAGAGAGGTTGTTTCTTGTTTGATAGAAACTGAAAGATATCCTGATTTGGGTTTGCCCCCATGCCAAGCCTTCACATCCCATCTACCACCCACAGGAAAAGTTTGCAAAACAGATCATTAAGATGTTCGAGACTATGCTAGGGACAAGGCTTAGGTTATGGGTATGGGCCATTCAAACTCATTAGGGTTCCCCACAAAAAACCGGCTCGTATCTCCCTGGCTAATGAATTTAGACTCATGAGAATTTTGTTGAGAACGCAAATTTGATGACTTTTCCTGAGAGAAGCTGCCTCTTGAGGTAACCACCACAAACTCACGCGAACAATGGAGTTATTGTTTCAGCAATCAGGGCAAAAAAAGTCAGCAAGGTGATCATAGTTTCAATGAGGGCTCGTGCCAGGGTATGCGATATATCGAAACCTTCAAATATATGTCAACAACCTGTGCAAATGATGTGAGGAAGAAAGTGTACGATGTGGTGCAATATAAGAGGCTCATGACGTAATGCAATGCCATGTGCGAGAAAAATAAACCAGTTGCAGGTGGAAAAGAAGGCGAAACACATGCAGTGATTATCTGAAAATTATGCAGAAATAAGTAAACTGAAAGAGAGACGGGTGCAAAATAAATGTAAAATGATGATGCCTAAGATATTAACCATAAGCAAAGACAACAGACATACTTTTAAACTATAAAGAAAAACTTTCACAAGTCAGCCTAATTAACAACTTGAAATAACAAAATTTTATTAACGGATCCTAGCTAGCCTAAACCTAAAACCCTAGTTTAACCAAAGAAGCGATCGAGTCATGTGAAATCAGCTTTCCAGTGTAGCCACCACATTATTTCTCATCTTGCAAGAACAACAGTGTTTAGGATTAGAGCTAGCATACAAAATTGTGCACCCACAACAAGACTTACCTGAAGAGCATGCGTAACAGCAAGAAGGTCATGGTTACTTACCAGAGAACATGCCATAATGGATTGTGCAAGCTGAATTTCACTTTCATCCTCATACACAGAAATATGTTTTTGAAACTGATAATCATTTATAAATGACAAACACCCATCCACGCATAAACCTAGGTCTGACCAAAAAGGGGTAATCCATTTCCTATTTGAAGGTATATCCACCGGATAGGATTCATCGAACCAACTGGAAACCTCATCATGGTGTTGAGGATGATCAACTTGATGGGAGGGAAAAAATAAGCGTCTGTCAGGTGAATTGTAGATACTTGCAAATCCAAGAGAAGAAACCCTAATTTTAAAAACCGTATTTTGGAGTTGTCCCTAGGTTTTGGCAAGGATATGAGTATCTGAATCAACCTTTAGTGGAGGCTGAAATTCCTCACCGTCTTGAACAAACTCCAGACCTTCGAGCAGGGGGCTTCCCAACTTTCATGGTTTGGTGAGATCAATAGGCGAATGGATGTAATAGTCAATTGTGGTGATTTGAAAATTTTCAATGGGCTTTGTATCAATTCGGCCAAATGTTTTCGCACTGACAGATTGATAATCCAGCGTATTAGATTCTTTAGATTTCCCAGGATGGGGTGAATTTACCAGAAGATTTTCGAGAAGCAGAGAGGTTTTCCAAACATCACATGTTTGTGTCGAGTGAAACTGGTACTGGCTGGGCAACAACTGAAAATATTAGAGACAAAATTAGGGTATATTAGTTGTTGCATACCAGCTGTTAGGGGATAGGAATATGTACTCAGGGAAACATCACTTGAATGGAAGACCTGCCCAGATGAGCTGATATCCAACATGGTTATGCTGAGAGGAGTGTGATATGTGGGAATCGTCATTTCAGAAACCCTAATTCGAGAAACCTTAGTTGGACTTGTTTGAGGAGTCTCATCAGGGTTGGAATAACTTGAGGTAATAGCCAGTAAAAGTTGAATTTCTTCGATTTCCTGATGGGTCTTTGAATCTTCACAAAGCTGATCATCAAATTTTGGTGACTTCATATGGTCAAAAAATAGATCCGAATGACAGTCCTTAGAGGCATGAGTGAATATGTTTTCAGATAAGCAGTGATCACTGGAGCCATCGATTTGATCAGGTTGGGTACCTGGCACATTAGGCTCCCTGGGAGTTAACAACTGGGATGGATCAATAAAAGCGACATCTTGAGGTTGACAAGACACAGATTCACTTCTATGGTTGTTTAAAGATTTCGAATGAAAAATATTAGATCTAAGAGATTCATCAATTTTTTAATGCGATTATGAAACACCACCCGTGCACTTATGATTTTCGCCAGTACTAGTATAAGAAAATTTTGAATGACTCAAAGAAATTACTGGTGTGGCAGACTCCTTAAATAAATCAGGGAATAATGGATGAAATGATTTAGATGCGGGTGTATCAATTGTACAAGGACCTTCATCTCGCACATTCGTGTCATCCAGAGAGAACAATGATCTTGCAGGCCTTGTGAGGAATCAACTTCGTCCGGGACAAGAGTCAGTTTATTATTAGTATGCGAATGAGATTTAGGATTGTGTCCAGGGAAACATTCAGCGGACTCGATATAGGTTTCATTAACTGGGAGAGATTATGGGCCACTATGATTTTCAAGCTCTGATTTGACAGGGTGCATGAAATATTCAGAGGTTGTACAGTAGGTTTTATTTTCTTGCACACGTCTATCATTACTCAGAACTTTCGAGGTCACAACTCCACTATACGGAAATTTAGGAGGAGGAATAGGAATATCACAAATAGTAATACTCTCCTTGGATGCTTGAATGTGGTCTGGACTCTGGGATATGGACAAGGAAACATCAGGGGAAAATTTTGAACAATTGGAAACTTGCGGGTCATCGTAGCAAACACTAGGATCAGGCTTGGTTGCTAATTGAAATTGTTCAAAGGAAAGGAAAACCACATGCCTGAACTGTTCACTGAAATATTTCCAATCAACATCCTTTTCAGGGAACTCAAAAAAATAATGTACAAATCTAATAGAGAACTCCTCTAGAGATTCTTGAGGTTCCATTCTGATGTCATTTAACTTTATTGATACATTTTGAAAATCGTACCTGTGAAAAGCTTGTTGTAATTCACTGACGAGCTGCTCGCATGAATAGATGGACGCTGCCAGCAATGTGTGGCACCATTGCTTAACGCGACCTTTGAGAGTGAGGGAGAAAATCACACAAGCCAACTCTTCGTTGTCAATTTCGTAACACACAAAAGTCATAGAAATTTGAAAGGTGTTCAGTTATGGAAACTCCATTTTCACCATCGAATTTTAACTGGGACAAGTGATACATAAGTTCATCGGGGATTGAGCATTGAGAACCAGCAAAATCTGAAAAACATCTCGGGAGAATGATTTGGGGATGAGCCATTATAGATATGAGGATAACTGCAAGATTTAAGGGCTCAGCTTGTCATCTATCCCTCCTTCTAGCACCAATTCTTTTGACGAGAAAATATGTCTGGCCAATAGCAGGCGATCTCCCTGGTAAAAAGTCCCAAATAGACTCTAAATTGTTTGTGATAGGGATCCCGTCCGGGGTGTGGGTCCGGCTACTGCTTGGTGTTCCTTTCCTTTGGATGCAATCGAACTCTGTAAACCTGTGGACACACACTTATTTAGATGATACAAAACACATGATCAATGAGTCTTAATGAACATATAATACTATGAGTAGCAAGATGAGTAATAAAGCATGTAGCCGAAGGAAATGTCATTAACAACATGTCATTAGTGTCATGCTTGCAAAAGCCGTTCTAACCACAAGAGAAAAAATTTTGTGTTGCAGAACAACCTTCACTTCCTTAAGCGATTTCAGTGATAATATAAATGTCAGCAAGCAAAGTTGTTAACATTCAATGAGGAAGAAATTTAAACTTAGAATGATTAATACATGTTTAGAGAACTATAATGCATCAATGACGTAATGGAAAATGCAGTTTCATTAATCAAAAGATATTAGAAACATAAAGCGGAATACTCATAGTATTCACACATCAGTCCACATCAGATCCAAAAATGGAATCAACAAGTGCTTGTATTCATATTCAAAAGTGTAGTCCTTTTATAAAATTTTCTATCCTCCAATGGAGTCCCAAAGAAAATTCCTTTACAATTTTCCCGAAGGAATTTTTTATAGAAAAAAAATTGCCCTTTGGGATTCCTGTCTTTTCGCCTTCCTAACCATTGGGCTACCTTGCAACTTAGTAGATTTCGTGACCTGCGACCTTGGCTTCTGTTGCGACCTACGACCTCACTTGATTTTGCGACCTGCGACCTTGTGACTTGGAATTTCGCCCTTTCTGCAATCTTCTTTGGTGATTTCTTGCTTTGAGAGGGCTCTCTTTCTCGCTGGGGACAACCCTAGATTTTCAAGAAAACCGATAGCCTCTACCTGCAATCAAATAACATAGGTCACTTGTCTTCATGATCGAATAAAAAATGCTAGAGGCATATTCAATTAATTGCACGAGTGAAAATAATAAATCTTGACCCCTGTGTGGTCAAATGTTGTGCCACTATGTCATCAGAGAGAATGGATCATGTAGGTTTTCTCTGCACCTCTTCAATCACTGTAATGTTCATTGGTATCGCTATGGACTGAGTGCTAAACGTGGATCTGTAGTTTAACTTGTTTTGGTAGTTGTTACTTCATAGGGATGTGGCTCAATCGATGAGACATGATGCTCCCTCCTTCTCTCTAAACATCGTTCCATATAGAAATGAATTTATAAAACGTGGGTATAGACATGGATCTGCTTCTTCTACTTCCCTTGATGAGATGGATCTTCCACACTTGTGACTCTTGAAGTTGTAGACCTATATGAGGTCAAATGCTTCACAAAGGAGAATCTGATGACCACATTGAGGCATATCTTTAAGTTGTTGACTGCCTTTTGTTATGCAGCTGATGATGCATTTGCATTA
The DNA here is from genome assembly GCA_034641835.2 of Pinus albicaulis. Classification (NCBI taxonomy): domain Eukaryota; kingdom Viridiplantae; phylum Streptophyta; class Pinopsida; order Pinales; family Pinaceae; genus Pinus; species Pinus albicaulis. The sequence continues at coordinate 133,742,295 of CM076577.1, read as the reverse complement.
ATTCCAATCGTATTTACAGATACATATTTCATGAAAACTTCATTCTTCCATGAGCATAGCGGTTTAAGGTTTATTAATGCACTCAACACCAATTGAGATGTAACACATTCCAAATGTAAGCCTCATCTGGTTGACACAAGAACACTTGGAGATCCTGACTCACAGGTCTTGAAGCTATCGATGCCCTTGCCCTCATTATCAGACATAAAACTATCCCCTAGATCTTTCTTGGGAATGAATGGAAGTGGGGCTTCTTGCGGCCTTTCCTCATGACCCTATATTTAAATTCAGTAGCGAAATATTGAATCTTTAATCTCGTATCGGGAACTTTTGGTGAGAAAATGATGATGCCCTTCACATCACAGCCTTGTAACTTGGGATTATTTAGCGTAGGTAAACTCCTGGAAGTCGCATAGTCGCAAGCCTATGTAAGCTAGGTTGCTCGGTTAATTCTTGAAACTTTGCTACCCCGCGACTTGGTCATATGGTTGCACAACCATTATAGTCATGATTTAGGTGGCTCTGCACGTTCTGCGACCCAGCGACCTGGTCGCATAGTCGCATAGCCATGGAAGTCGCAACTTAGGTGGCTCCCCATGTTCTGCAACCCAGCGACTGGTCGCCCTCACCACAGGTCGCATTCCCTTATATTTTGTTCAGTTGATACTTCTACGAGTGTTGGCATGCAGGGACGCAATAAACAAAGCATGATTATCGTCATGAGTCTGTTTCTCTTGCCTATTTGGAAAAGCATGGCTTTGAGAACTGGTCAAGAGCGTCGATGGTCCCTGAATATTGTGAAGCACGGAGGTCGCAGTGTAGGATGTCGTGGATTGCATACTTCCGATCCACAAAGAAACTTCGTTGGTTTTAAGACCAGTAGAGAGGAACAATTATTTCCTCCCCTCTGCCTCTTTTCTCAATTAACTGAATGCGCGCATCGAATGCCTTGGTGGTCAACATTTTATTAGCCTCCCTATTCTGTAGAATGGTCGGTGTTGTATCTACAATGCAGGTGGGTGATTTCTTTTGATTCACCGAAGAGGAGCTAGAATGGTCATGGTATCGATGGCACATCATGCAATTTCCTCATGACTATGTTAATCACAGTATGCCAGCAGAGATTTCCCTACGACCAAACAAAACTTTGCTAGCATCTCTGCGTTTTTTCTCCTCCACATAAATATCTCTTGTGCCCTTATCGAAAATGAGGGAAGTATCCTCTTGCCCAGCTAATGGATGCACATCGTGAGCTGCATCACCCACAAGAAAACATGTTTTGATGCATAATTACTTCGAATGCATTCATAACAAAGGAAACGACAACCGTGCTATCGACAAACCAATTATTCACGATGGATTCTGGGTAGGTTCCAATATTGAGGACTTTAACTCACCAGTAAGAGATTTAAACCTTCGGTTGATGATTTCAGAAAATTGTGACTGAGGTTGTGATCCATAATCCTGCACTAAAGCGTTGTTTACCGAAAAATACTCCTTAGTCATTCCCTTAAGCTCCGATGCTTTTCTGGAGTAGTTGACCACACATTGTTGAATAATTACTCCTCCATAGGAGGGAGAGCAAGAGGATCATTGGGTAAAAACCTTGGCCATGCTACTTGATTTTCAGTTTCAACCTCCACAGTGCAAATAAGGGCATGATGTTTATAGTCCCATCAAGTGATTTGAAACCCTGTCATTGTCTGTGCTTAGGAATGCCACCATCAACTCCAATCACCAATCTTGCGTAGAGATATTTCCCATCATTGAGTTCAACCTTGGCCAATTGTTGGTGAATATAAGATGAACCTTTAAGCTCCTGATAAGAGGTTGAGGATGCTTTATTATTCTTAGGTTCTTGTGATAACATTGATTTTGCTACTAATGGAGAATTCGGTTTGAACAACACATATTTTACTTGTACTGGGCTTATTATATCAGCAAATCCTGTATCTCGTAGGCATGATAAAAGGGCATTGTGAAGTACTTTTTTCTCCACTACATATCCCAATACTGACTTCCCTACATCCCTAGCATTGTATCGAGTATAGCCCCAACTAGTGTAGTCCCACACCTACATCTTATCAAATGGTGCATGTCTGCATGCTTGCACATATTCCCATGCGAATTCCACAGCTTTGGAATGTGATGGAATCTAAATAGCTTATTTGGTGTTTCCTGTTTACTTAACCATACCGAACTTGATATACATGTCCAGGCCATACACAAATCGATGCACAAATTCATCACCCCCAAATACCGAAAGAATCACTGTATCCATCTGGAGCAATGCATTCGTGAATTCCTGTATATCCCAATCTTTCTACAAGAAACCATTTGTATACCTAATGATTGTTAATATAATTTCCTTGTGCAAGGAACCTACATTTTCCACATAATGACCCACAATAGGAGGAGCACCGTGAATGATATGGGTATAGAATAAAAGCACCACTGGTAAAAGAACTTTCCAAAGATCGATCATAGCTAGTGCTAATAAGAACATTGTAATTAGCATCACCATCATCAAATATGCAGCAATAAAAGCTACCGCATTGAAATTGATACACGTTGTTGATTTAAGCCACAACTTGCTTTAATAAATAGATACCCATTTGAATTAGGTAACCCTCTCCCTTTAGGAATGAAGATGCACATCCAGAAGGATGTGGCTTAATCGTGATTGACAATTCCTCTAACTAGTGTGCTCTTGTTATTTGAGTTTCAATTTCTTTATCCCAGTGTGATGGTAATATTGTTTGGTATATCATCTATGGGGTCGACCTACATGCAAAATTATAATATCAATTAGTTCAAGTTATCCTTTAGAGAACGATTCCCCCCTCCACATAATTTACATGAGACTATGAGCTTAAGTGAAGTACCCAAACAAAATGCCTAATGACCCATGGTGAGAGGGCTTCTAATGTACATCCTTAATACATAGAAAGTTCCTATTTGAGTGTATGCATGGTGATCCCCCCACACATGGCGTGGTTGTGGCAAAGGTATCTCGTCACGAAGGTGAGAAGGTTTGCGAGGGGCTGGGAATAGGCCACAGGGATGTCACTGATTACAGGCCGAGTGAAAACCCTAATGGCTTAAGCGAGCAGAGGTGGACCCGAATTTTAGAATATACCCAAAATTTGGGTGGTGTTTTAGTGGCTACAACACCTTGACATTCATTCTCAATGTTTCTACCATAACCTCAGAGCTACTCAGGTTTGGGGTTGTTCCCTAGATATCTCTTGGGGTCTGGACCAACCTCCTGATCTATTGGAAACATTTCTATATCTCCAACAGATATATCACTTATCATAGGCATTTTTATTTCTCCAAAATTTCGTTTCTCTTGCAAAAGGGTCCATTCTAATTTAAGATTCTTTCTTCCACAACTCAACATGTTGTGTTCAATGTGGTGCCTGTTGGGTGATTTCGATGGCTTCTACAAACTAGTTATATACAATGTTTCTAACCTCTTAGGAAGGAGCTACTTAGCAGTGGCTGCCTCTCTGACAATTGCTGGTATTGATTGTTCATTAGTATATTGAAAAATTCATCGTTAGGGATTAATGTTTCAATTTTATCAAGTGTCTCTTGTTTTATATTCAACATAAGATGGACTTTGCATGCACTCAATTCGTTGGATCAAGGCTTTTTGGCTTGCCTTGAATATTTAAAGAAAGTTACAGAAGCGATCCCTAAAGATGGAGCATCATTGACAACAATTCAAGCTCCTCTCAGTGGATGTTTTCTAATCCCTCTTCTTCTGCTCCTTCCCCTTGTAATCATCATTTGTTTACAAGGCATGACAAAGATACCCATAAGTCTAAATTTTATCCCAAAAGAAATTGTAATGATAGTGGAAATGTTACAAGAATATTGTTATTATCACTAATGGTCTACCCATTCTAATGAGGGATGTCTTAAGCAAAGATTTCTCAACACATATTTCAGTGGCTGAGAAAAAGGAAGGAGAAGGTTAAAATGGTTATAGTCAACAATTGAAGTTACATAAGTGGTTGTTGTGGACTTCCCAATCCATGGTGGGAATTCCTCTACTACTGAGTATGGTAATTCTAACAATAAAAAAAAATGGAAACACAATTCTAAGCCCACAATTAGTCTTAATCATCACTGACTACTTCACTTTAGACAAGGATTCTTTATTTATGAAAAATTGTTGCATTATAGTTAATGGTAGTGATAAAAATCTCATTTCACAAGATCATGTGAATTTTCTTAATTTTCCTTCAAAATGTTAACCTTGATCTAAAATTTTAGGGTTGGATGAAGGATAAGGAACCAATGCAAGCTATGAAAGTTCGTCAATTTACTTTTTCTATTGACCACTCTTTGATAGTATTAAGCATGATGGCACTCTTGTTGATTGTTGTGGTATTATTCCTTGGAAGGTTTTATCAACATGATTGCCATGCAAGCTATTACACATTGTCTTGAAACTTCCCTATTTTTTAAGAGAAGTTAGTGCCATGCTAGTGATTAAATTGAAACTGTATTTTAGTGGAAAAAATCATTGTTTTTTGGTGGAATAGTTCATAATTTATTCTGATCTTTTTTTTGCAAGTGTACTAGTCACGATGATAAATGTGTGGTTTAATTCAGAGGGTTCTCAATTCTTTCTAGATACACTTTCATCATTTTCTTTGAATACTTCTCTAGTGCTTTACCTTTGTATTTTATCCCCTGCACAATTGCTCCTGAGGTCCATGTTGTTATGTTTATTGGTTGTTTCTATGGAAACTTTTTGTTGATGTTCTGCAAGGTAAATCCAAATGCAAAAAATACAATTTTACATATTGATATTTGTTCAAGACATTCTTGTGTGATACTTGAATTTCATAAATCTATATTTATATTTCATTACCTATATCAATATAAAATAACATGCCCATGGATTGTTCATATTTCTCAAACTATGGAGTTGTTCCTTTCCTATTGCATGTTCTTTTATATTGTTATGTTGTGATTCAAATTTCTAGTTGTGCTTTCCAATTATTCTCCTACGTAGTACATACTTTGTTATATTATATCAAAAATTATATCTTTGCACCTTTAGGGGCAATTGCTAGTTTAAAGTCTAATTCTTTAAAGGGTGCTAGCTCAATGGAAGAGCACTTGCTTTACAAGCAGGAGGTTGGTGGTTCGATTCCATCATGCCCTGATATTCACAGGAATGACAACAATTAGTTTTTGGTGACGGATGATCTTTTTACCATCACCAATGAGCTTATGGTGACATTTTTCGACCCTCACCAAAATATGAAATGGTGACGGTCAACGAACGCCACCATATATACACATCAATAGTGATGACCATTAAATTTCCATGACCATAAATCTTTGTTGTTGATATGAAATGGTGAGGGTCACTATTTTTCATTATAGTCATTATTCGTGATGGACCTTGATTTCACCAATGAGTTTATGGTGACGATCAATGAGCGTCACCATATATATGCACGAATAGTGATGGCCATGAAAATTCCATCACAAAAAATCATTGTTGTTCATATGAAATGGTGACGGTCACTATCCGTCATTATAATAAATATTCATGACGGACCTTGAATGTCACCACAACACATACTTCTGGCGATGCCACCTTTGGTGACATCCAGTTTTTTGGTGACAGAGGCTATTGTCTGCCACCATTGCTCATATGAAATGCTGACGGTCACTATCCATCACTATAAATCATTATTGGTGACGAACCTTCAATGTCACCACAACACCTATACTTTCAAGATGCCACTTTTGGAGAGGTTCAATTTTTGGTGACGAAAGCTCTTTTGACCCTCACCAATGAGCTTATGGTGACAATTTTCGTCCCTCACCAATGTCATTTTTTCTTGTAGTGTACAAATCCTTTTTAAAATTATTACTTTCAGCAGTATGAGAATGTAGCCCAAGATGATGGGATTAAAAGGGGAAGAAGTGAAAAATAAGAGGTTGTTTTAGAGCCTTTTTCAGATGATGATCTTCCTCTAGGTTCAGAAATTGAAGAGTCTGTTGAAGAATAGGAGTTTGTCCTGGATCCTATGGATGTGCACATTTTTTATTTTTATAATAAGGATACTTCAAACACATCTTTTCAAGATAAAGCTTCCCTTTCTTCTGATATTATTGAAGACCCTATTGCGAGTTTGTTACAACCAGTAATGAAGGTCGATGTTGTAGCATTCATTGATTAAGGTGACCAGTTTCAGCACATAGACAAACCAACAGTTTGGAAGGAGATTTTTTTTCCTGTTTTAATTCATCCACAAAATCTTATTCTTCATGATCCTTTGGTAAGTTTGTTGCAGCCATATGGGAGGATGAATCTTCTTGTATTTATTGATCATGAGCACATGTTCTGTGGACACTTTGAGTTTCCTATATTTTGTTCCTTTTGCCTCCTCGAGGAAAGTGTGAGCGGGATTCAAGTAAGTAGCCATTTGCTGGATTAGTTACAATGGAGGGATCATATCACATGATTGTATATACATCTTCAGTAGGTGAGCGGTTATCATCAGGATTTAAAGCCAAAGGTGAAGGCCCTAAGACCTTGATGGTATGATGCTATAATAAGTTCAGTTAGTAGTCAAGTCAGTTTTTGAGTGAAATTCATTTTCATTTGTATTTCATCATTTCAAGTTTTTCAAAGTTTGACTACACTTCCCAATGGTAAGGCTACCTGATCTATGGTGTTATTGAGACCTTTTGAAGGAGATGCCATCACCAGCTGGAGCCAATTTTATTGTCAATATGTCATTAATCAAGCATACTCTTTTAGTTAGTTTTCTAGTAGTCATAGGTCAAAATTTTGGGTCTTTTCAAACAAGTTTTAAAAATAAATTTTGGTCACTGAAGGATTCTAGGTCATAAATGTTGCTCCCTTCATCCCATCCATGGCTATCATCACCTCAAAGGTCATCCCATTCATTTTCATTTGGAAGTCTTAGGTCATTCACTCCATCTCATCTAGGTACGTTGTCTAGGTGTCATTGTTTTTCCCTTGAAAAGTCCAATTTTTCATCAAACAAGGAAAAAAATCCTTCATTTCACTCATGAGTATTCTAAGGAGAGCTAGCATACTTATGAGGAAAAAGTAAGACAAGTTGCCTTATTTAAAAAATTTGTTTTAATGTCAAAAGATTTCAAAAGGAAAAATTGTCTTATTGTTTTCACTACATGAAAAAAAACTAATTTCAAAGCTTAGAAAGGACAAAAGAGGTTCATCCAAACTCATTCTTATTTTTTCATGTGTGGTAGAGTTCCTCTCTTACCTCCATTGGACTCCATATTGGACAAAGGCTCGAAAAAAAGGCAAGAAACTACTCCAAGGAACACGTTGTTATGCTTCTGAAGCACTTTGTTATGCTTCTGAAGCACTTTGTTATGTTTATGAAGCACTTTGTTACGCTTCTGTAACTTTTGTTATGTTTCTACTAGCCAGTGTTATGCTTCTAGAATAGTTGTTACGCTTTTGGAATATAGTTGTTTCACTTCTATGGTAGCTGTTACGCTTCTGGAAAATGATGTTACGCTTCTGGAAACTGTTCATGTCTGGGCATTTTGGCTCCCAAGCCTTTCAAACAAGCTCAAGGCTCATTGGCATAAGTTTTTAGAGTTCTTACAACAGTAAGTCAACTTTGTATACCCTCATGTGGTCAATTTATCAAGCTCACTGTTGATTTTCATGCTCATTTCATTGTCCATTTTATTTTCACTTCTTCACATCATTGAAAGATTACAGTCAACCAAACCCTAACCCTCTCATCAAACACTATCCTACACCTCCCACATACATCATATTGCCATCCCCCACCATCCATACCCTTCCTAAGAACCATTTTCACCAAAACCTAATTTCTATCCATGTTTCAAGTGTTAAACTAGGAAATTCCTATGTTTCCCTCATTTTACCACCTTCATCAGATCCATTTCACCTGATTTCACTCATATCATGGATCCAACATGCAAGATTATCTCTTGAATTTTTTGCAGAATTTTCCTTGGCTGTAAAATACTTCATCTCACCTTGTAAGTCTACCCCATCCTTATACTCATTTTTTCCAAATTACATACCCATTCCATCTACACACTAGGGTTTCATCCTTTAACTAATAGAAAATATGAAAAGTGAGAAGAAAAACCTCAAGGGAGGGTGCCACCTCAGATTAGAACCCTTCAACATGCAAGAAATCAATGATTCACCCTTGGCCAAAATATGTTTTCAGAAAACTAGATGATTGAGGTTCTGTGAGAAGATCATGGAGGAAGGGTATCATCTTCAAATTACAAGCTTATTTTCCTCTAATCTCAACATGGGAAATTTCATCATTGCAGGTGTAGAGTTTAACCTATCAGCAGATCTGATTTCTTCAGCAACAGGTATTCCTAGTCATGGAGAAAAGTGGTTTAAGGGCATGGACATAGACCTTGAAGATCAAAAATTGTTCCTCAAACCTCAAGTGACCTCAAAAAATAGTAATTTGACATTTCAAAGCCTTCTTCAAGTCAATTCAAGATTGTATGATTGTTTTCCATCATTAGGGTTTTTCTTTCCTCCATTTTAGGGTTTCTCCTTTCTTAATTGGTTTAGGCCATTGGAGACCCTTTTCCCACCATATAAACCTTCACTCATCCTTCACAAACCCTACCACAACACAACCTACCACTTAAAATTACATTTACACTTCCTCCATCAAAACCCTAATTCCCCACTACACTTTCACAACAAAACTAGAAAATATTTGTGTTTTCCTATTTTGACTCACTTTCCCATACCCATTTCAAGCGATTTCACCTGTATTCTTGATCTAACACATTACCATACTCTCTCAAATGTTTTTGTAATTTTACTCAACCTCCTCATACATCATCATAGCCCCTAAACCTACCTTATCCATATCCCCTGTTTTTCCAAATCCATTCATCCCTACCCACTCATTTCATCTAGGAAGGTTTGATTGTGTTCACAACTACTATGGAGAGTGAGAAAAAATTTCATAAGGGACTTCATCATACCAGTATTGAGCCAACTCAGACCTATGGCATCATTTTCAGAGTTTTGTGATCAAGCTAGGGCTTACATTGCACATAGGGACAATTTTGCTTCAAAATAAGTTTTTGAAGAAATTGAGATGAATTTACCAAAACTAAACGATTATTTTGTCAATCATAGGCCAAAGAGAAAAACCTCCTTCAGTTTATGCACGGGTGTTATGATTTGAGAGAAATTCTCAAAATACAGTTTCTCCAAGTAATTTTCTGCACTTTTGGATAGGAAGTCTTGAAATAAATGTTTTAGGGGTTTGGAGAAGTGGTTTGCAGTGCTTGATGACTCCATTTTGTAGCAGACCTCCTAATATTTCCAAGAATACCACTTGAAACCCAAAAATCATCTGGGAAGGCCTCCAAACTACCTCTCAAAGTAGGCGCTACACTTATGCTTAAATTGTGTTACGCTTCTGCAAATTTTGAGCGATCAACTTCAAACTTGGATTCTGAGAAAATGTCAAACTATTTTGGAGAACTCGAGGAGGTTTTTGTTCAAAAAATTCGAAAGAACAAAAATTTCTCTCAGTTTTGCAAACAACATTATGGTTAAAGAGATATTGATCCATTTTTAAGCCCTATTTTTGTAGAAATTGTTTTGGAAAATTTTGGATTTTTGGCAATTTTGGAAATTTGGCCTCACAAAAGCGTAGCAAGATTTTGTTACGCTTATTTTATGGGCATCCAAATGATGATTTTCTTATATGGTTGGATGCATTTTGATGATTACATCATAAATCATGAACCCTCTTTGCATGATAGGATTTAATTTTGCAGAAAAGGCCAAAAAACCACTCATTTTCTATGCTTCTGCCACCTTTTTGGAAGCCTTGCTATGCTTATGGAGTAACCTTGGAAGAATGAATTTTTAGAGGCATTCCCATGGGTAATTTTTCGAAATTCAAGATGTTTTGGAAACTAGAAACACATGGCTAGTTGACCGTTCTTTCAGAATTGGATTTGGACTCCTAAAAGTGCTTCAAAAATGGCTGCAAAATTTTGTTATGCTTCTGTAAAATTCTGTTACGCTTCTATTAGAAAGTATTACACATTTGCATTGGATTCCTCGGGACACTTGTCAAGCTCAGAAAATGTTAGAAATTCGAGGTTTTTTTTTCCTATGATTTGGTATTAGATTAATTGAGTTGGTTTTTTCCACTTATCATGAGGGAACATGTAATTTAATGTGGGGGACACACACTCTTAGTTCATAGCTAAATTTTAGGGAATGGTTTCTAAGCTCCTTAGAATCTAGGAAGTGACTCATCTCATGTATTTATGATGCACTTTGGATGGGATTTCGACCCTATGAGGTGTCGTTGGTCATATTTTCTATAAGTATACCCTCTTTAGTATTTTTTTGGGTTGGAGAGTCGGGTTGGATAGTCTTATTTTTCAGTGGAGCTATTGTAACAACATTTTGGAATGAAATCAAATACAGTCTTGCAGAACTTGTGTTGAGAATCTTGTTGTATGCATTGGAGTATTTTTTCTTGATAAGTATGTTTATATATTCATTTTAAATGATGTATTTTCCTCTTTCAAATACATCTTTCCATGTGATTATCTTGTAATTTTATAAGTAGAAATCATGTTTGTTCATGCTCTGTTTTAGACAAGGTTTACATGATATGTCTATGTTCTTCTAAATGAATTAATTTACCTTAGTGCTCATTCAGATTTTATATCACTTCATCCTAAACTCAATGACAAATTAAGCATGATTTCAATATACCTTTCTAACCTCACACATTCTTTGCAAATTGACCTTGAAATTCAAACCTAAAAACCCTAGACCTAGCCTTCTCACTGAACTTTCTATCCAACACTCAAAACACCAAACAAAAGATTGTATTTACTGAGTTTACATACCTATCTTAAGATCAATAGATATTCATTCATTCCATTGATTGCTAAGTGACAACGAGAGAGCCATCTCTGGTCTTAGTAGGGATAGCTACCTGACCTAAATCCTAGTCTGTGGTTACCTTCCTTCAATCCCACTCTCAGCCTAGGGAATTTGGGGGGAGTGATGACAAGGCACACCCATTTGGCCCAAGGAAATGCACCCTCCTTGAGTCCATGCGTGAACCCTAAAGGCCTTACGCCCCACCCTTCAACCTTCCATAATGTGTCATGTGCCCTCTTGTCCTGTTGAGCACAAGAATGCATTTCAAAGGCACAAAACATCATCCTTCAGCCTTCAAACTTGCGCCATCCTCCCTCTTTGATCTCTTGAGAACATGAGCATACTTCAAAGGAACATAAATTCATCCTTTAGCCTTTGGACTTGCGTCATACTCCCTAATTGGTTCACTTTGAGTACACTCCTTAAATCAGAAGAGACGCGCCCTCCTTGAGAGCACTCCTTCAACCTGAAGAGGTGCACCCTCTTTGAGAGAACTCCTTCGACCCAAAGAGATGCACCCTCCTTGAGAGGACTCCTTCTACTTGAAGAGATGCACCCTCCTTGATAGCATTTCATCAACCTGAAGAGATGTTCCCTCCTTTAGAGCACTCCTTCTACCCATAAGAATGTGCCCTATTTCTTTCCCTTGAGCAAACATTGCGCTTAGGAAGCCTGAAGCCTCCCCCTTTGTCCTTCAAACTTGTGCCATGTGTCCTACCTTGATTTTCTTTCTCTCTTGAGCACATAAGTGCATGACGAAGCCACTAAGCCTTTCCCCTTCATCCCTTCACCCTTTCAAAGTATACCCAAGATCCCAAAATCCTCTTTGCCCCTTTTGAGTGCACTGAAATGGCATAAACAATAAATATGCATAAAACATGGTGGACTAAGATATTTTCAAGCTGATGGTTTCTCATCATGGATGGTTGTAGAAAACATGTATTCCAAATACATCACAGCAAGCACACACAAGGAATATCGAGAAAAGAGGATGTTGTCCTTTGAGATAATTCTAGGTCAATTAATCATGCTAGAGAATCTATAATGTTTTGTTTATTTTAAATTAGTGTTTTGGATGACCAATGTATTAAGAAATTACAAATAGATGTAGTTAAACTTTAGATGATATTAACTATTAAGAAAAGGGTTGTTGATTTACTTCAAACAATGGTTTAAGATTGCATATGTGAAGGAAGAAACTAAAAGAAAGTATGATCAGTTAAATATTTAGATTGAATGTTTAATTTATCATAAGAGTGAAATACTGTCAACATATAGTTAAATAATTCATTATCTAAAATGGATTATTACTCCAGAGTATTTAAGATAGCTTGAAACACAAATTTTCCTTACCTAATTATATTCATAAATATCAAATATATGCAGAAAAAAAAGTGAAATGAATACTGGAAAAAATCATAAGAAAAAAAATTGATTGAAATAAATCCAGAATCCTTTTATTATCATCAATGATAAAATCTCATACACTTTTTCTTACAAATTCTCATCCAAGGGTGAAACTCTTAATAACTCGAATGGAGATTTATTTATACTAGTTTCTATCACTTAGAATTATGTAAAACTGAATACAAAAATAGTATCAAATTGTAGGAAAACAAAACTGATGAGTGCTCTGTCGCTGTCTTTTAGGAAATAGTTGATGATGTGGCCCAAGAATTTCGATTGTGTTGGCATGCTATTGGAGACAAAAAGTTACTCGATGGTTTCACATAAGTGATCCCGTCTTTCCTCACTCGTAATTTACAGATTTACAAATTTCTTGAAAAATTCATCTACTTCTGTGTACCTTTCAAAAGTAGTTTTGTTGATGAAGAGATGCTTGATTTCATGTTTTATAATTAAATAAAAATCTAAAGCTTCTAAAAAATATTTCCCTATCATGTGGCCTTTAATTCCTGTAAACTTTGCTTTGTCAATGGAAATTATGTAAATATTTTTGTAGTACTCCTACAGGTTGATCAACTTCTCATTAGGAGCTACTAGTCTAGGAAATCCTCTTTGGTTCAGCAGATTAAAATTTGTGTGAAATCTTTGGACAACAATGTCCAAATTTTGACACTTAGTTTCTAATTGGTTCAACAAGTTCTTTTTCTGGAAAACTTTATTGATTTCTAGGATAGTAGTTTTTCTGTCTGAAATGTTGATCTGCTCCAACTTTGCTCTACTTTTTAAGTTCAATATCTTAATCATGTCTGATGCCTCTATTGGTTTTTGCTTAAGTGAAGCCTTCTCTTGTTCAATGACTATCATGCATCTATTAATTAATTATTCCTTCTCAAAAATGATTTTTATGGATTTCCATACTTTTGTCATTGCTTAGCTTATCTCTGTCCATATACTCTCCTTGGCTTGGGCCAAGGTCTCTGCCATTAGAAACTCACTTTCTAGCTATTGAAATTTTAGTCCCAATATATGAGACTTCTTCATTTATTCCATGTACAAAGTATCATTTTTTATCTTTTGAGTTTCCAATACCTTGAATTTCTCCAGCAGATTCTCATTTTCCTGTTTCTATATGGCCAAATCCTGCACCAAAATCCCCTATTGTTGATGTAGATTTTGTAGTTGTTGATGAAGAGTTGGGATCTATACATGCAACTACAATTGGTACTATTGCAACTGGGATCATAGCAAGCTGAGCTGACTGTTCTTTTTCCTTTAGTAGTCCTTTAATTTGCTCCTCCACCTTCTTTATCTAAATGTTATGCTCAATGATGAGTTTGAGCATCTCTTCTTTGTTCTGTTCACTCTCCTCTATTTCCTTTTTTTGTGGGTCTTCTGTAGAAAGGAGATCTAGCTATTTTTGCAAAGTTACAATGTCTGCATTTTTCTTCTTTAAGTTTTCTTCAACATCTTTACAATCTTTTGGATCATACCCAATCTTAACCACAATGTCTTCTAAATAATTTAACTTGTTATACTTAGCTAAAGAGGAGATTTTTTCTATTTTATGTTGTGACTCTACATTTGATAATGTTGTTCTTAACTCAAGCAAAGTCATAGATGTATTAATCATGGTAAGAAAGAGCATCTGTCTAGAATATTTATGCATGTCCATCTAATCTATTGGATAAATCTAGTTTTCATCAAATGTTAGGTCCCTATAATACTAGTGTATCCCCTTGTTGTTATTGTTAATATAGCCCCTTATTTTCATTGTTTTTCCCATGTAGTCCCCATATTTTTATTATTGTGCTCCATAGAATCCCACTATGGTTATTGTTTTTCCCTTACATTATTATTGTTATGTCGGCTAGGATTATATTGTGACCCATTGGACTCCTATATATAGAAAGGAGGTTTTTTCATATGTATCATCCAAGAATTGTTCATTTATGTAATGTAAAGGAGGGTTCCCCCTCGAGGTGGCTCATTTATAAGGCGTTGATCTCTATTTAATTCTATTTTGGGAGTTGGTTTCACAACATTTGGTATCAGAGCTTTGGATTTTAGGGTTTTGCTACTTCAAACAGGTCATCGTGGAATTTTCGCTATAAATTTTTTTCTACAAAGGTTCAAAAGTTATAAAAAAAGCCCCATTTCTGAAGAGATCTTGTGCAACTGAGTGTAACAATTTCAGATCTTGGTTCGCAATATTTGTAGATATATGATTTGTGGAAGTTAGGGTTTGTGCAGACTCCTGAATTTCATCTAAAATAGGTTACCTTGGGAAAATCATCATAACTCTCTCTTTGAGCATCAGATTGGAATTCTGTAAAAAGTGGTCAAACTTACACGGAATTTATTTTCCTATGTATAAATTTCATAGCATGAGGAAAAAATGACACATGGCACATTGTACAAGTTCTCTCTACTGAACCAATCCATAATTAGGTCATTGTGGGAGATTGGGCATAAATTTGTCAGGAAGAATCCAAATCAGGTTAGACCTGTGGAATTTGAAAGAATATTCAAAGCGCTACTAAAGAGATGAAGATAAAATCTCTAGGATCCGAAATTACAGAGATACATCAGTTTCAATATCGAGATCCTCAAAAGCAAGAAAAAGGTGTGTATTTTTTAAACAAGTTTACATAATATTTGTTTGAAAAAATAGTTTGAAGTGATTCCAAGGGAATATTGAAGCATAAATATTAGTATTGAGATATATAATGCTTCCCAAAAATTATTCAACACCCATTAATCCCTCATAAATCTCTACTATGACGCATTAAGAGGAAGAATTGCAGTATGATATATCAAAATTATAGTACCAAGTGCAACAAATTTCGAACTTACAAAGAGAAACCAAAGATTACATATATGGTTTAAAAGAGGACATGGAGGCTAAGTTGGAAAGTTTGAAGGATCAAATAAAAGCTAATATGGATGATAAAGTAGTGGAAGATCACATCGAGCATCAACAAAAATTTCTCCAACTCTCAATGGATAACCTCACTTTGGTGCAAAATAGAATGAAACAATAGGAAGATGAACATCACAACGAAAGAAGTTCTGAAGTAGTCACAGAAACAAGAACTCAAAAACTATGAAATCAAACAATTTTAGAGTATCTCAACAAGTGGAAGAACTTACCCGCTAAAGATTTCACATGGGAGGATGAGAATTTTATATAGAAGCATCGAGAAATAATCAAGCGTTGAGGAAAACAATTTTTTGAAGGAGAGGGGTATGTTAGGTCACTATAATACTAGGGTATCCCCTTATTTTTATTGTTAGTATAACCCCCTTATTGTCATTTTTTTCCCATGTAGTCCCCATATTGTTATTAGTGTGCCCCATAGAAGCCCACTATTGTTATTGTTATGCCCTTACATTGTTATTGTTATGTCGGCTAGGATTATATTGTGACCCATTGGACTCCTATATATAGAAAGGAGGTTTTTTCATTTGTATCATCCAATAATTTTTCATTTATGTAATGTAAAGGAGGTTTCCCCCTAGAAGTGGCTGATTTCTTTGGTGTTGATCTCTCTTTTCTTCTATTTTGGGAGTTGGTTTCATAACATCAAATGAGAAAACGATCTTCTTATAATTTGATGAAAACTTAGGAAAAGGGACTTGGGATTGTATAAATTCCATTTTCTTCCTTCCCTTTGCACTATAAAAAGTAGAGAGAATCTTGTGTTGTGATGTAGAATTCTGCTTCCAAAACTGACTATATACATTAGACTTCAATGTTTCATTTTTTGTTTTAATCTCTAAGAATTTGGATAAGATGTTTTGATCATCTGATGAACTATTTCCTACTGATTGGATGATATCTAAAGGTTCTTCAGAGGCTGAAGAAGATGATGGAGTATTAATAATATTCCCTCCTATTGATGTAGACACTTCTGGATCTCCCAAATCTACGATTTTTTGTTCCTTTTGGCTCTAGTCAGTGGAATTATCTGACAAAATCTACAGGATTTGATGCTTCTTCCTTGTATATTTTGTGTTTTTTTCTTTAGGAATATCAAGTCTGCAAAGTAGAAGTGGAAAGGATTTGTTCCTTTTCTTCCTGCAATGTATTTTCAGTCCACTTATCCCGAGTCATTAAGTTTTCAATTTCAGGTCGTGGTGTATGATTATATGGATTTTTTTTCAATTAAACTCTTAGATTTGAAATTATACTGAAAGGGTCATAATACCAGGTGAAGCTTGGCTTGAATTTCATCTTTTTAAGGACAACATATGCCTCAAGCCCTGTAGATATGGTATTGCAAATGAAAGAACCAATCTTTGATTTAATTTGGAACTGTGACTTCCTCTTCCCTGAAACAAAATGAAGATCATCCGTATTAATCATTTGCCTAATATATTCCAAAGATAATATTCTCATTGGAACATATTTGGGAAATTTATATGGTGCTATCTCACAAACATATACTTGAATCTCTATGTAATTATAGTATAAATACCAGTCTCTAGTTTTTACTTGGTCACTCAAATGAAGGATTCTTTTAATGTCCTAGCCAATCCTGGGCTCATTTTGGCCGCTAAGAATTTTTTCAACTGGATGGATGAATAAGTCTACAAAGTCTGAAAAATAGAATTTTTCTGAAATGGACTTGACCAATTATGTCCAATGAATTACTAGCTGGTTAACCCCCTGTTCATCCTGCTTGTTCAATGTAATAGGCAGTGAATCTCCCTGATTAAATAGAAACATTTGTATAAGTAAAGAGGTGTACTTAAACATTCCTTGGGTTGTTAAATTCATCAATTTATCATGCATATTATCAGCCAAAAATTCACTTAATTGTACATGAATGCAAGTTGATGATATTTGGAAAAGATAGAGAAATAGCCAAGGATGGGTTCATCTATTGTCCTGTCATCTGGATATCCTAATAAGCAAGAAAGTAGTCAAATGATGTGTCTAGTAGCTTCAGGAAACATGAAGGATGGATAGGGTGGGTTTTATTTTGGTAATTCAACATCATCGGGCAAGAATGTCTCAAAAATTTGGGCTCTCTGAAGGAATGTTGAAATTTGCAACAAGAAACAATGAAATTGGAATCCAGAAACAATATCCAGAAATGGCACCATGCGAGGCTTTTGATTTAATTATTTTTTAATTAAATTATAAGAAATGTGTGTCAAATTTATTTATCCCTTAAATAAATTGGACAATAAATTGTAATATTATCTCATAATCACCTGTAATAGTTAACTAAGTGTGATAGTCTCAATTAACTCATGAAATTCGAGTTGAGGGTGGATGGTGAGGCATGTAGAGTGATTCTATTTGTCTTAGAGTCCAAGTTGCAGTTAGGTATTATTTTAATGCATGATAAATCAGTTAAATCAATTAATTGAGTTAAAGTCAGTCTAACTAGTTATAACTGATTGTTGCACTAGTGAGAGGTCAAGTGAATTAAATCATATTTAATTCACATGCAGTGATCTGTCAAGTGACTGGTGATTTACTATTAATATCTGCATGCATTTCAGTTTTGATGAATACTCGATTGAGATAGAGGTTAAAGGGATGTTATCTATCAGTTGTATTATTAGTAAATTATCGGCGTGCAATTAGAAAATCATAGGATTGCCCATAATGCATTGCGCAGTTTTGGAAGGTTGAATTTCCTAATTAATAGGGATTTAATTCTCTTAGAATTGCGTAAGCAAGATAGGCTGGGTAGAGGCAGGAAGTGTTTTTCGATTTTGTCTTGATCAGTGTGAGACAATTGGTAGAGTGTATGAGATTGTGGTGAGCGCACATGCACTGTATTGTTTCATGATTCCTTGGTTCATTATACAATAGAGATAGAGGGGTTTTGAGAAGTTGCTTTCCCCAGAAAAATATCTTATGTTATGGATTGATTTTATTTCTCTTACTTGGTGTGATTGTACGATCATGTTTAATTTTTGCAAATTAATTGTAGAAGGATTAAACATCTTGCTCTAGTTTATCGCATGATCAGATTGAATCCATTGGTATACATATTATTTGTATAATTTATGCATGGTATAAGAGCTTCTATAAATTTTCCATATGGTATCAGAGAAGGAATTGTTTGGGCGGTGAGTTTGAAGAGAATATGTGACATTGATGCAAAATTTTCAAAAAAAAAAGCATATTTGGATTCCTTGTGAAAAAATACCCAAATTGAAAAAAAAAATCGGTCGAATCAGAGTTTGTATGAGGGATATATCATCAATCTAAAATTAGCTCTTTTTTTAGAAAAATTTGTGACGGTGGGACAATTACAATGTGTGTGAGTCAAAAAAAGAAATAAAACTAAGGGAAAGAAGTCCCAAGGCAAAGAGGGCAAGAGAGACTTTTCCAAGATAAGATGCTTTCACTGTCATGAGCATGGGCACTATGCTTCGAATTTTCCACAAAAGAAGGCAAGCAAGAAGGAGCCTGCAATTGCAGCGGGTGAAGCATTGGCTTTACAATTCGAGCTTGATTTTACTCTCATTGCATGCATGGTCAGCAGTTTAATGGGATGCATGTGGTATTTAGATAGTGGTGCCTCGTTCAATATAACAAGGAATAGAGATATCTTCAGTAACTTGGAGGAGAAGGACCTCCAGCAGAGCATAGATTTTGGAGATGAAGAGAGGTATAGCGCGACCGACATGGGTAAAGTTACCTTTCAGAGGGAGAATGGCTCTCATCTCAGAGTCGTAGATGTTTTGTATATTCCAAGCCTAAGGAATAATCTTGTTTCCGTAGCGATATTGGAAGACCGTGGTTATGAGGTGATGTTTAGAAAAGGGAAAGTTTTCCTTAAACACATAGCCATGGGACATGTTAAGAAGATCGGTTCAAGAGTCAAGAACCTGTATTCTCTTGAGATTGAGGATGAACGAAAATATTTGAGGAGAAAAACAGTGGTTAGTGACTTGGTGGTTGAGAGGGAGAAATTACGTCTCAACATGCAGCCTTAGAAGCAGTCTTAGAAGGTTGTGGAGAAGCAGAGAGGATATTGAGTGGAATATTCCACTCAAGAAAAGACCTACAATAGGGGGAAAATTTGATCCAGAAGGGCAAAGGGAGTACGTGTAGCTATACCTCTAGGTGTGAGGTGGGGCGATGTGCAAAATTAGTCCCAAGAATAAATTTGGGCAAGGTTAATTGAGATGGTGTGTCTCATGGATTGAACCTAGCTATGGGGAGCCCATAGTACATCAGTAGCAGGAAGGATCGATTATATTGATGCAGTAAGATGTCAAGAAGACATAAATCAGAGTGACAGGTGTCGAATATTGGAGTACAGATCAAAGTTGGCAGCAATGCAAAGTGCATGGATGCAGATGTCTGTAGTAAAGAGAGTCCAGTAGACATGTGCAGTAGGACCCAGCAGTCAGAAGACTCTCAGGATGACAGATGTATTATACTGATTCAGTTGTTTGGAGTTTATTCAATTTCATAATTTTTGCATGAATAACATTCCAAAGGTACCGGATCGAGACATATTGATTCCTTTCTTGTTGAGAGGGAGTGTTGAAATTTGCAACAATAAATAGTGAAATTGGCATCCATAAACAACATCCAGAAAATGGCATCTAGAAATGGCTACCATGCGGGGATTTTTATTTAATTATTTCTTAATTAAATTAGAGGAAATGTGTGTCAAATTTATTTATCCCTTAAACAAATTGGACAATAAATTGTAATCTTATCTCATAATCACTTGTAATAGTTAACTGAGTATAATAGACTCAATTAGCTCATGAAATTCGAGTTGAGGGTGGTTGGTGAGGCATGTAGAGTCATTATATTTGTTTTAGAGTCCAAGTTTTAGTTAGTATATTAGTTTAATGCATGAGAAATCAATTAACTCAATTAAGTGAGTTAAAGTTAATCTAACTAGTTGTAACTGATTATTGCATTGGTGACAGGTCAAGTGAATTAAATTAGATTTAATTCACATATAGTGATCTGTCAAGTGACTGATGATTTATTATTAATAGTTGTATGCATGTCAATTCTGATGAAGACCCAGTTGAGACAGAGGTTAAAGGGATGTTATCTATCAGTTGTATTATTCATAAATTTCCGGCGCGCAATTAGACAACCATAGGATTTCCCATGATGCATTGTATAGTTTTGGAAGGTTGAATTGCCTAACTAATAGGGATGTAATACTCATATAATTGCACAAGCAAGGCAGGCTGAGCAGAGAAAGGAAATTGGCTAAGTGTTGGTCGATTTTTTCTAGATCAGTGTGAGACAATCGGTAGAGTGTATGAGGTTATGGTGAGCACACATGCATTGTATTGTTTCATGATTCCTGGGTTCATTATAAAATAGAGATAGCTGAGTTTTGAGAAGTTTATTTCCCCAGAAAAACATCTTGTTTTGTGCATTGATTTTCTTTCTCTTACTTAGTGTGATTGTGCAATCATGTTTAATTTCCACAAATTAATTGTAGAAGGATTCAGTATCTTTCTCTAGTATATTGCATGATCAGATTGAATCCATTGGTATACATAATGTTTGTATAATTTCTACAGGGAAAGTGAGTTTATGGTAAAACTCCATAAGAGTTTCTTGAGAGAAAAGGCTTAACTTAGTCATTTGAAGGGATTAATAACATGTTTTTTATGGTTTCTACAATGATGGATATCATAATTTTTCCATTATGAGCCACCACTGCTCTTTTGATGGGGTGATACCTGGTTTGACACTAGGTGACCAGGTCTAGAAAATCATGGTTTTAAGGGAATGAAAACAAGGGAAAAATGGACTCCCACAGTTTGATGTCATCTTGTTGACCGAGGTATTTCTGTTTCAACCACAAGTGAAATTCATGGAATTCAAATTCGCACTCTGTGTCAAAAATTTTGAAGTAAGAATCAGTAAGGGGGACATGGCCGAGATCGACCGAGGTAGAAGCAACAGGGTTTTCCTCAGAGGTAGGCTTTCAGTTTTTTCCCTTGGGGGCCATGTTCTCTGCAAAGGGAACAGAATAAAGAGAATAATGTTAACTCTCTGTGTGGCATAGTGATAGATGTCTGAACCAGTGGCGCAAATATGCTCTGAAAACCTGAAATTCAACATCAAAGTGAATAAATCAAAGTGGTAAAAGGAATGGCGAGGTTTTATTTATAACAGTGGCTGGATTACCATTATGAAATGACTGTTGGGAATGTGACCGTATCGATTTAATGCAAACTATACAAACGTTGGGGTGATGAAATGGCTAGGAAAAAGCTAAAGGAGCGGGTCTAATGGGACATAAAGAATAATGTTGAGTGGATCTAACAGGATGCATAGGTGGCAGTGTTTAATTTTTCATTGGGAAACAGTCAGGAGAAAAATCCAACTGACCATTGGCGGGAGTGGAAATAATCGTTGGGAGAAAAGTAGATTTCGGAGGGGGTAGGTGGGGGTAAATGGTTTTGAGAAGGGGGGTGCGAAGTATTATAGAGGTGACATGTAAGGGAGGGCCTACCATTAGGAAAACTGATTTTCGGACCCCCTCTCCCCCGCCTTGCCGTTAACGAGAAATGGGAAAGGGAGATGTGAAAAGGCTTCCCCGTCGTTGATCTAGGCAGGGAAGAGATCCGCCCTTGAAATTTTCTCAGGTGATATCACAACGCGATAAATCCTTTTGTCTTTAGTGGACTTAGGATAAAAACATGTGCTTCTTTATTACAATATAGTTTAATTGCTTAATCAAGCAATTAATCATAATTAAAACACATTTAACTCCTAATTTAAAACTTTGCTGCATTTAAACAAACAACCATTTTTTTTTTTGTATTTTATTCAAACTAAGAAAACCATTTCTTTTATTTCCATACCTAACATTTTTTTAATAATTTTCCTTCATTTGTTTAGGGCAACTATTCCTATCATTTTCTTGATATGAATAATTTATGTTTCATGAACCCTAAATTTTTTTTGTTTTTTGTCTATTCATATCCAAATTTAACATTTTTATATTTTTATATTTTTTCTAAAAATAATACCTTGTCAAAACCAAATAATGTTACAACATCGGCTCCAACTCGGGAATGCTTACTCCTCTAGGATGCAGATAACAAGCAGATCCAAGTGCCTTCTCCTCGAGCTAATGGAATCTTTGTTGTGAAAACAAGCATACTTGAAAATTGAAACAAATTGGTATATTTACAATGATGAATGTGAATGATTCTTCTACATCTTTAGTACTGGATGTAGTGCTTCAAGAATCTTCCATTGACCGGCAATGAAGAAAATTGTCCTTCCAAGTTCTGTAAGATGAAAGTATTGTTACCCTTGAATTCAGAAATGCTAAAAGGGCCAAACCATAGGTTATCAAATTTTCCATGTTTTCCTCTTTCCTCCCTCCTAACATCCCATCTCAATACTAGATCTCCTTCCACAAAATCTCTTTTTCTTGCCTTCCTATCAAATAGACTTTTCATCTTACTCTGATATTTCCTTATCTTATATTGAATTTCATCCATGTTTTCATTTAGTTCAATAATATGATTGACCCTCCTATAGAAATCATCAGGTTCTTCATTAACTTCTTGTAAAAACTCAAAAATGGGGAAAGCTAAATGTGAAGGGAAAATGGCCTCTTTACCATAAACCAGCTGAAATGGGGATTTTCCTGTAGACCTTTTTGGACATATCCTGTTAGCCCAAACTGCATATATGAGGTTACTGTCCTAATTTTTCTTATGATATTCTAAATTCTTCCTAATTACCTTGAGTAGGCTCTTATTTGATTAATCTGCAAGTCCATTTCGTTGTGGATGGTAAGGAGTAGAATGATATAATAAGATTTGATACTTTTGACATAACTCAATCATTTTTACACTAATAACTGTTGTTGCATTATCAGTTACTATCTGCTGAGGACATCCAAATCTGGACAGAATGTTTTCTTCAATGAATTTGATTACTACAGTATATGTGGCATTCCTAAAAAAAATTGCTTCCACCCATTTGGTGAAGTAATATGTTGCAATTAGTATCCATCTGTGAAAATTTCTTGATGCTAGATGAATTTCCCCTATGAAATCCAATTCCCACTGTAAGAAGGGTGCTGAAATTAATACTGAAACCAAAGGAAGAGTTGCAATTTTTTTCTTTCCAACAAACATTTGACATGGAATGCAGCTTCTAACATTTTCTCCTAATCGTGAAAAAATAGTAGGCCAATATAATCCTTCTCTTATTATTTTGTATGTTGTGGCTCTCCAGGAAAATTTTCCACCACATATACCTGCATGAAACTACTCAATAACTCCTTCGGTTTCACTTTCTTCCAAACAAAGAAAAAGGATGTTGAGTGGATCCTTCTAGTATAAGTTTTCATTTATGATACAGTACTTTACAACTTTTAACTAAAGTATCTTACATTGATTTCTTGAAAATTGACTACGACACTCAAAGTTAATCAGAAAATGTACAATATCAAAATACCAATATGTCAGCAAGATTTTTTCATCAATATGAACATGGATTTTTTGATTTGAAGATGAAGGTTCTTGTGTGTTCTTACCTTCTAAATCCTAGGAAGTTTCTTGTGGACTCTCCTCTTCTGCATTTAGAGAAGGTTCTTGTGTATTCTCCCCTTGAGTGTTGGGAGAAGGTTCTTGTGTATTATTCTCTAAAATTTCAAAAACAATTTTTATCCCTAGAACTTTGCAATTAGATTCAGCTAATAATTTTTCCAAACCTTGACCTTTTACTAGCTTAGTGGTTTTGATACTAAGATCAAATTCGATGATTTGGGTGATACATCTTCCTCTTCTCCCATCAGTGTCTGGTTGAGTGGGGGAAATTTTTACAACACTGTTGGGAACATAAGTAGTAATGGTTGAATGGAGGACACAAATTTTGAAGGACTTTTGAAAGCTTGGACAAGGGAGTAAGCTTGTTTTTCAATAATGTCATACTTAAGTTTTGCATCTCTCATGAGTTTATTGAAAAAGGCTATAGGTTGATCATCACCATATTCATTTTTTTGTAAAAGGACAACAGCTAAAGTGGTTTCAGAGGCAAAGGAAAATATTCTAAAGGGTTTAGAATAATTAGGACTAGCTAAAGTTGGAGCTTCAGAGACAACCTTTTTAATATGATCAAACTCATATCAAGCAGGTATAGTCCATTTAACTTCATGATTGTTTTGAAGCATATCAGTGATATCCTTAACTATTTTTTCATAGTTAGGAATGAATCTCCTTAGGAAGTTAATTTTTCCAAGAAAAGCTTGGATCTCCTTCTTAATCCTTGGCAATGAAAGTGCTTGGATTTCTGATACTCTTTTGGGATCAATCACCACTCATTCCTTTGAAATGATGTGATTGAGAAATTTTCCTTCTCTAATAGCAAACAAAGACTTCGTGAGGTTGAGATATCCTGAATTTTATATACCTATCAAAAAATTTCATCAAGTGTTTTAAATATTTTTGATTCGAGTTAGAAAAGATAGTAAGGTCATCAATATATATAACAACAAATTTGTTTGTCTTACCCACAAAAACTAAGTTCATAGCTCTTTAAAATGTTTCTCCAGCATTTGTTAATCCAAAGGGCATCCCGGCATACATAAATGTACCCCAAGGAGTGGTAAAAGAAGTCTTCTCCCTGGACTCACCATTATTTTGCTATATCCAGAGAAACCATCAAGCATTGAAAGTCTATTTTCACCTAAAATTTTTTGAAGCAACTGGTCCATTTTGGGTATTGCGTTGCTATCTTTTAAGGCTGAATTTTTTAAGTTTTCGAAGTCTACACAAAGTCTTATTTCCCCATTATTCTTCCTAACAGGAACTGAATTAGCTACCCAATATGACTAGATCTTAATGGAACAATGATATGAGCATCAAGTAACTTCTTAAGTTATTTATCTATAGTAGGGAACAAGAATAGATTGATTCTCCTTAATTTTGTATTATAAGGTTTTGCTTCCGGTTTTAATGGAATTTTATGCTCTATGAGAGAAGTATCATAATTTTTCAATTAAACATAATAGCAAGAAAAAATATCCTTATAGTTTTTAAGAAGTTTCAGATATTTAGTTTTTACTTCCTGAGGTAGAGAGGCAAAAATTGTAATGTTCTTAATATCTTCAGCTGTTCCAATGTTAGACTCTTCAATATCCTCTTCAAGTGAATTTGACAATGGATTCTTGGGAAATCATTATGGTCAAATAAATTCTCTAGAGAGACTAGACGCTTAGGAATAAAAATTTTTGACAGTTGAATGATATTATGGTCAGCCATATTTGAATTTAAATCAGAGATTTCATTTTCTTTATTAAGTTCATCCATGTCTGGCTGAT
The DNA here is from genome assembly GCA_034641835.2 of Pinus albicaulis. Classification (NCBI taxonomy): domain Eukaryota; kingdom Viridiplantae; phylum Streptophyta; class Pinopsida; order Pinales; family Pinaceae; genus Pinus; species Pinus albicaulis. Next base: position 133,716,609 of record CM076577.1, on the reverse strand, counting down.
CTTCTTCAATTTATAAAACAAAGAACTCATCAATGACATGTATAAAATATTTAAGATGTTCATCATCTTCAAAAAGATTCCAGTATTTTAGATGGTCAGGAATAGATGGCCTATATTTAACTTGAAATTGATATTGCACTTTCATTTAGTCTGTAATTTTAAATGAACTAGCAGAAATAGCGAGGGAGTATGCATGAATATTCTCGTTTCTAGGGATAGAAGTGATATTAAATGCATGAAAGAAATTTTCCACTAAATCCAAAATCTCATTTATGTGATACCTAAGCCTAGGATGCTTTGTTTGGAAAATATTCCTAACTTGTCTAATTATGAGTTCAGGATCATTGAAAACACTTAGATTATGCACTTTAAGACTTCTAGATAGCTCTAAACCTAGTCTAAGAAAGGCTTCATACTCTGCAACGTTATTAGTAACATGAAAATATAGCTTGCAGGATTGAGTTATGCTTTTTTTTCTGGTGAAATTAAAACAAAAACGCTGGCTCTAGCTCCATCTTTAGAACATGATCCATCAAAGTACAACTTCCAAATATCAGTTTGGATAGTTTTTTGGGTTTCTACAACATCTTCAATTTTAAGTTGAGAATTTTTTAAATTATTTGAAGATAATCGGAAACAACCAAAATCATGGTCAACTTCATATATGGGATGATTTCTGGCTTGATTTTCTTTACAAACAGTATGAATAAATCTAACCTCTATATACAACCTAAGGTTTTCTCCCCCATATACAGGGATTGTAGAAAAAGAGATATCCATTTGAAGACACCCTCCTAGCTTAGCACAACAAGATATTGAAAGAAGGATTCCAAACTTAGGAGGGATATCAATGACAAAAATATCCAAAAATAAAATTTTGACATGTATCCGGGTTAAAGTTACCACAAAGTATTTTATTATTCCTAGGCATTGCACCCTTTTAGAATCGAAGGTTAGGTCATGGTAAGATCGAGTGATTTCCAAATTTAACTGGTCCATGATAAAATTAGGCATAAGATTATGTGAGGCTCCATATCATTACATACAGTTATACAACAATGAATCTTGTGATTTCAAGGTTACATAAAATGATGGCATTATTTAATCTATCATGTCAGAGCTTGGACCAAATACTACTAAGGATTTTTCATCTTGAAGACTAATTAGATCCCCTTCAGAATCTACACTTGAGTTTTGAATCAATTTTGTGACTTGATTTTTGTATCCAGGTTTCTTTGAAAGTCTTGATAACGGGATGGGAATTTTGACTCTTTCTAACTCCTTTTCAATTTTAAAAGCAGTCAAAATAGTTCTATCAATTTGAGTAGTATTAGTTGGCTTTTTTAAAGGTTGAATGGTTGTTGTTTGAGTTTCAACAGATATTATGTGTGGTTAAATTATGACAAGATTTTTGGGAGGCCTTCCAAGACCTACCACTAGCCTTAAATAACACCTTCTATTGAGTTCAACAATTAATAATTCTGATAAGGCTTGATATTTATACACTTGAGAATTTTCTTGATCCTCATGGGATGTTTGATTTTGAGGGATAGGGACAATAAAAGTCTTAATAGATGTATTGTCAAGATTACTAATATCTTTTGTGCTTGAAAGAGTATTATGATCAGGTTGTTGATCATTAATCAATAGAGGAGGTGGTATTTTCTAATCATTACTAAGCCTTTGAATAATTTTTAATGGAGGAGCTTTCTTAAATTGACCTTGAGTTTTTGTTTGAGGTCTAGCAACAATTTGTTGGATTGTTCTTGGTTGTGTTTCAATTTTAGAAATCCTATTTGAAAGGTTCCTAGGTAATGATGTAATCTCATCTATGTTTTTATCTTGATTTTTGGATTTGGAAGAAGAAGAAGCTTCTTGATTAGCTTTCATTTTTCTTTGAGCCCTTTTAGCTTCAGCTTTAAGCTTAGTTGAAATATATATGTTATCTTCAACTTCAATGGAATTTGCTTTCATATCTCTAAGGTTTGAGAAGTGTTGTACTATGAAACAACCCCCACCCTCCATTTATTTTTACATCGATTAAAGTTTTGAATAACAAATTGGGGCCATTTAAAAAACAAATAAAGCTTAGGATGTATTACTTTGCTTTTGTTTAAGTCTTAAAAAACTTTAGAAATAAAAGACAAGAACCTTTTTCCTCTTTGATCTTATTTCTCTTAGCGCAAATAAAAAATTGTTAAGGTAACAATGTTGGAACACAGTACAAATTCCAAATTGCGATAGCGATAAGACCTTTTCAAGTCATATACAAATTTCCTGTTAAAAAAGGTAAAAAAGCCCTTATAAACATAAATCGCATCGCTCCTTCCTAAAAAATAAACCAATAGAAATATCATTTGAAAAGTGAAATGTGATAATATCGGACCCTATAGAACAACAAACAAATATTAAAGATGTCAACAAATCCGATAAAGCGCAATACTTTGATTTATATTGCTTATCACATCCCGCAATGTCAAACTAAATATAAAGTCGTGTGCTTCCATAAAGTGCAATATACAATTTGCGTAGATTGCAATTCGCAAACACTTGCGGTCAAATATCAATGCTTGTACGATGTGAGATTTGCAATATATCTGATGAGCTCCATCATTAGACATATTTGGAGGGGTTAATGGTCACCTTTTTTCCTTCTTAAATCTCTTTTTTCTTGCATTTTTATTTGTTATTTGGTTTTATAATGCTAGTATAGGTGGTGATTGATTCTAACATACTTTGAGTGCCTAATATGAGGTTGAGTGCAGAAAATCATGATTAATTGGAATTATTTTTGAAAATTTTATCATAAATAATTGAAGGAGACAAGAAGGAGAAATTATAGGAGGATTTTCCACCCTCCTTAACTCTCGAAGGCAGCCAAAGTATCCCCAAGGATTCTCTCGAAAAATTTGAATTCTGGAGGTATCCAAGAAACTCAAAGACCAAAGTGCACTCAAACTATGCTTACTTGGAGTCAGGTGGACTCAATCACTATTTCTAAGGGAGTTGTTGATAGCTGCCCTCTAGAATAAATAGAGCAGAGCTAGAGCTAGGAAGGATTTTCGATTCTGTTGGGAACTTTATTGCAAGCTATTGAGATTTTGATTATTGTACTCAGCGATTAAAATTTGAGAAATGTATGAGACTATTCTTTCATGAAATGATAAAATTGATTTCATTTTACTTATTTAAGTTTCAGAGAGCTAGGCATGTGGGTTAGGGCTCAATCCATGTGCCTCAACCTCTCTAATTGTACTTGTTCTTTGCTTGTTGTTAGTAGATCTACTTTGGATAATTTCATTGTTGTTTAGTTTTACCTTCAGTGTGTTGTTGTAGGTTTCATTTGTTTATGAGTAATATAATAGAGGAGAAAACTCTAAAATTTGTGGATCAAGACCTCCCTTTTCATCTCTGTCAATAGAGCTCGAGGAGAGTGAACCTTCCCACATACCCAAAAAATGATTTTTGTTCACTTTTTTTGAGAAATGGGTAGAGTTGCATTACAATTTTTAGCCTTCCTTTTGTATTGTAATTTCATGCATTTTTCTGTTCTTCATTCATGGATCAACTGAAATGTTTGCAGGAATAAGAATCAAAGTACCAGGGAATTCCATTTTCACCTCCCCGCTTCATTCTCCATCTCTGTTTTCATGCCTCCATTGCTATTGTTGCACCTCCATTTCCCTCCTATTTATTTTATTTTAGCTTCTGCTCCTTTTATTCACAAGACACTTAAAAATGCTAAGAGTTTGACCTTCGCCCTTTCCTCATCAAAACTCCCGCTACCATACTTTTCTCTATCGCAAATCACAAATCGTCCTGGTATTCATTAATACTTCCCACTTCCGAGCTATGATTGCGATAGTTCATATAACCCTTCTACCTTACCTTTACCAATTATCACAAAAATATTTGAAAACTATGGAAACCAACCTTTTCCTTTTTTCCTTTAAAAGACTTACCATAATTTCTTTCGCAAATCGCACATCACGTTTTTCATTTGGGTCTCATTAACACTTACCACTCCAAACACCAATCGGGATAATTCTTTGTTCTCTGCCACATCGAAAATCACAATTCACATTTTTCATTTGGTTCTTGTTAACACTTACCACTCCAAACGCCGATTGTGATAATTCTCCGTACTCCACTACATCGTAAATCACAAATCTCATTTTTCATTTGGTTCCCGTTAACACTTACCACTCTAAATGCTGATTGAGATAATTATTTGTACTCCGCCATACCACAATCGTAAATCACATTTTTCATTTGGTTCTCATTAGCACTTACCACTCCAAACATTGATTGTGATAATTCTCCATACTCTTCCACTTCGCAAATCACAAATCACATTTTTTATTTAATTCACATAACACGGTCTGCTCCCAACGCTGATTGCGATATCGCTGTCATACTCTACCACTGCCCTACTGCCACGTCATCCCGTCATATTTCAAATTTCATAGTCTTTATCCCTTCACATTTGGAATTTCACAGTATTTATCCCATCGCATTTCGCAATTCATTCCCGCTCCCGAAAAACACTTCCGCTACCTCTCTGGCTTTGTGATATTGCGATTGCGATATCGGATATCACACTTCCATCCTCCCATCACAAGTCTACCATCGCACTTTTAAAATCCTCCCAATCCAAAGGATTTTTGTGATATTATAAGTTTTAATAAAGTCTAAACCCTCTTTCACACTTCTAAGCATTGTTTCATGTGTTTAGCCTTCCCTGAGCACCCTTAACCCCCTTTTCTTTGAACTACAAGAAACACTTCCTCAAGTTTAGTTAGATCATGGATAATTGCATGGATAGAAGCATGGTAGATAGAGAATAAGATAAGTAGGGTGTGCTTAGCCAATTGGCCAAGTTAAGTGTGGTTTAGAATTATTTTCCTTTCTGCCATTCCTTTCTGCACATTAAATTAGTTTCATTTCCGTCACATCTGTTCTGCAAATTAAATTAGTTTCATTTTTGTCATTTACTTTCTGAAAATTAAGTTAGTTTCCTTTCTATAATTTCCTTCTAGAAATTTACTTTCCAGTTCTTATCATATTTTAAGAAATAGCACCCTTTCGTAAAGCAGAAGAGGATGACATGAGCAGAATGCATTTGCTGTGTATATAGCACTGTCACCTCCAAGTTTGTACGAACCCCGAGTTGATAAAGTAAATTAGGTAGCCCCTGGGAGTTGCAACACTCTTGGTGCAATACCAGGGCTCACCACTTTTTGGCGTCGTTGCTGAGGAGGTGTCTAGTAGATGCTTTGATTTTTTTAGCATTCTTTTCTGCTTTCCTTTCTTTTCATTTTATTTCAAAAATATTGAAAAAAAAAGGATCTAATTTTCATGCCTCGTAGGAGTAGGAATTCTCAAAGACAAATCTTACCTAAAACCCCCACATCACCTCCTAGTCACCCTTCACTCTTCTTCAGTGGCAGTGAGATTGAAATTCCTATAGGAGAGCCTTTTGAATACTCTGAGGAACATATTGGGGAAGAAGAAGAAGACCTTCTTCCAACTGAGGGACCTGCTTCACCTATATTAACCATGGCCAGGATCCATAGATCCTTTCCCATAAGAGAGGAAAATGGGGAAACTAAGATGAAAAACATTAGCCCCTCAGCTCTTCAAAACTTCCATGGACTTACCTCTGAGGATCCTGACACATTCATGTTTGAATTTGATCTTGTTTGTAGGACTTATGACTACACTTATGATGATCAAAAGTTGAAGCTATTCCCATCCACCCCTAAGGATGTAGCCTTATGCTGGTTCCTTGGTCTGCCTGGGGACAACATCGCCACTTGGGCACAGATGAAAGAGACCTTAAATGACAAGTAAAGAGACTATTGTAGGTCCAAGGAAACTAAGGATGAGATATTTAGAATGACTCTAGGGCGTGATGAATCCCTAGAGGAATATGAAGAGAGGTTTCAATTAAACTGTAAGAGAGCCAACTATACTCGTGATCCTGCATCACTTAAACTTGTACTTCTTTGAGGGATTAGAGAAGAGATGATAGAAATCTTGAATATGCTATTAGGAGGAGATATCTACCAACTACCTTATGAAACAATCAAAACTATCTTCTAGAATCATTCTATGGAATTTAGGAAGACGGTCAGAGCTAACCAAAACACATCCAATACCCCTTCCTCTTCCACCTCCATAAAACATGAGATTGGAAACATGCTAGAGGACTTCAAGAGTGACATTCTGCACACCATTGCTTTGCAAATGGACATAATTTAGGTCAAAAGGAAGCAAGAGGAAGTAGAGAGAGCCCTGGCCATTTTTTGTCCTAGATGTACTCGAAAGCACCTAAGAAATGAATGTCCATTGAATTTCATAGAGGTTTGATTAGTCTATGAGGAGAATCATGCCACAGAAAAGTGTCCCTCCTTACCCAGACTTAAGGTTGTATATCAAGGTGGGGAAGCAATGCCAGAGCAACTCTGTTTCATCAACTAAAGAAGGCCTCAAGGCCTTCGGCCATATCAACAAAGTATGAAAGGTGCACCTTACTCTTACTATCACAACAATCGGAGTGCACCCATGCAACCTTCGTACACCCCCACTCCTCAATCCTAGTCTACACCTCCTACTTGGCCTTACATCCCTCTATATCATCCTCAACTAGGGAATCAACCATTTCAGCAGTATGTTCCACAACAACCTCAGTGGAACAATCCATCCCAAGGGTGAAGGAATCAACACAATCAACCACCTGTTCTAATATTTACTCCACCCCAACCCCAACCTCAGCTTACTCATGCTGCTCCACCTAGGCTACCTCAAATACCTGCATAACCCAATCTGAACATGAGCAACAAACAGGCACAACAGGATCCCAGTAGAGAAACATCCTATCTAGCTTATGCTGTGGAGATACATGAGGTTAATATCAGGTTGGGAAGAGTACTCCCAAACAACCATCCTCCAATTCCACCTGTAGAGGTTGAGGAGGAAAAGGAAGAAGGTAACACTCAGATCCAACAACCTTATTTTTTTGAGCACTTGATCCACCCTAGTTAGCACACCCCAGACGAGACTGAACTCCTAGGAGAATTGGAAAATTTTTGTTAAAAGACACCACTTCTCTAGGCCATTAAGGATTTCCCTATCTACAATAGGCTCATCAAAGTAAAGTTCTTCAAGAAACCTAGGATAAGGAAGAGATATACCCCCACCATCAATGTGGTAGGACAATTGTTTGAACTAATGCTGGGAAGGGTGATATTCCAAAGTACCTGGACCCTGGTAGTCCAGTTGTTGATGTGCGTATAGATGGTTTCATAGTCCCCAACACTCTAATTGATCTAGGGGCTGCCATCAATGTCATGACCAAGGAAAATATGTTGAAACTTAATATCCAAAGGACTTTGAGGAAAACCACAATAGTTCTGCAACTTGCAGATCGGTCCACAGTAACTCTAGAATGAATTTTTGAGGATGTTATGGTTACCATTGATGCTTGGGAGTATCATACCTATTTCCTGGTCCTGCAACCAAAAACCAAGTTTAATGGTTATCCTCTCATGTTAGGGAGACCTTGGTTAGCCACTGCAGATGCTTATATTGGTTGTCGGGCTGGAAACATGACTATCAAAAATGGGACTTTGTCTAAACAATTAGTGTTATATCCTCCAACCCAACATTCCATTGATCATGATCTCACTATATGGTTGGAGGATGAAGAAGATGAGTTATATAACATTGCACCTATGTGTACCATAGATTCTATTCTTATAGGGGGGCAACTTGATGAAGATGAACTCATCAACCATAGCATTCAAAACCAGTCCTCCACTAACATTCCTCTCGAAACCTTAGTCAAAGGGTTTGAAAGCCAACCTTGGATGGAAGTGCACTCAGTTGAGTCAACCTCTGAAACCACCAAGGCTATTGAGTTTGGCCCATCCAGATCTTTGAAAATCAACCCAAACCTCTCGAATAAGGAAGAGAAGCAGCTATGCCAGCTTTTGAAAGAAAATCTTGATGCATTTTCTTGGGATTACAAGGACATGAAAGGGCTGCATAATTCAGTATGCAGACATAACATTTACATCAAATAAGGATGCAAGTCTATGAGACAACCCCAAAGAAGGATGTACCCGGCTCTTAAGGATATAGTCAAAGAAGAGGTGTAGAAACTATTGGATGCAAGGTTCTTAAATTCTATATTTGACAATGAGTGGGTATCCCCTATTGTCCTAGTCCCAAAGAAGAATGGGAAGTGGTGAATTTGTGTTGACTATTGAGAACTTAACAAAGCCACCAAGAAAGACCATTTCCCTTTTCCCTTTATAGACCAAGTCCTGGATGGCCTTGCGGGGAAGAAGTTCTTTTCCTTCTTAGATGGGTTTAGTGGGTACAATCAGATTCAAATTAGCCCGGAAGACCAGGATAATACTACTTTCACCTGCCCTTGGGATACCTTTGCTTATATATTCCTACAGTTTGGGTTTTGAAATGCCCCAACTACCTTCCAAAGAGCTATCCTGAGCATATTTTATGAGTTATTCCATGTCTCTGTCAAAATCTACATGGATGATTTCACACCATATGGGGGTAACTTCCAGGAAGCTCTCGCCAATTTGGGTAAAGTACTAAGAAGGTGCATTGAGATTCATCTCTCCTTGAGCCTAGAAAAGTGTGAATTCCTAAAGAAAGCAGGGGTTGTATTAGGACACTCCATATACCAATCAGGAATATAGGTAGACCCAAAAAAAATCACTATCATCAAAAGGGTACCTACTCCTCAAAAGCAGAAAGATGTCAAGATTTTCTTAGGCTTAGCTAGTTATTATAGAAGGTTAATCAAATATTTTAGCAAGATGGCTTCACCATTATTTGGGTTATTGGCCAAATATTCTGAGTTTATTTTTTCTGGTCCTTGTCAAGAGGCTTTCGAGCTCATTAAGGAAAAGTTGACTACTGCCCCCTCCTTCGAGATCCAAATTGGACTCTATGTTTCCACATCCAGACTTATGCATCCTACAAAGCTATAGGGGCAACATTAGGACAATTAGAGGAAAAAATCCCTTATGCCATTTATTTCATCAGAAAGAACTTGTCTAAGGCCGAGCTGAATTATAATGTTACTTAGAAGGAGATGCTAGACACTGACCATGCTTTAAACAAATTCATGCATTATTTAACTGTATATCAGACCTTTTTTCACACTGACCATGCATCCATCAAGTATTTAATGAACACACCTGATGTTAATGCTAGGATAATTAGATGGTTGTTACTTTTGCAGCAATCTGATTTTAATATTGTTGATAAACCTGGAAAGGAGAATGTTGTTGCAAATTATTTGTCCAGGTTAGCTCTCCCTGCAGGTGAAGAACTAATGGTGGATGACTAGTTTCCCAGATGAGCATCTCTTTTCTATATCAACACTCTCACTAAGATTTGCTGATATAGCCAACTAATTGGTTGTTGTGAGACTCCCTCCTAATATTTCATTTAGGAAGAGGAGAAAAATCATCAGAAAAGGGCCCCTTTCACATGGATTGGGGGAAACATTTTCAAGATAGGCCTTGATCAAATCCTAAGGAGATGTGTGAGGGAGGAAGAATTTTTTTATATCCTCTTTGCATGTCATGACAACCCATTTGGATGTCACTTTGCTACAAAGAGAACTGTTTATAAAGTTTTACAGGCAAGATACTATTGGCCTACCCTTCACCAAGATTATAGAAGATACACCAGCAGGTGTAACCAGTGCAAAAGAATGGGGAAACCCATGCAAAGGGATGAGATGCCTTTGCACCCTCAGGTGGCTCTTGAGCCATTTTACAAGTGGAGCATGGAATTTGTTGGACCTATCGATCCACCATCCAGAAAAAATGAGTATATCATAGTCTGCATTGATTTCCAAACAAAGTGGGTTGAAACAAAAGCAGTGAAGGTAGAAACCAAGGAGAAAGTAGAATAATTTCTAAAGGAGAATGAGTTTTACAATTCTGGATACCCTAGAGAAATAGTCACTAATCAGGGAGGATAATTCACTTCTCACCTCATTCAAAATGTTTTGAGGAAGCACAAGATTAAACATATAACTTCTACTGCCTATCACCCTCAGGCGAATGGCTGAGTAGAAGTAAATAACAAATCTTTAGAGAGCATCCTCACTAAGGTTGTGAGCAGCAACATAAAATATTGGGCAGGCATATTGGTAGAAGCTACTTGGGCCTACAACACTACTTGGAATACAACAACCTGATTCACTCCTTATGAACTAGTCTATGGTAAGAAATATCTACCCTCAATTGAGTTTGAATTCAATAGTTTAAGGATGGAAGTTGAATTAGATCTAGATCTATCAAATGCCCAAAAAGAGAGATTGCTAAAACTAAATGGATTGGATAAGTTCAGAATGCAATCACTTCTTCACACAGAGGTAGTTCAACTAAAAAGGAAGGTATGGCATGACAAGAAAATTAAGGAGAAGGCCTTCCAAGAAGGAGATTGGGCATTTTTGTATGATTCAATTTTTAAATACTTTAAGGGAAAATTGATGACAAGATGGTTGGGACCTTACATGGTGGAAAAATGTTTTGATAATGGCACAGTTCAAATTAGGACCATAGATGATGAAGGAATCCCCTTGCTTATTAATGGTCACATACTTAAAATTTACAAGAATCCCTTATCTTGGGTAGAGTTCATAAATTCAATAAGAAAAGAGGTGTATGTAATGGGAAACTCCATAGTTTCCAGCACCTCCTTAAAAAAAAAGGGTCCATGGGTGAAAACCTCTCTGAGGTGCTCCAGGAAATCTTATGGGTTGAAAACCTCGATGGAGGTAGCCCATTTACTTAAAAAAATAAAAAATAAATAAAAAAACAAACAAACATCTTCATCTCTATGTTTGTTGTTTTGCAAGTTATTAATGGTTTCTATAAACAAAAGGAAGCATTCATCTTCTTCTATCCCCTTCTATTTTACCATCCATCCCGTCATTAACTCCATTCATTTCCATAAATCCTTCCACCACCTCCATAAACCATATTCCTCCATTCCTAAGCACAATGTAGAAAGATAAAGTAAGCCAGAAATTGCTACAAACATTAGGAAGTTCCTTAAAAAAAAAAGTTGTTCATTGACTGCAACAAAAAACAAGAAGGAAAGTTTCATAATAGACTCCAGGAGAACGAGAATGCCACCCATGGCATCTCGAGCACCCCACACAACATCTACAGTAGAAAGAAACAACAAGAAAATATTAGCAGCTCACTCAAGAAGCTGCTCATTTAGCAAGTTTCTCACTCAAAGAACAAGAATATAGTGAAGAACGCAACATATAAAAGGCTTGTCTCCTCAATCCAGCTCTTGCAAATGCCTTGAAAACAACACGTAAACTGAGGTATAGCTTCTCACCCCTCTCTATGCATCCATAATAGCCAGAAAGAATCAAATTTGCAAACTTAGAGTTTAAGGGGTAGAAAGGTGGCTAGTTAGCTTGGCCACCATCGTGAAGTATGACTAGGGAGAAATGCAAAGTCACACCACCTGAGTATGCAAAAGAAAAAAAATTAAATCAAGTAGAGTAGGGGAGAACAAGGGGAGGAAAAACACAGTCCATCATGAATTAATAGAGAGAAGGAAAAAATGGTCTCTAATGGAAACTGGAGCTGAGTCCGAGTTACATAAGCGATCCAAGATTAGTTGCGAAATCTAATAAAAAGAGATCACATTTCATCCACACCAGTGAATTGAAAATTTTTAAGGGAAAGAGACTGAAGGGGTCCTGCAACACAGCAGTACTGAGTTTGGGCTGTGTATTTGAACAACGTTCAGTAGCAGCAACAGAACAACATCACCAGCAGTCGAGCTAGCTTCAGAAGTATACCACATATTAGAAACAGTAGTAAGGGACCAATGGAAGATTTTATAGCAACCTAAACAAGGAAGAATTATACTCCTAGCCTTAGAGAAGAAAGATAAGAAGGAGAAGAAGAGCCAGAAGAAGAAAAACCAAAAGAGGAACAAGAAGAAGAAGAGGAAGAGACAAAGGGCAAAGGAGAAACAGAAGAAATGGAAATGGAGACAGAAGTCATAAATGGAGCCGAAAGTGAGAAAGAAGAAGACTCACAACACTGCCCAACATCCCCTAAAAACTAATAGGAAGTTTCTACCTTAGCTTCTTTGATCACAAAGAAAAAAATTAAGACCTCTATGTATTTTAGAACTAAAAAGAATCAGAGGGTAAGTCAGAAAGAGCCAAAAACTCCTCCCAAGAGCCCCATCATCATTGAAGAATCACCAAGGGAGGAGGAAAGAATCAAAGAGATACTTCTGAAGGAGCAGTTGCAGATGGAAAATGCAAATAATATAGCACTAAAGGAGCTATTGCAGCAAAAAGGGAAACAAGTAGCCACCATGGCAGACTTGTGCATAGAGTCCCTTCAGCACGGATTCCCTGCTGACTCATATGTTGTGTAGCTCAAGGGGAAATGTCTCCTATTTCAAATCAAAACTCTAGCCTCCCTTGGATCCCAACCTTTCCAATATTTTAGGCAATTCATGGATTTCTATAAGCAAGCTAACATGGCTGATCAAGCAAAGATGGTAGAGTTTTATGTGCATAACCTTGTGCTAAGAAATATGGATACTTGGGACCCCAATTCTACAATGGGGGATATGCAATTGATGGCTCTAGTATCTTGGATGATGAATGAGGACACTAGAGCAAAAGAGATATGGAGGGTCATGAGAATAAGAAATAGAGAACCCTTACACATCAGACTATAATTTTTCAGCCCAAGAGGAGTCATCCTTAACCATTGAGAGATTGAAAAGGACCATGCACTAGTTGAAAGCTACCTCCAGGCTCAAACACACATAATAGGCCACTTTGATGATGTTTCTAGGAAGCTAATAGAAGATGAGTGCATTATGGCCAGCCAAAGGAGATGGAACAACCTCCCTCACAGCCTCAAGAACAGGGAGTACCATACTCTAGAAAGACTGACAACTGCCTTGTAAAGAGCACCATTATACAAGAGGGCCATGCAGGCCAAGAAGATCCAATGGCTTGGTCTCAAGCTCAGTACACCTTTGCTGTTGGGGATGAATGATGAAAGTGACATAGATGCACAAGATACAGAATGGGAGAATGTAGAAAAGAGTAATGGGTTTTACCCCCTAAGGGGGCTCCCACACTTCTTCCTCAGGAAGTCAGGGGGTTGTCAAAGTTGTAGTAGGAGGAATAGTTGATCAAAGAATGAGCAACCATTCAGTAGGGGGCTGATGATGAGCTCCATCATTAGACATATTTGGAGGGATTAATGGTCACCTTTTTTCCTTCTTAAATCTATTTTTCTTGCATTTTTATTTATTATTTGGTTTTATAATGCTAGTATAGGTGGTGATTAAGGCTAACATACTTTGAGTGCCTAATATGAGGCTGAGTGCAGAAAATCATGAGTAATTGGAATTATTTTTGAAGATTTTATCACAAAGAATTGAAGGAGAAAACAAGGAGAAATTATATCAGGATCTTGCACCCTCCTTAACTCTCAAAGGCAGCCAAAGGATCCCTAAGGATTCTCTCGAACCATTTGAATTCCAGAGGCATCCAAGCAACTCAAAGACCAAAGTGCACTCAATCTATGTTTACTTGGAGTAAAGTGGACTCAATCACTATTTTCAATGGAGTTTTTGGTAGCTGCCCTATACAATAAATAGATCAGAGCTAGAGCTAGGAAAGATTTTTGATTCTATTGGGAACTTTACTGCAAGCTATTAAGCTTTTGATAATTGTACTCAGCGATTAAACTTTGAGAAATGTACGAGACTATTCTTTCATGAAATGAACAGACAAATTTCATTTTACTGATTTAAGTTTCAGAGAGCTAGGTGTGTGGGTTGGGGCCCAATCCATGTGCCTCAACCTCTCTAATTGTAATTTTTCTTTGCTTGCTATCAATAGATCTGCTTCCGATAGTTTCATTGTTGTTTATTTTTTCTTTCAGTGTGCTTAGTGTAGGTTTAATTTGCTTATGAATAATATAATAGAGGAGAAAAATATAAAATTTTTGGATCAAGACCTCCCTTCTCATCTCTGTCAATAGAGCTCGAGGAGGGTGAACCTTACCACAGACCCAAAATTTGATTTCTGTTCATTGTCTCTGAGAATACGGTAGAGTTGCATTACCATTTTTAGCCTTCCTTTTGTACTATATTTTCACGCATTTTTCTGTTCTTCGTGCATGGATCAATAGAGTTGTTTGCAGGAATAAGAATCACAGTACCAGGGAAGTCCATTTGCACCTCCCTACTCCATTATCCATCTATGTTTTTATGCCTCCATCGCTGTTGTTGCGCCTCCATTTCCCTCCTATTTCTTTTATTGCAATTGTTGACCCTTTTATTCACGAGACACTTAAAAATGCTAAGAGTTTGACCTTCACCCTTTCCTCATCGAAAATCCTGCTACCGTACTTCACTTTATGGGAAATTGCAAATCCTCCTAGTCTTCATTAATACTTCCCACTTCCAAGCTTCGATTGCGATAGTTAATATAACCCTTCCGCCTTACCTTTTCCATATTCGAAAACCATTTAAAAATAACCTTTTCCTTTGTTTCCTTTCAAAGACTTACCTCAATTCCTTTCAAAAATCACAAATTGCATTTTTCATTTGGTTCCCGTTAACACTTACCACTCCAAACGTCGATTGCGATAATTCTCTGTACTCTGCCACATCGCAAATCAAAAATCACATTTTTCATTTGGTTCTCGTTAACACTTACCACTCCAAATTCCAATTGTGATATATCCGTACTCTGCCACATCGCAAATCATAATTCACATTTTTCATTTGGTTCCCGTTAACACTTACCACTCCAAATGCCGATTGCAATAATTCTTCGTACTCTACCACACCACAATTGCAAATCGAATTTTTCATTTGGTTCTCGTTAACACTTACCACTCCAAACACAGATTGCGATAATTCTTCGTACTCCGCCACATCCCAAATCACATTTTTTTATTTGATTCTCGTAACACGTTCCACTCCCGACGCCAATTACGATATCGTTGTTGTACTTTTCCACTGGCCCTACCACCATGTCATCCATCGCATTTGGCATTTCAATGTATTTATCCTGTTGCATTTCACATTTCACATTATTTATCCCATCACATTTCGTAATTCATTCCCGCTCCCGAAAAACACTTCTGTTACCTCTCCGGATTTGTGATATTGCGATTGTGATATCGCATATCACACTTTCGTCCTCCCATCGCAAGTCTGCCATCGCAATTTTAAAAGCCTCCCACTCCAAAGGGTTTTTTTGATATTATAAGTTTTAATAAAGTATAAACCCTATTTCACACTTCAAAACCTTGTTTCATGTTTTTAGCCTTCCCTTAACACCCTTAACCCCCTTTTCTCCAAACTGCAAGCAACACTTTCTCAAGTTTAGTTAGATCATGGATAGTTGCATGGATAGAAGCATGGTAGATAGAGAATAAGATAAGTAGGGTGTGTTTAGCCTATTTTCCAAGTTAAGTGTGATTTAGAATTATTTTTCTTTCTTCCATTCCTTTATGCACATTAAATTAGTTTCATTTCCGTCATTTCCATTCTGCAAATTATATTAGTTTCATTTCCGTCATTTCCATTCTGCAAATTATATTAGTTTCATTTCCGTCATTTCCTTTGTACAAATTAAGTTATTTTCCTTTCTGTCATTTCCTTTTAGAAATTTACTTTCTAGTTCCTATCATAGTTTAAGAAATAACACCCTTTCTTAAAGAAGAAGAGGATGACATGAGAAGAATTCATATGTTGTGTATATAGAACTATCACCTCCAAGTTTGTACGAACCCGAGGTTGATAAAGTAAAGAAGGGCAGCCCCTGGGAGTTGTAGCACACTTGGTGCAATACCAGGGCTCACCAATATCATTTATTGAAAATATCTATAAGCGATGCTTAATTAATTAATCCGTTAAAAAATATCACGATATAAATCTCCTAATTCGACATATATGGTAAAAAAACATAAAAGATTTGATAAATTTTTAATGAGATATTAGCGACATTTAATGGTTTCGAGACTCGAAAATATTGATATCTTTCTATGGAATGTTTCAAATAAAAGTGCCAGGTGTATGATTTATGGTAATTAAACTGTGTTTTCTCCTTCCGCCTCTACTCTTCATCTATACTCTGATTTCCTTGTTTGCTTGAATTTAGGAAATCACCCAAGAAATCATATCAGCAAAAATGACGAAGAAAGGAAAGAAATTTCCCAAACATACACCTCTGAGGTCACAGATATGCCTCCACTCTTCTTAGATACTACTTACATTAAGGAAAGTGGAACCACTTCCAAGAAGCAATGTACAATTTTCTCGAAGGGGAGAAACCAATAGAATTGAAAAAAGTAGCAATAATGGATGCCCCTGACTCATCTCAGCCTTCCTATTTCGAGGCCGCATGTTCCTTTTTACATAGGATAGCCGCAAGACTGAATATTTTACCATATACTGACATGGTGAGATGGTTCATTGACAATGTCAATGTCACAGACAAAACTTTCAAGAACTCAACACAAGAATACATGGGAAATTTACCCCTGAATATTTGCGCATTATGTACCATCTTCCAGTACCACGGAAGGTTTATGATAAATATTTTCTTGAAAAGTTTGTGAAAGAAAATTAAGGCCTAATGAATGTAGCAAAATAATGGAAGTATGATCACAAAAAATTTAAGTAGGATAAACTTGGTATGTATCCAATTGCACAATTACTAGCACCCCACTATTTTATAGCAGCAACGATGTGTAGGTTATTTTCCAAGCCTGATACCACCAATTTTTTTTTTGAATGGATCCCCCTAATATACGCTGTTGTCAATTCTACCATTATGAATTGGGCCAATATATTAGCCAATAATTTGGCCATGACTATTAGAGAGCACATACATAATAGGGTATTTTCTACTAGAACAATCCCTGTTTTTTACATGAGTTCATACATTATGGACACCATATGTTCCTATTCAAATTTTCCTATTATGGGTTGGAAATGGACCAATCAAGACCATAGTCCTATTCATGTCTATCACAAAGCTGTGTGGGAATCTAAATTTCATTCTCATTTTTATAAAATTTTCCAAGGAGTCATGTTGCTTTTCCACCAAATCATTTTTTATGAGAGATCCCCCGGGATTTATAAAGAGGCCAATGCAGACATTATTCCTATAGATAGATGGTTTGGAGAAGAAACTTTTAATTATATTAGAGTTTTTGGGAGTCTTGTGTCTCCCCATGTTTTTGCATATTATGTCCCAGACAAAATTTTGTCTAGGGAGATTGCATACCAAACAGTAAGAAATGGTATAACTAAGAATCTCAAGGATATGTAGAAATCTATTTGGCCTACATTTCCAATACAATGTGGTGCCTTTTCTCTTTTTGATACGACTCATGCAGCAAAGGAGATCCCAAATATTACCTCTTTGAATATGGCTATTATGCCAGGAAGATAGTATGACCCCAACAATGTAGTCCAAAATTTTACTACCGCTCTTAAAATTAGAACATTCATGCATGAGATAGATGATTTTGATGATTTTTTTGAAGGGACAGAGAAATTTCTGGAGGTATTGAACATGGCATCCAACACACTCAATGTAGCAGATATCAAATCTTTCCATGAATTCATAAATAAAAGATTGGAAATGGTCACATTGGACCTATTGCAAATAGAGGAAATTAGTGAGCCAACTCCTAGTTTCAGCCTAGATGATGATTCAAAAGATATTTCTAAAGATGAGTCCCAGGAGAAATCAGTTCAGGATTTAGAACATTACAAACATGAGTCCCAAAATTTAGATCATTCTGAAATTGAATCTGAAAATAAAGATGAAAGCCCAAATAAAATAATTAAATATGTAATTAAAGGAATTGACACACATGTCGAGGAAAGAACTGATGAATTTGGATTAGAAAAGGCATATTCTAAAGAGCTTCAGGAAGTTCAGTCTACACCTAAGTGGACAAAAAAATCCCAAGTGTATCATTTAAGCAAAGAATGGAAGAAATTTACTGAAAAACTTCAGGCACCACCTAATCCTAATCCTGAAGGATCATCAATATTTCATACTCCTGAATAGATTAAGAAACTGCTAGAAACAAAAATAGCACTTCAACAAACTCTAGGTGTTCAAGATCAGGAAATCATCCCGGCCTTCCCTACTGAAGAAATTGTTTTGAATATTGAAGAGATACCTCCATTGGATATTTTCTACAATCCAAATAATAAAGTTGTAGTTAAGAAGAGAAAAATAAGAAGAATTAATGAAACAATGACAACCCTTAATAATGATTCATTAGATATTGTTTAGAAAGACACTCTTGTCAATCCAACTGAAGATCTTACTAAAATTTCACATTTTGTAGGAGCATATGCAAATTCTACAATTGATAAAGTGGTAGAAGTTCAACTTCAGCTTAGACAAAGAGAATAAATAATACAAGTGCTAGAAAAACAACTCAAAGAGGAGAAACACAATGCCAATTAGCAAGCTAAAATGAAAATGGCACAGTTCCAGAAAGAATTTGAAAGGTTGAAATTGCATCATCAAGTACACATATCTGAAAAAGATGCACATATAGGAGCAGCAATGGACAAGCTCAAGAGTCAACCTCAAATAGAAAAATTCATTAAAGAAGCACTTGAATTGAATTCATAGTTGAAACAGCAGCAAGAGAATTTCTGCCAACAAATCTCTCCTACTAACTCATACTGTGAAATAAGTAACATATTGACAGAGACAGGTGGCAAACAGAAAGTTGGAATGTGAAAATATTGATAAGAAAATTTTTGAATTTATTTCTTAGCAAGAATCTGAAGAAGGGAAGAAGGCTGATCTCCTTTGAAGATGCAATTAAAACAACAGAGAAAGCGACATCAAAAGCAGCCAACGTAGCAAACAAAATCATTGGGTTTGTCAATGAACAACTTCAGAATGCCAAAATTATTTAAGAATGTACAATTGAAGAAATTCCAGAAGTCAAGCTATTAGAGAAGTAGTGGAAAGAAAGCACCAAGAAATAGGCAAAATCAATTAAGAAGATAACTAAATTTGATCAAGAAAATTACTGGAATTTCTTGATCAGACCACATAACCAGTGCATGACTTTGCGCTTCTTTACCGATTCCATGAGAAATGTGGTGCCAACACTTTCAAATTTCATATTCAAAGGACAAGTGAGATCCGGAATCACTCAGCCAACTCAACTGAATCCAATGATGGATATTTTCCAGCTCAAAGACAAAGTGACAAAAATAAATCAACCCAACTAAGTTGTCTTGTCATTTTTAATTTCTATATTGTAGTTTAGTTTACTTATTATGAGGAATGTTGTTTGAAACCTCCTCAAATTTTTGTGTAATAATCTATTTTTGACTTATTTATTTTAGTATTTAAACCTCTCATGCATTTAGAGAGGGGTCCAGAATTTTGTAAAAAAACAATTTGCAAAAGCTTGCACTTCTGTACTTTTGTGAATGGTTTTGATAAAATATATGGAACAAGATCTAATTTTTTAAAAATTGGAGTATGCTTTATTGAAATTTTAGTTTTGTACTCATAAAGTGTATTTGGATTGAGAATAATTAGGTCAATATTGTGGATTTCATGAGAAAAGCTTATCATATCTCGTACTATTATCTTTATGATTAAGTCTTGATTACTAGTTTACAGTAATTTCTCTTTATATTGTGATATTTATGCAATTTTATTTACAGTTTATCATTCATGCATTTTTTTACAATGTTTCAAATGTAATTCCTTACCAAATACATAAAGTAACCAATATATGCGATATATTTTACATAATTATTTTAACTATCTATTTATTCAAAATAATTATCTTACATGATTTCATCTCTTTCAGTAATTGAATGATATTTATTACCTTTTACTATAAGATATATTTTTAGATCGCATTAATGGTAATTCTTCTCGGGCTATAGATTAAGTTAAATAATTATATTAAATAGATGCATGTGTTTGTTACTTAGATAGATTATTTCCATTAGTTTAAAGCCATTCTTCATTTCACATTGTATCAAACCCATCATCATCGTATCAATTTCTTTGTTGGGAAACTGGTCCCAGTATCCCCAGTCGGAGCCACTATACCAAATGGAAAAGGAGTTTATTTAAGGTCCGGACGGGGTGGTTATCCCCCATGTTGTTGCAACGGAATTCCTCAGCTTCAAAATTTTGGCTCTAGAAGGAGGGCCTTTTGTGAATGGCAAGGAAAACCAATAAAAAATCTAGAAGTCATCCTAACAGTCATTCTCCTTCTATATCCCCTCCAAATTCTAGATCCCCATCGAGAATTACTATTTTAAGATCAAAAGTTGAACAATCTTCTCCAAAATCCTAGTAGATCTCAGAGATTAATTTCTTCAGATTATAAATCTAAATCACCAGAAGTTCAGAATCTAATAGATAAGTTAGAACAAATCTCTATTTCAGATGAAAAACCTGTAGTATCTCAACCATCTGAAGAAAGTGTTTCATCTATTTTACAACCTAGAATAATCTTGACTCGTTCTCTAAGTGAGAAAATTGGATTTTCTCCTTTGGAATTTACCATTACTTCTTTTTGAAAGAATACCAAGAAATATAAATCACAAACATCTATTAGTGATATTTTATCCAATTCCTCATCTCAAATCCATTCACTTCCCCCACACATTAAAATAGCTCTCATTCAAACTAATGGTGCTAGTTTTTCTAGTTCAGGTAGTCAACCTCCCTCTTCTTCTGCTCACATCTCGTTCATATTCTCATCCAACCATACTCCTACAATCATGGCAGGACAAAAACCACCACCGCATATACAACCATGGAATAATACAGGTGTTGTAGCAATGGCAGCTCCTCTTCACCCACTTCCTAAGTATCCTGAAATATGGTTTTCTAAATTTAATCCTGGTGATGGTCTACCAGCTGTTAGACGGATAAATATTTATTGCAGACAATAATGATCTCCCTAGTATCCTAAAGATATCTAGAAACAAAAAATCAAATGTAAACCATTTCTTCTAGACCATTACAATTCATAATTATTAATTAACTACATATGGAGAGATGCTCCTACCTGAAGTCCAACGCTTATTTGATCTTCAATCCTGTCGCTCTAAAAGATACTGATCTAGCATGTAAGACCTGCGATCAAAGACAAGAAAAAGGATAAAAATCACCTGCAAGATATAATAATTCAGAAACAATAATCTATCTTAGTGATCAAGGAATCCAAGAATTAAATTATTCAAAGAGATACATGAACAACTTAATGAGAAAATAGAATCCATTTGTATTAAATTTTATGAAAAGAAGTAACCTTACAACCTTGATGCCTTGATGTTTGTACAAGTTCTTCTGGGGTCCCGAACAAACTTTTCCCTCGGTTTGATAAGACTCTGCCTCTCTGAACTAGCATAAAACTATGGAAATGAGTATGTAATCATTCTCATGCCAATGATGCTAAGTATAGAGAGAATAATTTCTTCAGCAATTCTCTTCTATAAGTTAAGAAGTACCCTTGAGACTGAAACATGATCTCCTTTTATAGCAGAAGGGAGGAGGATTCAGTTCCATAAAGAGGGGGATAAATTCCTCTCATAAAGGGATTTTAGTTCCAAAAACCAAGGGATAGCTCCATTAATGAAGGGATAGAAGTTCATGAATGAAGGGGCAAAGCTCGACCTGATAACGCTTCTAGAAGCCTCCAGCTGGGAGAATATTCGACCAAATAGCCTTCTAGAACTTACTTTTTTTTATTTTACCTTTTATGGGGATCCACATTTTTAATGAGAAGAACTTGCGGGATGTTCCACAAGTTTTAGAGCAATAAATCGTGGTACTGTAGGAAATGACTAGGAAAAGTGCAGAGTTAGGCTTTTTAGAGTTTTAATGAGCTTTTCTCTAATTTCAAGACTTGTTTTAGGAAATTTATGATTTTGGATCTCTAAGGGAGCAATATATAGGTAATGATGAACCTATATAGACAGATAAATTTCATGGTGACAAATTTCAGTGTGACATGTTTCCCTCTAAAGTGCGAAGTCTGAAGTAGTTCTGAAGAGTGAAGTAATTTATCATTCTGAGGATTGGGCTGCAAGCATACCGGTTGAAACCTGTGAAAAAATTCAATGCAAACATATATATATATATATATATATATATATGTGTGTGTGTGTGTGTGTGTGTGTGTGTGTGTGTGTGTGTATGTATATCATCACTGAGGTATGAATTCCCATACTCAAATCAAAACTAACTACATGTTCTAATACAGAAATGGTTTTAGAATTACATTAATAGTAGACACAACATGGGCACAACCATCTATCATAAGTAGTCTACTATATGATGAATAATAAAACTCCTCGCAGCCTAGATGGTGGAAACTAGATCTAGGGTCTTTATTTCTGCTTCTTGAACTAGTACGATTCTATCCATGCGATTGATTGCGTCGAAGTCGAACATGGTAGAAACCACTTGATTACCAGTAAATGATGTGAACTGTTAACAAGTGTGAGAGAAACCACAAATAATGACAATGGATCTCCAAGTACTCAGTACAATATATGAAATGTGAATATATGATCTGAAATCAAACACTTCGCAGAATCATTTGATCGAAGGTCAATGATGCAACCTGTCATTGAAGATGAGGAACCTACCATTAGGGCATATAGATCCCAAGGTACTGATAGGATTCTAGATCAAATTTCTAGATGATGAGCTGTCATTGATAGAAAGTGATCCGTCGTAGGAAATCCCACGACATGAAACCATTAGATCAAGTTTTGAAGAAATATTTGCAAGGACTGACTCAGGGATGGTCAACGCGAATGGAGACAAATGTTTGAAATGAATGTTTTATTTGTACTAACCTCTTGAACACATAATGACATTGTAGATGGTTTGGTAACAATTGACCTAAAGCTAATACCTAGAAACCGGCTGAAGACTTTCAATGTGGTTTGATTAACTATTGGCCAAAGGATTTTCCCAACCCAGGTATGAGTGTGAAAAAAGTGTCGTGTTCAAGAGTGGTATACTGCTTTTTGGAACAAAGTGTGATGACTTGACTCATTTTATCTCTTTTCCCCCACCATTTCTCTTAAGTAACTCTTTATTTTTTACAAGCTTAAGGAGGATAACATTTTCTTGTTGTGTAAGCTCATCCTTTGGATGAGTCCAACTTAGTATTAAAATTGAACCCTAAGAAGGAGTGGTTCGTTCCTATTTTTAATTTACAGGTCCTTTACTGTTAAGTTTTAATGAGTCCAATATAAGTGAAACTCGGTGTTTTTCATTTTTAGGGAGTTAGAAGAAAAACTTAAGAAAACTCTGTGGGTGTAATTTTTTCGTAAATTTAGTCTCTCAAGCCTGAAAAAGGATAAAATAATGTAGGAGAGAACTCTATTGACCATGATTAGTCAACTTTTACCTTTTTCATAAATATTCCATTTCAATCCAGAAAAGGGGTAAACTTATACTGAAAAGACGACTGTTCATTTCCTTTAACGAGTACGAATAGTCAAGTACTTGACAATCTTTTCATATTTAGAGAGTTTGAAAAGGGCTTAAAAGGGAACTCTAGGGTTTCGCTTTTTCGTAATTTTCAAGAGCCCAAAAAAGTGATAAAAGTGTACTCATCATCAAAATAATCCTTTTCACCTGAAAAATCTATTTTCTGCACATAAACTCGAAAAATCAAACATATATGTTTCCAAGAAATAAAAACTTTGGAAAAATAACTTTTTAAAGTGGAAAATAAATGAAATAATATTTAATTCATTCAAAAAATCTTATAAAAAGTAGTTCAACAAAGTAATTTTCACCTTTTGCATTTAGAGTTGAAAGTTGAGAGCTCTTGGAAAAAAACATTCCGAAGGTGATATCAGGAGAACCGACCACTCAAATAAAAAATCGTTGAATCCAGCTAATCCACAACACTCTTCTCTTCATTTTCATCCATTTGAATTCTCTTTTTTGGTTTTTAAAATCATTTTTGAGGAGAAAAAAGGTTCAAAATTTCACCCTCGAGGGTCCGCTGGTCATCCATTGGTTACCTGCAGACCTCGATAATTTTCCTAAAGGAAAATTATCGAGCTATCACTGTTTTTATGAAGGGTGCATGCGGGGCTCCGCACTGTCCCTATATAAAAACTGTGGAGGCACTGTGAGAAGAGGAAATTTATTAAATTCTCTCAAAAATGGCTAAAATTTTTCACTCTAAAGGCTTCTAACCTTCAAATGCATCCATTTGAAAATCATTGCACAATGTTGGAGTGGAGAGAACGTGAGCATGAAGAGGTAGACAATGTGGCCATGAATGATCTGACCATAATGCGTGTGTTGAGAAATTGCGGATTGTACAAATACTGGGCAATTTAGGGCATGAGGGCACAGGTAGAGCTAATAACCTGGCTGGTGAATAAATGGGACGCCCAAGAACAATGTTTTATCATCAGTGATCACAAGCTAGAACTTGAGCTTGAAGACATTTACTTACTCACTAGTTTATTAAAAAGAGGTGAACATATCTCTTTGTTTGGAGCTAGGCAAGGTGGCTTGCCTATTGCTAGCTATAAACAAGAGTTCTGCAATGAAGAATTTGATCCCAAAGACAACCGTATATATATAAAGAATATCATACGTCTTGATCTTAAAGTCATTGCATTCACCGTGACCAGATTATGTGGGAGCGCAGCTCCACATGTGGCTACCAAGTCACAAATGCAGACAGTTTTCGAATACTACAGAGGTACTATCTTCAATTGGTGTGAAGGGGTGTTGACCAATATGAAAGGTTAACTAACCAGAGCAAAAAACTCAAAGTTGAAAAACATTGGGTATGGTGCTATCTTGGTATCTTTTTCTTTGGAGAGGATCCCATCCCTCGCCCCTCAGTTGATCTCTGTTGACTATGGAGAACCTAGAGAGCCTCGTATGGTATGATGGGTTGCTCCAATGTCCCACCATGGTGGTGATGGTTGTGTGGTATTTCTATTCACTCCAGAATATTTTCATTGGTTACAAAACCAAATATTCTCTATTGAGGATTTCCCGTATGCAGGCATAGATTTTCAAGGAGACCCCGAGAGGTCCTTACCTCCAAGGACACAATGGGATGAATCAGGTAAAAGAATCATTTTTATGTGTTTTAACTCTAATTTTTATTTTGTTTTTTGATCATCCAATACTGATAACAAAAAAAAATTCAAATGCAAATGTTGGTCCACGAAGGCCAACCACTCTTCGTCGCTTCGAAAGGAAGCCAATAGAGCCTGTTGCACAGCCACAAAACCAGGAATTAGAAATTATTAATGACTTAGAGTACAACCTAGAGATGTTGACTAGAGATATTCCTGAGACATCAATGGATGATATTCCTCTTCGTCTCTAGAGGCACGTCAATGGTGTTCCTGGCCACTTTAGGAGATTCCTGTGTAGGGTGGTGCGGGCGATAGTTTATTATTATGATCATCACCACGGATAGTGGATGATCATCACAAAATGTTGTATTTTTTTTTTTGTATCACTATTTCTCAGATCATAAGGTGTTTTAAACCTATGATCGTGGATGATGTAATATTTTTGAAAACACAAACTCCTATCTATGATATTACTACTTTCGTTGGCTATCTTGTTCAACACATATCGAATGTTGTTTTGGTTATTGTTTTAATGCTGCAAATGTCTATTTATAACATTATTAGCTAATGCATCAGCCAATGCATTTAAATTTCTTGGAATGTGTTGATATTTGATATAATCAAATTTCCTTTCCAAGAGACGAACCTTCAAAAATAATCTCAGTAACATTGGATTTTTAATTGTGTATACTCTGTTTTAAATGCAATACAATGAGTTATGAATCTAGCCTAATGATCAAATGCCGAATGCCAAATGAAATGGCATCAGATAATAACTCAATCACTGCGCTATATTTGACAACATTATTTGTTGTTTGAGCAAGGCTTACCCCATGCATAGAAACTAACTCATCAGTGGGTGAATAAATAAACCAGGCAACGGAAGAAATATTCTGTGTACTATGACAAGCACCATCAGCAAAACCAATGTACGCTTCAAGGGATGTCGACATCTGCAATATCAAGAGTAATTAAGATAAGCTGTGATAGTAGTAAAAGAAAACTTGAACTAGACACACACATCTAATCTAAGGCAGCTAACTAGAAAAAATAACTAATGTACAAGTGAGATCTTCACACAATAATCAAGCATAATATCTCTTCAAATAAATTCTATTTCTGGGTTTATCTAAAGATACCCCGTCATAATCAGTCAATTCATAAGCCCCGCAAGCACTCGCTTGACAATGTAAGGACCATGCCACATTGGTTCAAATTTCCCAACTCCCAACTTATCGTTAGCTTGATCATATACCAAGACTAGGTCACCTTCTGAAAAAACACGAGGTGTAACACTTTGGTCATATGGAGCTTTAACACATTTTTTATGAGCTTCGGCTACTAATGTAGTGGTGCATCGAGTCTCATCTAATTGTGCTAAGTAAAAAAAGCGTTTTTCCTCTTCAGAAGTAGATGTAGTAATTCTATGGCTAATTGGAGTGACGGTATTTCACATTCAATCGGTAACAAAGCTTCTAAATCGTAAACCAGTTGAAAAGGAGTGAACCTTGTTGCAGTTTTTGTTGAGGTTCGATATGCTCAAAGTGCTGAAAAAAGCATGGTATTCCAATTCGATTTATGAATTCCTATTATCCTTTTAATCATGGTGGTTAAAAATTTATTAATGGCTTCAACCTGACCATTAGCCTGTGGGTAATATGGAGTAGAGTTATCATGGCGAAGGCCAAGGTGGTTGGAAAGTTCGGTCATCATGATGTTTCAAAAATGACTCCCATGGTTAGTAATGATAGCTTGGGGTACGCAAAAATGAGAAATTATATGATTGAATACAAACGTAGCTGCAATTTTTCCATTTGCTGCAAATGTAGGCATCGTTGTGACCCATTTGGTAAAATAATCTACTGCAAGAATAATATACCCATCCCCCCCAACCGAGTGAGGGTTACATGTAATGAAATCAATGCCCCATTTTCCAAAAGGACCGACAACAATTGTGGGGTGAAGAGGAGTTGGTGGTGCCCGCATCTTTCGATCAAATATCTGACATTTTTGGCATTTTCAGACCGTGAGAATGCAATCCTTAAATAAAGATGGCAAAAAATAACCAGCGCACAATATCTTTGGGTTGTGGCATACCCAAACATATTACCACCACACGCTCTAGAGTGGAAATCATTCAAAAATCTTTCAGCCTCTTCATGAGTTAAACATCGTCAAAATACAGAATCCGCACCATGAAGATAAAGTGTGTCTCCAACAATATTGTATTGCTGAGATTGGTAATGGATCTTTCGTTGATGTGAACATGAAATTTCAAGCCAAAAAGTTTGGGTTTGGAGATAAATGATGATATCCATACCATGGATCTAACGTACTGATAAGAAACAAAGATTCATCGGCAATCGGTTGCTCTACCACAGTTTTTGTCTTAGTTTTTGGGAAGTCACACATAAGTTCGGCAAAAACTAGTTATTTCTTTGATTTGGATTTTTCAAATTCTAAACCAAACTCCTGAAGGATAACAATACATTTAGAGTATTTGCCCCCGATTAATTATTTGGTCAGAATATACATCATGGGGTTGCAATTAGATATCACAGTTGTTTTTCGTAACAAAACGTAATGGCAAAATCGTTGGATAGCTTGAACTGCTGCTAAGGCCAATTTATCCACATGAAAATATTTAATCTTTGTTGGATTGAGATTCCGACTGAGATAGTAAATCACATGTTCATTGTGGAATTCATCTTCTTGAACTAATACCATTCTAATGGTGGAATCAAAGGCTACTAGGTATTAAAAGTAATCCTGGCTGTAATTTGGTGGATGAAATAACGGTGCATGGGTCAACACGTGTTTTAAAGCATCAAAATATCGATAAACGATCTCATTCCAAATGAAAGGAACATTCTATTTCATCAACCTGGTAAAACCTTTTGTTAACTCAGCATAGTGCTCAATAAATCTATGCAGAAATTTTGCTTTCCCTTGCAAACTTTGGAGTTGGCGAAGTGTGGAAGGAGGAGGTAAATTGATAATAGCCTCAACCTTCAAAGGGTTGACATGAATTCCTTCTTTCAAAACAAAAAATCCCAGTAATCTACCAGATTGGATACAAAAAACACATTTGTGGGGATTCAAATGAAACTTATAATGCCTACATCTCATAAAAATTGCTCATAAATGAGTAGGATGATCTTCCCTGTGTAATGAATGAGCAGGAAAATCATTGAGATAAGGTTTCACAATGTTTTTAATGTCATGAAAAGCATAAGACATTGCCCTTTGAAAAGTTGCACTAGCATTCTTCAATCTGAAAGGTAGTTTACAATAAGAAAATGTTCCCTAAGGAAAAATGAATGTTATTTTTGGTTGATCAGCAGGGAGTATGTTTATTTGATTTTATCTGGAAAATCCATCCATAAATGAATACATTTCATTTCTGGCACAATCGTCAATGATTTAGTTGATATAAGGAGTTGAATAATTGTCCTTACGAAAAGCTTTGTTAATATCCCTATAGTCGACACACACTCGTATAGTTCCTTATTTTTTAGTAACAAGAATGATATTAGATACCCAATCTGTTAACAACATAGGATAAATAAAACCTGCTCTTAGTAATTTCTCAACTTCGGCTTTAATAGCAGCAACTTTTTGTGGATGTATCAGACGTAATTTTTGCCTGATAGGTTTAGCATCCAAGTAAGTTTTTATTTCATGAACGAAAATCTTGGGATCAATTCTTGGCATTTCTTCATAAGACCACGAAAATATGTCACAAAATTCTTGAAATAGGGCTTTATATGTAGTAATTTCATTTAACGTACAAGAAGCACCTACATGAATGTTTAGCTGATATTTCAATAGGAACCATCGAAGAAATATTTCCCAAAATAACTTCAGAATCCGAATTTGTAATTGATATTAGACTTGGGGGTCCTTTGACATAGTAAATTTTAAATATAGATGAAAATTTGTTTTCAAATCTATCAAACTTAGGTAAAAATGATGACCCATGATGAAGATCATCCCATGGTAATTCATCTATGGACAAGAATTCACAAATGATTTCATCAGTATAAAACACTTGTTGAAAAGAATTAGGAATTGATGTTTTAGCTGAGCTCGATGGTGAAAATGATTCTTCATTTATCACATTCATTGGATCAGAATCAGTTGATGGTGGATTAGAAAATGACTGTACTGCTTGATATGCTATTTCAAAAGGACTCAAAGGCATCACGCAATTGAAAGAATCCAGTTCTGACTCTAAAGGCACTATCCAAGGATCATCAAATGGAATAGTGCTTGATGTAATCATATTTATATTAGAAATAGTACGCGGTACATTAGGTGGAGGCATAGAAAAATTTCCCATTAAGCCAGAATATTTTATTAAACCTACTCCAACATCCTCATAAGGGATAGTCAATTTTCCAACATGTTGAATACAATCTGTAGAAGCTGGGTCAGATGAATAATACGAGAGATGATCTATTTCCACAATATTTCGTTGATGATGAAACATGATTAATCGAAATACTGAAGACACAACAATATTAATAGCATAAGACCAACTTTGACCCAAAAGAAGATTGTAATCTAGAGGGGCATCATCTACTTCCACATCTGAATTAACGGTTTTACCTTCAACCTCTATAGGTATATCCTGCAAAATTCTGAATGGATGGAATCCTCTCCCATAAAAAGATTTGAGGATTGTTGGGGATTGTTTAAGTGTTAGAGAACCAAGTGATTTCCAATATTTTAACGACATAATACACATAGATGCTCCTTCATCAATAACAGTACGAAAGCAACGTTTGTTTTTTACTAGTACTCGAATCTGAAAAGCCATTTGATGAGGGAGTCATGGTGTAAAATTTTCTAAATCAAAGACCATAAGGTTTGAATCCTGAAGATATATAGCTCCAATCGCTGATAAGAGTAATTTCCTTTGTGTCGAACATGATTACAGCAATTATAAGGCCGACATTGCTGAAGGAGATATTGCTAAATCTTCAACAACGCTGTAATTCTGGGCAGCTCTCGCATGTGGATTGAAAGCTAATTTCTGAAGTACACCTTTAGCAGGCAGTTTAATTACTAGATCAGGGTCAGGTTTCTTGATATGAAGTGGATCAGAATATAAAGGATATGTAGCTAGTGCTGAATTTGAATTTTCTACTTATTTACCAAAAACAATATTTTTACTTCCATAGTCTTGCGATCGAGTCACAACCATTACTTGAGACATCATCAAAATATCTGCTGATGTATTAGAAGAAGATCTAATCATTTTTCTATATTGAACAAGAAAAGGATCCTTGAAGACAGTAGGCATGGGTGAACCTTTGATGAACTTAGATACTTCATATCTATGCGGACATTCCTTGGTGAAATTATCCTCGTCACAGATAAGACAAGGATAACGAGGTTTCTGTTTATCATCAATCGGCTCATTTTTCTCACTTTTTTCTTTAGGAGATGAAGTTTGTTTACTTTTATTCTTCCATTTATTCTTATTGCCAGATTTTTACTTATTAGTAGATGAATCTACAATGTGAATGTTGGTAGAAGTTTCAAGGGAAGAATCTCCTTTTAGTGAATCAGGTAAAGTTATAATAGGAGAAGTAATCTTTAAATATTTATTCTTACTCTTAGTAGTACTAATTGAACCGATTACACCATTAGTGGCATGAGACCCTGAAGGAGTTGATATTCTCTGACTTGGACGCAGTAGATCGGGAATTTTCTCATACAAAGTACCTGACTATGTATATACCAATTCAAGATACTGATCTTGAGCAATAACTTGTTCTTCTGTAACAACTCCTCCTTTTTCTACATCTTCAGTGATTTTTGGTAGTAATGATTTTATAAACCATTCTGCCAAGATCTGATCCGGAATAAAAACTTTCACCAAACGTCTTCTATGTCTCCATTCATGTATGTGATTTGATATGTACATAGATGTAGATTGTTTTAGTGAAGTTAGCAATTCCGTGTGATTGTCGTATCTAACTGGAAACTGAAAATGAGTTAAGAAGGTAGTTGCTAGTGCATTTAAATTGTTAAATGAGCCTTGTGGCAGTTCAATGTACCATTTGGAAACTAATCCTATTAACGTTCTCCCATTGGGGTTGATATTGACCCTGAGGTATGTACTGACCTTGAGGTTGCCCTCCAGATGGTAAATTACTAGCTTGAGGTTGTCCCCCAAGTGGTAAATTGCTAGCTTGAGGGCCAGGGTTTGGAATGTTTCCAGACATCATATAAACTTGTTCACTATTCAAAGTTCTGGTATTTGATTCATTTGGACTAGATGATGGTATACGTTTATCGGGAAAAGGAGATTCCCCTGAGAAAGTACTAGAGAGCGACTGGTATCCTGCAGGAATAGATGGACCACCATACAAATATGTTTCTAGAGATTCAGAAAACATGGATGATTCACCAAACATGTTTAATGGAGGTCTATAACCTCTTGGTGTAGAAGGAAAAGGAATTCGGGGTGGCGAATAATTCAAACCAACGTTCTATAGAAAGTCTGTCAATGAAGAATACCAAGCGTCTTGTCTAAAAGGACTATAAAAAATTGATTCACGTTCTCTAATATTTAAATATTCTTGAGCTGAAGGAAGAACAACTTCTTCTTCAGTGTCAGTAACTTCTTCAATACTAATGAGACCAGGGGGAAGATCTTCTGTGATCTGATTCTTCACTCTAGGTGAATCAGGACTACCAGGGATTGGAGTAACGAAATCTAAAGTAGGTTTAGACGTAGCAGGTTTAGTTTCTTTCTCAAAAATTTCAGGTTCAATAGATGATAATTCACTTGTTGTAGAAGCAAGTTCAGCTAGTTTAGAAATTGAAATTTGTAGAGGAGTAAACTCTGTTGCTTGCATTTGATCTACTTCATAATCAGGATGGATAATAATGGATGTTTCTTCCTATTCATTTGATCCAGTCCCAGATGTTTGTCCTTTTTTCAGATTTAATTCTTTCTAATTGGCTTGGTGTATATTCAGGGGGTTTCCCCTGCATTGTATGTGATTGTCTCGGTAATTCAACCATGATTAAAACTTTTAATCACACGCAACCAAATAAAATTTCAATAACAAAGCCTAAAGTCTCTAAGGAAACAACCAAATTGATCACGCGCCTACAAAATCTAAGAGATCAATCCACACACAAATAGTAGATTCCCACACTAAAAACACTAATTGGTGATGAAATCCAACATCGTAGAATTTTAATGCGGAACTGGCGGTTGGAACAGTTACCTCGACAACCTGCCTAATGAAATAGACCGGTGCAAGTTTTTCCACTTAAACCATCTCGAGTGAAGATAACCCTCCGGAGAGTCCAAGTGAGTCCAGTCGATGTCTGCTCCAAGTACAGTGGGACCTTCCCTCCACCATCACCTTGGGAAAGAATCCTAAATTTTATGGCCACTAAGGTCACCAAAAGGAACACATATACCTGGGGGGATAGTATACGATCCGATATACACGCAAGGGAAGAGTAACAAGCTCAATCCCCTTGAAGGCTCCTTGAAATAATCCAAGGTTTACCGACAAGTGACCCCAGGCTCCTCGACAATGGTCTATATGAGGTTTACCATTTTTAATACATGCACATCTTTTATCGTTCCCAATGAGATAGGTATGATTACCTCACTGGTTCGGATATGATCTCGTGCTTAACTCATTTAGGAGGAGCTTCCCAGAGCATACATGCTACAATTGGATTTTATTACCGCAAGATTGACTACTTGTTTGTTTTAATTTCCTTGGAAAGTTAACTACAACCTATTCCAAGCCACTAGCCTAAGCTATGTTGGTGGAAAAGAGCACTAGAAAATATGAAATTTCTAGATTGATTTTAATTAAGCGTTACTTTTAGTTGGCTGTTTCTTAGGACAAGAGGTACAAAAGTGAAACTTCGATGATGTTTAATGACCCGACTCAAAATACGCTATAATGCATCTATATGAAAATAAAATCATTTCTTTTCAATGAAACCTATTTAGAGTAAAGATTTGAGAGATTTTAATAAATTTCAAAACATCAATTCTTTCTTTGATAAACAAGAAACTTTTAAAAGAAGACTATTTCAGAGAATTCAATTTCACAGAAGAGGGATCTTTTGCTCAAAATGAAATTCGTTATAACATTCAAATCAGAAACGAGAATCAAAATTCTTCCAAAAGAAAGCTAAAAACTCTTTAAAACATAAAATTCAAAACTAAAAGAAAAATCTAATCTTGAACTCTATTTAAAAGTTGGAGGATATTTAAGCTTAGTTTTTAATCTAACCAAGAACTTTCTGTTTATCTCAGCAAGAAATCAAAGACATCCAATAATGGTTTTAAAATGGAATTTAGACCTTATCAAGCTAAAATGTTTTCTAAGTTTGCAAATGAAAATAAAATCAAATTTTCCTAAGAGTAATATTTGCATCAAGTTCAACAGCTCAATAGGAAAACAATGACATACCAATTAGCTGAGGTATATAAAAGTTTCTAATTCAGAGCAACAGGAAGACAAGGAAAACACTCACTCATAAATTGCAAACTAGCTAAAAGGATCAATTCAAACACCGAAATTGCTGAAAGGAATTCACACAGTCAAGACAAGTTGGGATAATAACAAAGAATCAAGAAATTGGATTCCAGAAAACAAAATTTTTATTTTTTCAAAAAATTTCCAGAAATCTGTATTTTTAATGGAGCAAGATGTTGTACCACATGATATTGCACTAAAATCTGCGAAGTCTATTGCTCAATTTTTAAACAAAAAGTGCAAAAGACAGGAAAAATACAGAGAAAAATAAAAGTACAGATTTACAGTCAGGGATCCTATTAAGTCTTCTACCCAACCCAGTTTTGAGCTAATCAAAATCAAAGAAATCTAAAAGAAATCTTTCAAAATCCAAGATGAAAAAAAGAAAAAAAACTAAGTTCAGATTATCCCAAGCAGAGTCGCCATTTTGTTAGACGAATAAATATTTCTTGCGGACAAGAATGATCTCCCTAGTATCCTAAGGATATCTAGAAACAAACAATCAAATTTAAACCATTTCCTCTAGACCATTACGATTTAGAATTATTAATTAACTACATATGAAGAGATGCTCCTACTTGAAGTCCAACGCTTATTTGATCTTCAATCCTGTCCCTCCAAAAGATATCGATCCAGCATGTAAGACCTGCAATTAAAGACAAGAAAAAGGATCAAACGCACCTACAAGATATCATAATTCAGAAACAATAATCTATCTCATTGATCAAGGAATCCAAGAATTAAATTATTCAAAGAGATACATGAACAACTTAATGAGAAAATAGAATCCATTTGTATTAACTTGTATGAAAAGAAGTCACCTTACAACCTTGACGCCTTGATGTTTGTACAGGTTCTTCTAGGGTCCCGAACAATCGTTTCCCTCAGTTTGATAAGAATCTACCTCTCTGAACTAGCATAAAACTATGGACATGAGTATGTAATCATTCTCATGCCAATGATGCTAAGTATAGAGAGTATAATTTCTTTAGCTTTTCTCTTATATATGTTAAGAAGTACCCTTGATACTGAAACATGATCTCAATTTATAGCAGAAGGGAGGAGGTTTCAGTTCCATAAAGAGGGGGATAAATTCCTCTCTTAAAGGGATTTTAGTTCCAAGAACCAAGGGATAGATCCATTAATGAAGGGATAGAGGTTCATGAATGAAGGGGCGAAGCTCGACCTGATAACGCTTCTAGAAGCCTCCAGCTGGGAGAATATTCGACCAGATGGGCTTCTAGAACTTAATTTTTCTTTTATTTTACCATTTACGGGGATCCACAGTTTTAATGAGCAGAATGTGTGGGATGTGCCACAGGTTTTAAAGCAATAAATCGCGATACCACAGGCAATGACTAGGAAAAGTACGAAGTTAGGCTTTTTAGAGTTTTAATGAGATTTTCTCTAATTTTAATACTTGGTTTAGGAACTTTATGATTTTGTACCTCTAAGGGAGCAATATATCTGTAATGATGAACCTATATAGACAACTAAATGTCACGGTGAAAAATTTCAGTGTAACACCAGTAGAAGAAAATCTCCACAATTATATGTTTTCCATCAATTTAAATGAATTTACTAAAGAAGACTATGTGGTTAGATTATTTTTATATAATCTTATAGGATCTGTAGGATCCTGGTATTTTTCATTGCCAACTCACTCTATAACTAGTTGGGATATGTTTGAAGAACAATTCTTAGTTAAGTTTTGAGATGATAGAACCATTGCATCACTCATCAATGTGTTATCAAATCTCAAAGCTAAAACAAGAGAAAAGATTAAAGACTTTAATTCTAGATTCAATAAATTACTCAATATAATCCCTACTACATCAGTTCCTAGCGCCAATGTTCAAATTGAGTGGTATATATCTTCTATTCCCTCTAATATAGCCATTTTTTAGATAAAGAGAAATTAGCTACATTAGCAGAAAACATGAAGGAAGCTTTATCCGTGGAAAAACACATTGTATCTCTTGAAAAGAAAAGCTCTCAAGAAGATAGAAAAGCCAAGTAAGTCTCTTTCAAAGATGATTCTAAGAAAAAACCACCAAAATATCCTTTTGATGTAGAAGGCCTCCAGAAAGTACTTAAAACCATGACAAATGAAATGGTAGATATAAAAAAACGAGTTGTTTAAAACCCCAATGCTAAGAAATATTTTAGATCTTTCAAGAAAAATCAATCTTCTAGTTCTCAGCCACCCAACACTATATTTAATGTTGATTCTAACCTAGAAACTGCGGAAGAAGAAGCTAAAGAAGAGGAATTAGTTGAACTAAATGGCATGTGGGACTTTATCCTTCCAAATTAATAACAACAAGAAGCTTTTCATATTACTAATAGAAGCAAGGGACCTATTGAAGTTAGCCAACCATGTCAAAAGCAGAAAAATTCAACATCAGCTTCAAAGGATAAATCAGTTAATAAGAAATCTGCTTCTAAGGTTTCATAGTCTAGCCCACCTTCAACAAATTCTCCATCTACATGAAAAAACTTGGTAGTTTTTGACACCATGGAATATAATATTGTTGAAGATATGAAGAAAGTAAAGGAAAATATTTCACTGCATGAACTTACCAAATTGAAACAATAGCAAAAGATATTTCTTAGAGAACTGAATGCAGTTCCTGATTCACCACTACCCACTGCTGTTATATCTCAAGCTGCAAACGGTTCAGGAAAACCTCCTACTTCTTCAAATAAGGTTGATCCTTCAGATTCCATCCTTATAGGTGATAGATCTAATTCACATACACCTCCTTTTCTTCAAACATGCAAAATTTACAACAGGAATCTTCACAATTGTTTGATTGAATTAAGAGCTTCTTCTAATATAATGCCAATAACAGTTTGTGCTAAGTTGAATATCACTCCTCAAAATATGTTGTTCACATAGTAAAACTTGATAGAAACAAAGTTGAAGTCCTAGGGGAAATAAATTCAGTCAATATATGACTTTCTTCGAATCCCAAAGTTAGTCAAATTATTGATATTTTAGTAGCTGATATTCCAGAATTTTATAGCTTAATTTTGAGTAGAGATTGGTGTGAAAAACTTCATGGATATTTTTCTACAGATTTGTCTCACATGTGGTTACCTTATAATGGAAAACCAAATCAAATTCGATTTGATTGTGAAAAACACATGAAACATACAATAACTGAATTTGAAGGTGACAATGAGCTAGTAGCATTCACCAACAATATTATCAGAAATTACTCAGTTGAATCATTTATAGGGAATTTTAATGCTAAAAAAACTCCCTTCTTGGACAATTCTGTCATTTCACAAATTGAAAACTTCTCACAAAAATATCTTTCCAAATGTAAAATTTTTGTAAATAAACCAGTAGTCAAAACTTTTTTTTGTACTTTGTACTTTGATGGTTCCAAATCTAACGATGATGCAGGAGCTGGTTGTATTCTAGTTAGCCCAGAAGGAGATAAAATCATGTTATCCTATATATTACAATTAGAGTGTACAAATAATACTGTATAATATGAAGCATTGATACAAGGGTTATATAAAGTAGTTAGTCTTGATGTTAGATATTTGCAGGTATTTGGAGACTCAGAAATCATTAATAAACAAGTAAGAAACACTATCCACTATCTTTTTGGACATATTAAACACTATCAAACATTAGTTTAGGATCTCACAGATCATTTTTGGCATTTACTATTGCCCCTATTCCCATATTTCAAAATGATAGTGTTGATCTATTAGCTAACGTTGCATCAAAACTCATATCATCTGAAGATTTTTGTCCTGACAGATTCTCCATTGAATTGATTTTTAGACCATCCATTCCTGACAATGTCACCAATTTGTGAGTCTTCAATGAGGATTATGATATTTTTTATTTCTTGACATCAGAAGGGTCATGTGATGATCAAATCTTAGATGAAAATGAGCATGAACTTCAATTAAAGCAAAATATTAAAGAAAATCCAATACCTAAATTTTTGGTTAAGTTGTAAGATCTTTATGATCTCAAGGATAGATTTAGGAAGACAACTAATGCTAAAATTTAAATTTGAACTTTGAAATTTGAATTAGTAAACCTTGGTACTGATGGCAAGTCACAGAACATCAATCTAGGTCTTGGTTTACCTCCTCATGAAATATCATCATTTATTCAGTTGTTGAAGAAATACAAAGGAATCTTCGCCTAGGAGTACTATGATCTCAAGACTTATGATACCTCTGTTATACAACACATTATACCTATGACGTCAAATGATAAACCAGTACAACAAAAACTAAGGAAAATCCACCTGAATCTTGAAAGTCAGATAGAATCTAAATTGAACAAACTTCTAAAGGCTAAGATCATCTTTCTTGTTAGAAATTCAAAATTGGTTTCCAATGTAGTGCATTTCAGAAATAATGGTGACATTCGCATATGCATAGATTTTAGAAATCTAAAAAAATCTTGCCTGAAGGATAACTTCCCACTGCCAACCATGGAACAAGTATTGCAAACAATAGCCAGTTCTAAGCTTATGTCTAATCTTGATGGATTTTCAGGATATAACCAAATCTTAGTTCATCCAAATGATAGACTGAAGACTACGTTTAGAAAAAAATGGGGAAAATATGCTTATCAAAAAATGCCTTTTGGTTTGATTAATGCAGGCACCACATTTCGAAGAGCTATGGATATAGCCTTTAAAGGACTCATTAACAAATCTGTTGTTATTTACTTGGATGATATCACTGTTTATTCCAAGAAAATAAGAAGCCATTTGAATGAACTTAAACAGATCTTTGAACGATGTATGAAATATGGGATTTCACTAAATCCAAAAAAGTCTTATTTTTATTTGAGCGAAAGTAAGCTTTTAGGATTCATCGTATCAAAAAAGGGTATTTATATTGATCCAGAAAGGATTAGAGAAATTGAGAAAATATCTTTTCCCCACAATAAGAAATCAATGAAATATTTCTTGGGTCAAATAAATTTTGTAAAAATATTTGTTCCTGACTTTTCACAAATATTTTTTCCTTTACAATCCATGATCAGGAAAAAATCAATCTTTAAATGGGGTCACATTGAAAGGGAATCATTTAAATTAATCAAAGAGACTATCATCAATGCTCCCTCTCTGGTCAGTCCTGACTTTTCAAAAAAATTTGTATTATATACATTCACCTCAGAAACATCATATGTAGTTGTTTTAACGCAACTTAATGAAGAACATATTGAAGCACCTATTTCTTTCTTAAGTTCAAATTTACAAGGTGTTGAATTGAACTATTATGTTGTTGAAAATAGGCATTTTTTTCCTTTAAAGCAGTAAACATTTTTAGGTTATTTATCCTAAAAAATCACACCAAAATCATAGTTCCATTTTTAGTAGTAAGACAATCATTGATGCAAAGGGAAGTGGGAGAAAAAAGGGCCAACTGGGTAACTTCTTTACAAGAATATGATGTAGAAATTAAACCAGCTAAAATTTTTTGAGGTCAATTTTTTTGTAGAATATTGGCTGGAGCATCTGATTCACCAATAGAAGAAGATCCAGGTAATGATATACAGTTATCTGGTAAGCCTAATGATTCTAAATCTCAATATGTTGATCTCATATTTTAATTTAAAAAATGAGTATGCTCCTCTGCAGCTCAATTACAAAAAGAAAAGAGCCTTGAGATTAAAATCAAAACAATATCAGATCATCAATGATGTTTTATTTAAAAAAAACTATGAATCTATCCTATTAAGATTTCTAGAAAAATCTGATTCATAAAAGGCTTTGCAAGAAATCTATGATGGCTTAGCTGGTGGACATTTTGGAGGAGACAAAACGGCACACAAAATTATGCATGTTGGCTATTACTAGCCAACTTTGTTTAAAGATGCACATCAATATGTAAGAAAATGTAAAACCTGCCAAACTGTTGTTGGAAGACAAAGGAAACCTGCATCACTGTTACAATCATTCAACATTGAACAACCATTCGAACAATGGGGACTGGACATAATAGGTGAGATCATTCCTCAATATTCAAAGCAACATAGATATATTCTTACATCAACAAATTATTTTACAAAATGGGTGGAAGAAATTCGCTAAAGATAACTAATTCTAAGAACATCATTGAATTCATTGGCCAATTTATTATTACCAGATTTGGTTTACCAACTTCTTTAATGTTTGATAATGCATCTTATTTCTCAGGCAATGCAATGACAAAATTTTCTCTTAAAAGAGGTTTCAAACTTAAATATTCTTCCAACTATTATCCTCAAGGAAATGGTCTAGAAGAATCAACCAAAAAAAATCTCATTAGGATTATAAAATGAACTATTGATCAAAGTCAGAAGAATTGACACAAATATTTAACATTTTCTCTATGGGAAGACCAAATTACAAAGAAGGCTTCAATAGGCACTTCTCCATTTAGTCTAGTTTATGGGAAAGAAGTTTTTCTTCCCACAAACATAGTTATTCCTTCTCTAGCCCTAGTCCATTTTATTGAAGAAACTCATTCTTCTTCCTTTAATTAAGGCAAGCATAGATCCTCAAACTTGAAGAAGAAAGAAATAAATCCAAAATCACACATTCTCACCATCAGTAGTTAGTTAAGACTTCCTTTGGTGCACATTCTGTTAGCCCAAAATCATTTCAACTAGGAGACCTAGTATTGAAGTGGGACAAAGCACATGAGGAAAAGGGTAAGCATACCAAATTCCAAATAATGTGGTTTGGACCATTTCAAATTATTGAGCTAATTGACCCATCAACATTTTTATTGTAATATTTATCAGGCAGGAAAGAATCCTTGCCTGTAAATAGGCAGATTTTAAAGAAATATTGTTCATAGAAGATAACCTCTTCTATTCCTTGTACATTATTGCTTTTACTTTTCATAAGAAAATAAAGTTTAAATAGTATAACTATTGACTTCACAATAAAGTTTCTTCGAATATTTTATTATTTCCACTTTTAGAAATATTGATTGTTAAAGAAATATTTATAACATTTGAAAAACAAAAAGGTTTTGGCTCTTTGAAAAATCTCTTGTTTTTCACAAATTTATTTGTTCTTTGAGAAGCCTCCAACTTTATAAAATACTTTTGATCTATTACAATTCAAGAAAAGTATCTTTAACCAAGTAAGAGACTCTTTGCAGATAGGCATTTTTTAACTCTAAAATTGTCATCCAGGAACTCCTAAGGAGTCAATGATTCTCTTTATCCAATAAAATTTTCTCTTTTTAAGGTCTAATCTTGTGAAATAAATTTTCAAGAAAGCTTAAAATATAAGGGGTCTCATCATAGGCATGCTTACCATATTCATAGGGAAATAACTAACTGACGTTACCAAAACTGCATATCAAAATAGGGTAATGGCTTAAGATTATTTTAATCAAAAGATAAGGGGTCTCATCACGAGCCAGCTTGTTCATCTAAGTTACAACCAATGATGGAATTTTAATTATTTGGCCATCAAACCAAGACAATGAATTTTAAGTAGCAAAATAAAAAAATAGGAAAGAAGAATAAGTATATTACCTAGAATTTATATTTAAAAACCAAATTCTTATTTGGATGGGATACTAGATCATTTATTGGTTAAAAGGTAACCCTGTCAAGGTCATTAATACCTAATTGCAACAAAGGCTCTACCTGTGACAAGTGAGGATATTTTAAAACTAATCTGCAAAAAAGATCTACTACTTTATCATTTAACCCAGTAAAGACTAATTTAGACAAAATAATTTTCACCTTTAGGAGGATATCAAGTGAATAGTAATGAAGTGATTTTATTTTTATGATTAAGAGAAATATTACTTATCCTAAATTTCATGTGATTTACATTTATTGAACTATTTTTATTTTGAAAAAGACATAAATTTCAAAATTATCAGAGATAACTGGTTCTCCTAGTGAATCACCAATTGTTGTACTATGAAACAACCCCCCCCATTTATTTTTACATTGATTAAAGTTGTGAATAATAAATGGGGACCATTTAAAAAACAAATAAATCTTAGGATGTATTACTTCATTTTTGTTTAAGTCTTAAAAAACTTTAGAAATAAAAGACAAGAACCTTTTTCTGCTTTGATCTTGTTCCGCTTAGCACAAATCGCAAATTGCTAAGGTACAAATGTTGGAACACACATACAACTTGCGAATTGCGATAGTGATAAGACCTTTTCAAGTCATATACAAATTTCCCATTAAAAAAGGTAAAAAATCCCTTATAAACATAAATCACATCGCTCCTTCCTAAAAAATGAACCAATAGATATATCATTTGAAAAGTGAAATGCGATAATATCGGACCCGATAGAACAACAAACAAATGTTAAAGACGTCAAAAAATCCGATAAAGCGCAGTACTTTCAATTATATCGCTTATTGCATCCCGCAACATCAAAATAAATAAAAAGTCACGTCTGCCTCGATAAAGTGTGATATGTGATTTGCGAAAATCTCAATTCACAAACACTTGTGGTCAAATATTAATTCATGTACGATGTGCGATTTGTGATATATCATTTATCGCAAAGCGCTAGAAGTGATGCTTAATTAATTAATCCGTGAAAAAATCTCATGATATAAATTTCTTGATTCGATATATATGGTAAAACACATAAAAGATTTGGTAAATGTTTAATGAGATATTAGTGACATTCAATGGTTTTGGGACTCGAAAATATTGATATCTTTCTATGGCATGTTTCAAATAAAAGCGCCAAGTGTAAGATTTATGCTAATTAACTATGTTTTCTCCTTCTGCCTCTACTCTTCATCTCTACTATGATTTCCCTAGTTTCTTGAATTTAGGAAATCAACCAAGAAATAAATATCAGAAAAAATGGTGAATAAAGGAAAATAAATAGCCCAAACATCCACCTCTGAGGTCACATATATGCCTCCACTCTTCTCAGATACTACTTGCATTAAGGACATTGGAACCACTTCCTAGGAAGCATTGTACAGTTTGCTCAAAGGGGAGAAACCAAGAGAATTGAAAAAATTAGCAACAATGGATGCACCTGACTCATCTAAGCCTTCCTATTTTGAGGCAATGTGTTCCTTTTTACATAGGATAGCCGCAAGACCGAATATTTTACCATATACCGACATGGTGAGATGGGTCATTGACAATGTCAATGTTGCAGAAAAAACTTTCAAGAACTCAAGACAAGAAGACATGGGTTCATTTACCCCTAAATATTTGTGCATTATGTACCATCTGCCAGTACCACAATGGGTTTATGATGAAGCTTTTCTTGAAAATTTTGTGAAATAAAATGAAGACCCGATGAATGTAGTAAAATAATGGAAGGTGGATTGCAGTAAATTTAAGCAGGATAAACTTGGTATGTATCCAATTACACAATTACTAGCACCCTAATGTTTTATAGCAGCAATGATGTATAGGTTATTTTCCAAACCTGATACCACCAAATTTTATGTTGAATGGATTCCCATAATATAAGTTGTCGTCAATGCTACCATTATGAATTTGGCCAATGTCTTATCCAATAATTTGGCTATGAATATTAGAGAGTACAAACATAATAGGGTATTTTCTACTAGAACAATCCATGTTTTTACATGAGTGCACACATTATGGACACAATATGTTTTTGTTCAAATTTTCCTATTATGGGTTGGAAATGGACCAGTCAAGACCCTAGTCCTATTCATGTCTATCACAAATCCTTGTGGGAATCTGAATTTCGTTCTCATTTTAATAAAATTTTCCAAGGATTCATGTTTCCTATCCACCAAATCATTTTTGATGAGAGAGCCCCCAAGATTTCTAAAGAGACCAATGCAGACATTATGCCTATAGCTAGATGGTTTGGAGAAGAAAATTTTACTTATATCAGAGTTTTTAGGAGTCTTACATCTCCCCATGTTTTTCCCTATTATGTCCCAGACAAACTTTTGGCCAAGGGGATTGCATACCAAACAATAGGAAATGGTATAACCAAGCATCTCAAGGATATGAAGAAATCTACTTGTCCTACATTTCCAATACAATTTGGTGCCTTTTCTCTTTTTTTATATGACCCATGCAGCAAAGGAGATCCCAAATATTACCTCTTTGAATCTCGATTTTATGCCAGGAAGACAGTATGACCCCAACAATGTAGTCCAAGATTTTACTACCACTCTTAAAATTAGACCATTCATGCATGAGATAGATTATTTTGATGATTTGTTTAAAGGGACAGAGAAATTTTCAGATGTATTGAACATGACATCCAACAGACACAGTGCAGCAGATATCAAATATTTCTATGAATACTTAAATAAAAGATTGGAAACAGTCACATTAGACCTATTTCAAATAGAGGAAAATAGTGAGCCAACTCCTAGTTTCAGCCTAGATGATGATTCAAAAGATATGTTTGAAGATGAGTCCCAAGATAAATCAGTTCGGGATTCATAACATTCCAAACATGAGTCCCAAGATTCAAATCATTCTGAAAATGAATCTAAAAATAAAGATGAAAGCCCCGATAAAATAATTAAAGATGCAATTAAAGTAATTGACACACATGTTGAGGAAAGAACACACATTCTTAAGGGGTTTTAAGTCTTCCACTTGAACAAGCTTGTCTTACCAGTCCCTCTGGATTTGACAAAGGTAAAACAATCTCAGAATCATAGAGAGACCTAGTATGTCTTAGAAGGAGCCAGCTTTGGGTTCTGTGAAGTGACCAGGTGAAATATTTTAACCTAACTAGACCTTTATTCACCTTTAAAGGAATAGGATTATCGTTGTCCTAGGGAAAATGGATCAAATTTCTTATCCCCGCCAATGAAACTAGTCTGATGTTGTCCTCTAATATAATTCTAGGTCAATTAATAATACCAAAGCATCTATAATTTTTTGTTTGTTTTAATTGGTTTTTTGGATGAATAATGTATTAATAAATTACAAACAGATTTATTTAAACTTTAGATAATATTAACTATTAAGAAAGGGTTGTTTCTTTACTGGAAAACAATGATTTAAGATTGCATATGTGAATGCAGAAACTGTAAGAAATTATGATCAGCTAAATATTCAGATTT
This sequence comes from Pinus albicaulis, assembly GCA_034641835.2. Classification (NCBI taxonomy): domain Eukaryota; kingdom Viridiplantae; phylum Streptophyta; class Pinopsida; order Pinales; family Pinaceae; genus Pinus; species Pinus albicaulis. The sequence continues at coordinate 133,671,792 of CM076577.1, read as the reverse complement.
AATGTTTAATATATCATAAGTGTGAAAGATTGTCAAATAATGTTTAACAACTTAACAAAACATATTTAATTTTATGAAGATTACTGACAATTAATTGATATAGAGGGACATATAAAAACAGATAGTTCAATAAGTCATTATCTAAGATGGATTATAACTTCAAAGGATTTAAGATATACTGAAACACGACTTTTTCTTACCTAATTATCTTCATAAACATCAAGTATATGAAGAAAACAAAGTGAAATGAATACTGAAAAACTTACAAGAGAAAAAAGTGATTGAAATAAATCCATAATCCTTTTATTATCATCAATGATCAATTCTCATATACTTCTGCATACAAATTCTCATCCAAAGGTGCAACCCTTAATAACTCGAATGGTGAGTTATTTATACTAGTTTCTATCACTTAGAAGTATCTAAAACTAATTACAAAAATAGTATCAAATTGTAGGAAAAAAAAACTTATGAGTGACCTGTCATTGTCTTTGAGGAAGAAGTTGATGATGTGGCCCAAAAATTGTTTTTGTGTTGGTATGTTGTTGGAGACAAAAAGTTACTCAATGGTTTCACATAATTGATCCCATATTTCCTCACTCAGAATTTCCAGATTTACCAATTTCCTGAAAACTTCATCTACTTTTATGTACCTTTCAAAAGTAGGTTTTTTGATGAAGAGATGTTTGATTTCATGTTTTATAATTAAATCTAATTCTAAAGCGTCTAAAAAATCTTTCCCTATCATGTGGCCTTTAATTCCTGCAAACTTTTCTTTGTCAATGAAAATGGCGTAAATATTTTTGCAGTACTCCTCCAAGTTGATCAACTTCTCACTAGGAGCTACTAGTCCAGGAAATCCCCTCTGGTTCAACAGATTAAACTTAGTGTGAAATCTTTGGACAACAGTGTCCAACATCTAACACTTAGTTTCTAATTGGTTCAACAAGTTCTTTTTCTATAAAAATTTCTTGATTTCCAGGATAGTAGTTGTTTTTTCTGAAACGTTGATATGCTCCAACTTTGCTCTACTTTTTGAGTTCAATACCTTAATCATGTTAGATGCCTTTGTTGGTTTCTACTTAGCTGCAACCTTCTCTTCTTCAATGATTATCCTGCATCTGTTAATTAATTCTTCCTGCTCAAAAATTATTTGTATCGATAGCCATACTTCTGTCATTTCTTGGCTTATATCTGTCCATGTACTCTCCTTGGCTTGGGCCAAGGTGTTTGCCATTAGAATCTCACATTCTAGCTTCTAAAATTTTAGTTCCAATCTATGAGACTTTTGCATTTCTTCCATGTACAAAGTATCATTTTTTATCTTCTGAGTGTCCAAGAAGCTTCTCATTTTCCTATTTTTGTATGGCCAAATATTGCACCAGACTGACTGAATCCCCTGTTGTTGATGTAGATTCAATAGCTTTTGATGAAGAGCTGGGCTCTGTACCTGCAACTGCAATTGGCACTGCTACAATTGGGATCATAACAAGTTGAGCCAATTGTTCCTTTTCCTTGAGCAGTCCTTCAATCTACTCCTCCATCTTCTTTATCTGAATTTTCTGCTCAATGATGAGTTTGAGCATCTCTTCTCTGTTATTTTCATTCTCCTTTATTTCCTTTGTCTTTGGGTCTTATGTGGAAGGGAGCTTTAGATTTTTTCGCAGAGCTACAATGTATGCATTTTTCTTCTAAAATTTCTTCAAAAACTTTACAATCTTTTGGGTCATACCCAATATTAACCACAATGTCCGCTAAAGACTTTAACCTGTTGTCCTTAGCTAAAGAGGAGAGTTATTCTATTTTAATTTGTGACTATACATTTGATAATGTTGTTCTTAACTTAGACAAAGTCATAGTTTTATTAGTCATGGTAGAGAAGGGCATCTCTCCAAACTTTCTATACATGTCCATCTGATCTATTGGATGAATCCAATTTTCATAAAATGAGAAAATGGTCTTCTTATAATCTGATGAAGACTTAGGAAAAGGGACTTGGGCTTGTAGGAAATCCATTTTCATCCTTACATTTTCACTATTAAAAGCAGAGAGAAGCCTTTTTTGTCATGTAGAAGTGTGCTTCCAAAAATGACTATATATATTAGACTTCAATGTTTCATTTTTATGTTTAATCTCCAATAATTTGGAGAAGATGATCTGATAATCTCATGAAGTAGTTCCTACTGATTGGATGATCTCCAAAGGTTATTGAGACGTTGAAGAATATGATGGAGTATTAGGAACACTCCCTCCTATTGATCTAGACACTTCTGGATGTCCCAAATATATGGTTTGTGGTTCCTTTTGGCTCTGCTCAGTGGAAATTGTTAAGTCAATTTTCTCCTTCTTTGGCTGGATTATGAATTTTATGACAAAATCTATAGGAGTTAATGTTACTCCCCTAGATATTTTGTGTTTTTTGCTTTGGGAAACTGGAATCTACAAAATATAAGTGGAAATGATATGTTCCTCTGCTTCCGACAATGTATTTTCAGTCCATTAATCCTTATTCATGAAATTTTCAATTTCAGGCCTTGGTGTATGATTATATGGATTTGTTTTCAATTCAAATCTTACATTTGAAATTATACTGAAAGGGTCATAAGACCAGGTGAATCTTGGCTGGAAGTTCATCTTTTTAAGGAGGGAAACTCCCTCAATCCTTGTTGATTTGGTATTGCAAATGAAAGAAATAATATTTGATTTAATCTTTAACTGTGACTTCCTCTTCCCTGAAACGAAATGAATATCATCCATATTAATCATTTGCATAATATATTCCAAAGAAAATATTCTCACTAGAACAAATTTGGGCAATTTATATGGTGCCAACTCACAACCATATACTCGAATCTCTGTGTAATTCTGGTATAAATACCAGTCTCCAGTTTTGACTTGGTCACTCAAATGAAGGATTATTTTAATGTCCTGGCCAATTCTGGGCTAATTTTGGCTGCTAAGAAGTTGTACAACTTGATGGATAAATAAGTGAAGAAAGTCTGAAAAAGATAATTTGTCTGAAATGGACCTGACCAATTCTGTCCAATGAATTACCTACTGGTTAACCCCTTGTTCATCCTGTTTGTTAAATGTAATATGTAGTGAATATCCTTGTTGAAACATAAACATATGTATAAGTACATAGGTGTACTTAAACATTCCTTGGGTTGTTAAATTCATCAATTTATCATGCATATTATCAGCCAAAAATTGACTGTAATTATATATGAATGCAGGTTGATGATCTTTGAAAAAGATAGATAAATAACCAAGGATGGGTTCATCTACTGTCCTATCATCTGAATATCCTAATAAGAAAGATAGTAGTCAGATGACGTGTCTGGTGGCTTCAGAAAAAATGGAGGATGGATAGGGTGGGTTTTTCTTTGGTAATTCAGCATCATCAGGCAGGAAGGTCTCAAAAATTTGGGCTCTCTGAGGGAAAGTGATTTTATGGTACAACTCCATAAGAGTTTCTTGAGAGAAAAGGCTTAAAGAGTCATTTGAAGGGATTAATAGCATGCAATTTATGTTTTTTTAGTTATGGATATCAGAATGTTTCCATTCTGAGCCACCACTACTCTTTTGATGGGGTCATACCTAGTTTGACACCAGGTGACCAGGTCTGGAAAATCATGGGTTTGAGGGAATGAAAACAAGGGAAAAATGGACACCCACAGTTTTATGTCAGCTTGCTGATTGAGGTATTTATGTTTCAGCCATAGGTGCAATTCATGGAATTTGAATTTGCACTCTATGTCAATAATTTTGAAGTAAGAATCAGCAAGGGGGACGTGGTCGAGAACAACGGGGGTAGAAGCAACATGGTTTTCCTCAGAGGCTAAATTTCATATCTTTGGGGCCAAGTTCTATGCAGAGGGAAAAGAAGAAGGAGAAGAATGTTAATTCTCTATGTGGCAGGGTGACAAATGTATGAACCAGTGGCACAATTATGTTCTGAAAACCTCCAATTCAACATCAAATAGTGAATAAAGGAAAGTGGTAAAAGGAAGGGAGAGATTTTATTTATAAGAGCGGTTGGATTGCCATTATGAAATAATTGTTGGGAATGTAACCATAACGGTTTAATGCCAATGGTACAAACACTAGGGCGATGAAATGGCTAGGAAATGGCTGAAGGAGTGGATCTAACAAGAAAAAAATAATAATGGTAAGGAGCAGATCTAACGGGATGCACATGTGGTATTGTTTAATTTTTCATCAGGAAATGATCAGAAGGAAAATTCAACTGACCGTTGGCGGGAGAAGAAACTATCGTCGGGAGAAAAGCAGATTTCAGAGGGTGTAGGTAGCGGCAAATGGTTTTAATCAGGGTGGGGTTCGAAGTATTGTGGAGGTGACATGTAAGGGAGGGCCAACCATCGGGAAAAATTCTTTTCGGTCCCCCCACCACCTCCCCCCCCCCCCCCCCAATGAAATGGGAAAGGGGAGTGCGAAAAGGCTGCCCCACCATTGATCTGAACAGGGAAGAGATCCACCCTTGAAAGTTTCTTGGGTTATATCACAATGCGACGAATCCTTTTGTCTTTAGTGGATTTAGGATAAAAACATGCACTTATTTATTACAATATAGTTTAATTTCTTAATGAAGCAATTAATCATACTTAAAACACATTTAACTCCTAATTTAAAACTTTGGCACATTTAAAGAAGAAACCATTTTTTCTTTTATTTTATTTTATTCAAACTAAAAAAACCATTTCTTTTATTGCTATACCTAACATTTCTCAATAATTTGCCTTCATTTTTTTAGGGCAACTATTCCTATCATTTTCTTGATATGAATAATTTATTTTTCATGAACGCTAACATTTTTTTGATTTTGTCTATTCATATCCAAACTTAACATTTTTAAAATTTCAATTTTTTCCTAAAAATACTACCATATCAAAACCAAATAATGTTACAACATAGGCTCCAACTGGGGATTCCTTCCTGTTGTAGGATGCAGAGAACAAGCAGATCCAAGTGCCTTCTCCTCGGGCTAATGGAGTCTTTGCTGTGAAAACAAACAGACTTGAAAATTTAAACAAAATGGTATATGTACAATGATGAATGTGAATGATTCTTCTACATCTTCAGTATTGGATGTAGTTCTTCAAGGATCTTCCATTGATTGGAAATGAATAAAAATTTCCTTCCAAGTTCTGTAAGATGAAAGTATTGTTACCCTTGTGTTGGCGAGGGAGAAGGTCTCTTGGGCAAGACCTAGGTTTAGAGTGGATGCCAACAAGGTTTTCCGCAGTATTCTAGCACAACGCCAACATTTTCACCCTACTCTGAGGAGCAGAGAGTCTCACCTGAGGCACGCGGCGACCTTACTAAGGTTAGGAGTAGATTAGGTATCGATCAAGCATAACAGATGCATAAACCAGGCATAACTAAGTGCTCTAATTAAGTGTAAACACTCCGCAGATGACAATAGTTATGAACACATTCAGAATGATAATCAAAAATTTAAAATAACCTGCACATTCAACTAAACCAAAACATAACATAGAACTCAGAACAACAACCTTAGATCATGATATATTTCATTAATCAACAAAAGACCATTACAATACTCCTCAGAGTGAGCCTGGTAGAACTGATTACAAGAGTGTCACATAAAACATAACAGAATGAATAGAGAGAGAGATAACACAATGAACAGCACAAATAGAGCTCTCCTACGGCTCTTTTTATATGATCCCTATTGTGCCAACCTTATTTCTCCGCCGGCTGGCTACCTATTTGTTCTATTGCCAGCGCGACTAACAGTTCTTTCTTTCTTTCCACTTGGCTATTTGCTTCTTCTCTCTGATCATCGAGAGTTCCACTGCTTGTCTTCTATTGCTCCCTTCTGCCATCTGTGCTTACTTCCGCAACAGCCACGCCACCTGTTCTTCAATTCTTCGCAACCGTGATAGCACTCTGCCTACCATGGTTGCGTTCTTCCACCTGTTATCCGCAACTCAAAACTTTTTACTTTCAAAAAAAGGGCCCTAACAAGCCCTGAACACATCCTATTGACTAGTCCTGAGTCAATTGTCTCCTGCTGCGTCCATCTCCATTGGTCCGCTTGCCTCCGTGACCAGTTTTTTTTTCTCCCTTTCCTCTGCTTGTCCAAACAAGGGCCCCAACTCTGGGACCTTTGTTAGTGCTGATACCTTGAGATCTCAGAAGCTAGAAATAGCATGTTTCCATCCCTACATGAGTAGGTATATTTCTGTTGTGACTTGGGCGACCTCTTTCTCCCCTGAGACGGTTGGTAGCCTACCAAAGAAGTTATTGATCTGAATATTGGCCTCAGCAGCCATTTGTTGCATTTCTTGGGCAGTAGTCTTCACAGGCTACCTTAGCTCTTGGAGGGATTGTTTTACCATTATGGGATGCTCCTCAATTTGTTGTGTATGGACTTCCAGTGCCTCTACTTGAGTGTACAATTGGTTGAGTCTGTCAGGGTCGGTGGCTTCCTCGATCTCCTTCTAAATCTATTATAGTTGCACTGAAACTGGATGTGATTTCAATGTGAGTGAGGTTGAACACTCATGTAGACCCTTCAGTAGGTCATACACTTCCTTTTCCCTAGTACTCAAATTTTCCTGCATCCTAGCTACCTGGCTCTACTTTTCTACTATCTTCTCTGCGTAGACAACCGTTAGGTCGGGTAGCATAGGTCGAGTTGCCAATGCTACTTTAAATTATTATTTTTCTTGGCTGAGGTTCAAACAAGCCACCCGAATGTGAATGGCCCATCCGAATATGTCACTATCTGCTATGTCCTCTAGTATTTGAGTGTTGTGGGCTGTTACCGTGGGCCAAAGATCCCAGAAAACCCTTGTCACCGTATCAAGTTGTCCTTGTTAGGAAATCTTCTCTATCTTCAACTATTCACTCTCTTCAGTAAGCGCGATGATTTGTACCTGTTTCTTCTCGAATCTCTGCTAGAGTTCTGAGTGAAGCCCCTCAGCTTGTTGTGCAGCCTGCTAAATGAAATTATACAATTGCGCCGTCCCCCAGGTCTACATGCTTTCTACTCCAAAGGTATCTTGATTTGGTTTTCATTCTTGGAGTGGTTGAGCACTTGCAATTGACTTTGTTGAGTGCTCCTGCAGTGATTTCGGCAGTGTTGGTTGCGACAGTGGATTACTAGGATTGCCCATGTTTAGAGTGGGCTGCATCTATTGAAATATCAAATTGGCTTGCTGAAACGGGTTCAGCTCGATGAGAGAGGGTGTTGTGTCTTTAATAAAGGGTCCTCCTCGACTTAAAAGTTCTTGGAAAGTAACATGTTCAACGAGGGTTTGGTTAACTTCATGTACCACTACTATACCAGAGTTAATTTACGCCTCGGTGTTCCCATTTGTTTTACTTTTTACTCAGAGTGGGTTGGATATGGTGGCTGATGTGGAGGGTGTGTGAGTTGGATGGTCTTGAAAGGTGAATGAGGTGTGGGCCGATGAGTGGTGAGTGCGAGGTGGAGATACGTGGACATTTAGAAAAGCATAGGGGTTGATTGGTGGTATCTCCTGAGTCGCCTAGGGCTCTGTCACTAGCTCTTCTCTGATTGGGGCCCCCATATCCATAAGTTGTGTTTAGTCTTGATCCCCTGTGAGGTCAACTACTTGGCTGGACACTGTGATTTTGGCCTTCTTTTCCCTTGGTGTAGCTACTAGGGGTTTTAAGGCTTTACTCTTTTTGACAATAGTCGTGGTTGTTGGGGGTGGTGAATTAAACAAATTGAGTGGTATGGATGTGACTAGGGGGACTGCGATGGAAGAGGATACATAATTTGAGGCATGAAATTCTGTAAATGTGGGAAATAAAGCAGAATCACTTGTTAAAGTTTGGACTACATGGTTAAAGCTCTGTACCTTGGTATTCAGTTTCTTGATGATTTGGGTTCGTTGTAGTCGCGACATTCTAGCCATCCCCTCCTCTGATGTTTCTCCTAGAAGTGGTCCAGTAGCATGCCATCAAATAAATAGGCGTAGACTTCGCTTCTGACCTCCATTGATACCCCTAGCCATGAACATACTTTTGTGTGGAAAGTTTGTTCATCGATCTGAAACTTCAACGGCCTCATCTTGAAGGTCGACTCTGGCACACATGCTGGCCTGATGAAGGTTTTCTTATGGCTAAATCCAAACCATACTTGCGCAGAATAACTGTCCAGCAAGTGACTTGGAATTCTCTGTTGGCTCATCATGACATCAACCATCTGGCTGTACCAGAACTTGAAGGCTTCCTCATTCAACTCCTTCGTGCTGGGGTCCCCTAATGCTTTCCAAGGTGTGAACTTCATTGCTAATGGTTGGCCTGTTGCCACTTCCAGAGGTTTCCTGATTCTTGGAAATGTCCATTTCCACATTGCCAGTGCCATTACAAGATAACCGTAGATGAACCCGGTGGCCCTCTTATAGTTGTCCTCATAGGCTTCGAACAACTCCTTAAGTAGAAACGAACACCAGTTTAGTTGTGCCCCCTGGAGAAAATGCTCCACAACTGAGATGGTGTCCAATGTACACTCCCCCTTTGTGTAGTGTCTCATCGTTTTTCTTGCAATCAAATAGCAGGAAAACTTGATCACTGGCTTGTTGATCAAGCCTATCTTGGCTCCTTCCCCCCCCCTCTTGGTGTCGTACTTCCTGTAGTAGTCACCATCTCTTGCTTTCTTTGTTCTCTTGGAGACGTTTTGGAATGATGTGGAGACATCTCTCCCTTCTTGTGATAGCCCAGTTAATCTATGAATTTCTTTTGCATGAATTGGGATTTCTCTTCCCAGCCACGCTGACCCATTGTGGATTCTACTCAACAAAAACTTGGTGCACTACATCACAGCTCCTGTAACGCCGAATACTGGGAGATTCCTTAGGTTAAGTATAGTGGATTGTTGAATACCTCTGAAATATGGAAGTACTCTTGCTGCTTCCTGTCCTGCTTCTGTGTCATAATTCTCCATGTATACATGTTTCTTCATCACTGGATATTGGAAGGAGTTCGTTAGGTCAGTATCAATCAGCGACACACTATCATATTTGCCTACCAGGGATTCCATCTTTTGAATTTTGTCATCGAGCTCCTACTCAACCACTATTGGCGCTACTCTTGTCATTCTAGCTCTTCTCTGATACACCTGCAAAGCGACTCCTTCTCTTTCCCTATGAATTCCTGCCTCTGGATACCTCCTCTGTTCTTCCTCTGGTGTTGTTTCTCTTGCTACCTTTGATGTTTCTGGTTCTAACTCGGACTTCTTTGGCATTCTCGCACTTTCTTTCATGCAAGTTATGTAAGTAACTGACATGCATGAGGTTGATAAGACCCCATAACTAATTAATTTTTCCTTGCCTTCCCCTACGGCTATAATTGTGTGATTAGTTATCGGGCTGAGGTGGGTTCTGACAAAGCTAACTATGGCTTCGGGATTTGGTCAGACATGATGGGTGATGATTATGGCTTATTATGGAAAATTTGTTGCGGTATGGACGATGCTAATTATGGAAATTATTTCTCAAATATTGGTAATCCTACAGACTAACATGGGTATTGTGTGTAATGATGATGTAACAATGTTTGACACACTTTTTCTTCTGACGTGGATGACACACTGGACACTACCCTCCCCCTGACCACAATTGGTTGCGTTGCGGTCTCCGCAATGCAACTTATTTTTTTTTTCTCTGTGCTCTAAATCTTCTTTATTGTGAATCCTATCTAAGCTCTTCTCAGGTGCGAGAGAGTTATTGACTCTATCTAATCTAAACTAATCTACCTTATTGAATCCTCTTGGTTGTGAGAGTTATTTGAAATGAAATGTAAAACTTACTCGTGATAGGGCTTCAAGCATGCGCCGTTCACCCATCCTTGTAGAACCTAGCCATCCAATTGTGCTAACCGGACTGCTCCTGAATCCTTGATTTCTATTACATGGAATGGTCCTAGCCAATCCATTTGTAGCTTCCTTGGGAACTTCTGGTACTTACTGTCATAAAGTAAAACTTTTCCACCAACCTGGAAAGTCTTGCGCTTGATATGGCGGTCGTGCCAAGCCTTTTGTCTCTCCTTCTGGACAGTTTGGTGGAATTCTGTTAAAACTCTGTCTTCTTTGAGCTCTTTTAATTCCTGTAATCGCTTCTTCAACGAGTCTTCTTTTGATAGTTGGAGTGATGTTGCAATTAGAAGGTTGGGTATGATGAATTCCACTGGGACTACTACTTCTCTTCCGTACACTAGCTGGAATGGTGTCTAGTTTTTTAGTCACTTTACAGTTGTTCTGTAAGCCCATAAAGCTGCTGGTATACATTTGTCCCAATCGTCCCGTTGAGAATTGCAAATCTTTGTTAATCCCTTCTCCAGGATCTTATTGAATGCTTCCACTGTACCATTGGCTTGTGGGTGGTAAGGAGTGCTTCTATGATGTTGTACCATGAAGCTTTCCAGCATGGACTTAATGGTTGCATTGATGAAATGGGTACCTTGATTGTTGGTTAGAATTTTCGGGCAACCAAACCAGCTGATGATGTTTTCAAATATGAATCTGGTTGTTGTTTTGGCCATGCAATTCCTTAATGGCATCGCTTCTTCCCACCTCGTCAAATAGTCTGTTGCCATTATTATGTACCTCGCCTGTGAGTGTCTTGCAACTGGTGCAATTGGGCCTATAAAATCAGCTGCCCATTTCTCAAATGGCTACAGTGCCTTTATCGGGTGAAGTGGGAGCTCATCTCTGTGGGATGGACGTCATGTCTGCTGACATACATTGCATTTTTTTACGAATGATTTACTGTCCATATGTACTGTCGGCCACCATAAACCTACTTGTAGTACCTTCCTCGCCATCGGTTTTTCTACGACATGTCCTCTCGCAACACCACAGTGGCATTACCACAGTACAACCTCCCTTTCATGGTCCAGGACAAATCTTCCTAAAATTTGGTCTAGCCCCATCTTATACAGGTGCCCTGCTATGAGTTGATACTCTGCAGCTCAGACTACTAGGTGTATTTTCTGGACTGACATATATTCTTTTGGACATTGTCTCGTCGTCAGGTAGGTTTCTATCTGGTCTAAGTATTCTGGGATGGCTTATACTCTAAAAAGATCAGTGTTCAGTAAATGATCATCCAGATAACCTCCATTTTCTCCATTTTCTAGTGTGGAAAGGTGGTCAGGCCCTATGTTCAGTCTCGTGGGCTTTACTATCACCTCAAAGGTGAACTCCTGAAAGAGTAGGAGCCATCTGGAGATTCTCCCTTCTAAGACCGGTTTTCTTACTAGGTACTTTAAAGCTGAATGGTTTGTGAAAAATTTAAACATACCTCCTAGTAGGTAGTGGTGAAACTTTTGGAGGGAATACACCATTTCCAATTCCTCCTACTTTTTTGTAGTGTAGTGTAGTTCCGTTGTGGACTATTTCAACTTGCAAAGTATACAGGGTGATCAACTGAAGTGTCCCCTGGTTGAGCTAGAACTGCTCCAAGTGAAATGCTGGAAGCATCAATGTGGACATCAAATTGTTTGTCCCAATCTAGGTGAACCAATATTGGGGCACTTGCCAATTATTCCTTCAAGGTATTCAAGGTTGTCATGCAACTCTCTGTCCAGTTGAATTGCTCTGATTTCTGCAATAGATTCTCCAATTGGGCTATTATCTTCGTGTAGTTACAGATGAATCACCTATAGTAACCTGTGTGGCCCAGAAGTGACCTCAACTGTTTCACAGTTTATGGAGCCTCCATGTTAATTATCAATGCTACCTTTGTTGGATCCACACAAACTCCTTGTTTACATACTACATGTCCTAGCAGTGTTCCAAAAGGCACTGCAAAGATACACTTCTTTAGGTTCAACAAGATCTGAAGTTGCCTACACCTATCAAAGATTATTTTCCATAATGTTGCATGGTATTTTAATAGGATATAGACCGTCCAGTCATCCATATAGAATTCAAGGAATTTGTGGATTTACTCCCGAAATGATACTATCACGATGCGCGAAAACACCACTGGCGCATTTTTCAATCCGAATGGCATCACATGATACGCAAAATAGCCCCATTCAGTGGTGAACGTTGCCTTTTTCGTATCTTCTTCGGCTATCCTTACCTGATGGTACCCTGAGAATCCATCTGTAAAGGAATACGCCTCATTCCCCGCAACATTTTTTAGGACTTCGTCACTGAATGGAGTGGGGAATGGGTCATGTATATAGGCATTATTCAAGTTTCTATAGTCAGAATAGACTCGGATTTCAGATTTATCCTTCTTGCTCTATATGACTATAGGACTTACCCATTTTGCTTTTTTTACTTGGAATATTAAACCTTCCTTTAACATTTTGTCAATTTCTACCTTAACCTTTTCTTTCACCCTTGGATTTAACCGATAGGATCTGTGCTTGATTGGTCTTGCTTCGGGCTTCAAGACAATACGCATCTCCCCCATGTCTCCTTTTATTCCCTTCAATTCCACTACTGACGATGGGAAAAAGTCTTCATATTCCTGTAGCAGACTGAATATCTCCTTAGTTATCTTTTCATCCCAATAATCACCGATTGACGCAAGTTTGGGCTTCTCTTCTATCCTAATATTTATTTTCTTGGTCCTTAGTGGTAGCAGGTGAATTCCTTCTGTCATCGGGTCTTCTTTGATATCCCTCTCCCCCTCCTTTTCTTCGAAATACAGGTATATGAGACCTTCTAGATCATCTTCATCCATCTCACTGTTTATCTTTTTACATGCTACCCACTGACTGACGCTTTGGTTTGGGAGCAGTTGCTCGTCCTCCTCCTGAACCTTCAGGAAGAATAGTACCTTCTTGATAGCCTGCAATGTTTGTGTGACTGGTTCTGTTTTTCCTTAAAACAAGAAGAAATGTGTAAAGTTCTTCGCAACAGCTTGCCACGTACTGGTTCCCCTCTTCCTCTCTTCCGTTAGGAACCGGGATTGTGGAATCAAATCCAGTGAATGTATAAACCTGTGTACCCATAGCTCTTCTGGATATCCTACAGTCTTCCATTGACACTTACATTCCTTCATATGTTTTCTGGGATCTGAGTCCCCCTTGATATTTTTTGTTGAAGTGTGGTCCTTCTTCTTCCTTGAACCTGGATTTCAATGATGCCACAACTTTGTCGCATCATGACAGTGAATTGCGATGGTTACTCCACCATCTTGCAGATGTGGATTGTAAAGCCATGTCCATGAGTGGGACCATATTTTCCTCTGGTACCTTATCTTCTATTTTGGTAGTGAAATTATTTACAACATTCATATTGAACAAAGTGGGGTAATCTCTTACCTCAATCCCGATCCAATTGACTCTTCCGATGTTGGTGCATTTTATTGTTTTGCTTTCATATCCCCCTTGCTGAAAATCATCCTGAGCTATATCTGAGCCTAAGTCTAAGCTTTGAATGCCTCTCCAACTCACAGAGCCCCCCGCTATTGGGTTGATGTAATCTTCCCTTTTTTCTGCAGTCATTTGATACAGATGGTCAAGAAGCTGAGCATCTTCTCTGTTATCCACATGCTCTGTGTATCAGGGACCTTGATATGGGTCGAGTGGCTGAGTGACTCTGACCTCTCCATCCTCAAATATCATTAGTTCCTTCTTTAATTCTATTACTGCATAATTTTCAAAGGCCCATTCAATCCCCAACAATGTGGGACATGGATCTTTATTCCCCATGATGTCAATGACCTCAAAGTCCGTATATGTCTTTACTCCCACAACATCGACTTCGACCTCCTCCAGTCTGCCTATGGGAAAAATGCAGTACTAGTTCGCCATACAGAGTTGAATTGGTGAGTATGTTAACATCGGCCTTCCCAATGCTTCCCATGTCTTTACTGGAAAAATATTGACTCGGACCCCAGGTCAAGCATGGTGTCCTTTATTTCGAATCTCGCAACTTGAGTATTCACCCATAACTCTTTTCATGTCCTTCTCTTATTTCTTTTCACCCTTCGTATGTATTTTTTTGTTGCGTCGGTTGATTCCCCTGGTCCTGTGGAATTTTGCACTACTCTTTATAGGTTCTTCTTTAACTGTTCCAACATTGGCGCGTTGTTAAAATTTTTTAGAAATAGATGGAACCATTCTTGAATCGTAGTACTTGAACTATCTTGGTTCTCTTTTTCTTCCTCGGTTTGTGGCAATTCAATGCCTTTACTTCCCCCAAGCTGGGCAAAGGTTTCCACTGCTTCTTTAAAGAATTGCTTCTATCTTTCTGGTCTGAACAATGGCTTTGGGGATGCTGGCCTTATCAATTTCATCAGTTCCATCATGTGTGCATCCTCCCCGGTTCTTTTCCCTCCTCATGTCACTATGGCCACGTTCTGCATCGCTTGAGTCTCCATTATCCTTGGCTCTATGTTTACCATATTTGTTCCTCTTTGTGTGGCTCTTTCTTCCCATCATTTAATGAGCTCTGGGTAATATTCTATTGCATGCGTGTTAACTCTGCACTGAGAGCACCAGGGTCTTCTAGGAAGTGGACATTCCCTAGCCAGGTGACCTTCTTGGTCACAGTTGTAACATCGTATTGGGCCTCTCCCTCTAGTTCGGCCTCCTCTCATGCCTCTCCCCGTCCTCGGGGAGCCTCGTTCACTCTATATGAAGGCTTGTCCAATTGTTCTGCTAATGCATCCAGAGCCCTACACTGCTCTGTGATGTGTGTTGTAGAAGCACAAAACTCATAGTATATGTTGTCCAGAATGTTGGAGTATTTTTGTAAGATTGGGCATAGGCGAGGTGGATGACCCATGATTTTTCATATCTCAGAATATTCAGTTGCGCAGGGAACTGTTAGTATGAATTCTTTGTCGAAGCGTACGAAAAAGAACCACTTTAGCTACGCATAACTAATAGCCCTAACAACAATAATGGCTGCAAAACATCTCCAGAACTGCAATTAGTAGTTAAAGTGCTGCAACAAACAGATCTATGAATGGAGAGATATTAAGCAGTAAAGTAAAGAGTTTGCTCCATGCATCCAACAGACAAGACAAGAACACGATTTTTTTGAATGAATTTTTATATTACAGGGCACCTGGGAGGAAACAAGAAGGTGTATCCAGATCTCCTCAATGGGATGGGTTCTTTGTAGTCCTCAGCACTTCAGATCTAAGCTTTCTCTCTTGTAGATGTAGAAAACCCAATGTAGAAGGTAGAGCTCAATGGGAGCAACAATGGCAGAAAATGAGACCGAGTGTATAGATCCAGAGTGATCTAGTATGCAACAAAAGGTGAAGAATGATGGGGAAAACCTTCCTATTTATAACAAAATATTGGGTCCTTCTAGATCTTGGTGCATGATTAAAATAATGTTAATCACATCTAGATCCACCTCTATGGAATATTTTATTATTGTTTGTTGGAGGGAAAGGGTGTTTGACTTGGGTCAAATCCCTTGATTAGTGAAAAATAAATAAATAAATGATTTATTTATCTTTTTAAGGAAGTGGTTGGGATATAATCAAATAAATAATGATTTATTTGATTAATGGTGGTTGATTTGGTCATATTTAACAAGGAATATTATTAAATAATTATTCCTAGAAAATAATAAGATAACTATGGGTTTATCTCATTAATTTCTTTGTTTTTGGGTTAAACATGACTGGGAATAATAATTAAATTATGGTTTAATTAATTATTCCTTTTGGGGTTTCTTAATTAATCATAGTGAAAGCAGTTTTACTTGGGGTAAAACTGGTCTTACATGGTGTACTTGGGTCCATCTAATGATGAAAAGTTAGATGACCAAAAAATGGTGTAACAGGAACCCTCGGTATTGATGTTGTGGCGGATACATTCCCTGGGTGTTTATCCATGCCACTCCTCTTATTGGTAGAGCTCCCTGTGCCCCTGTTGCTGATGTTCCCCCGTTCTAACCCCACAACCTAGGACATTCAATTACCACGTGTCCTTCCATTAGATAGTGCATACACCATACATTTGGCGTTGTCGGCCATATCGGTTGAATTTCGTTCAGTTTCTCTGTTAGGCTAGCTATTTGCTGCTGTAACCCCAATATGGAGGGGTCCTAAGCCGAAGCTCCTTTGAATTTTTGTGGATATCCCGCCATTGCCTCTATCTTCATAGCTTGCTCCAATGCATCTTTTAATGTCTCAATCTTCTGTTGTGTTAATGAAGTTATTGTTAATGGAAGAAGGGCTTTGATGACCAATCTCTCTGATGGTTTGGATCGATTGGATATCTGAGTTTTCCAATCGCATCCTTGAATCTCCTCATTAGATGCCATGCAGTTTCTCCTTCTCACTGCTTGATCTCCCACATCTCTGAAAAACCTTGTTGATCTGTTTGGGGCAGTTTGAATTCCTTAACGAAATCCCTCTTTACGTCAGCTATTGTTGGGTTCTGATGAGCCTCAGACCATTTTATAAACCAGCGTAGAGCTCTCTCCCTGAGAGTAGTTTTAAATTCTATCAACTTTCCTACCTCTAGTGTCTGTCGTGCCATCCATATGGCCTCGCAGAGGTAACAGTGTTGTTCCACATCATCATTACCCCTCCCAAAGAACTCTAGGTACCGGGCAAATGATCCCGCCATGCTTCCTTGTGTGGGGGTTACTATAACAAAACCCATAACTCTCGGCTGTGAAATGGTGTTACTAGCACTACTGCTAGTGTGTATTACTGTTGTAGACTGAGCACTCTTCAACTTACCCAATTCTCATAACTTAACAAAAATTTCACCTAGTGGCTGATAGAGTATTAGGGGAAGGTCGAGAGTACAGCTACTTGAACTTTGGGGAATAAATTTACCTAGGATTATGGGTGCTGGCCCCTCTCGGAATAGCTGCTCCATCGCAACATGCAACTCCACATCAGACATTTCCTCGGGGTGCGCATCATCTCCGTCGTACTCCTTTCCCTTCTCTACTTGGGCTGGGATCCTATACACCTATCGCACTTCCTTGATGGTCCCCCCTATGTCTTGGGAACACATCTGTCATTCCATCTCCTTTGTCATCTGAGGCGCCTCCTCCTTGTCTTTTCTAATCCTTTCCTGTATTTCCAACTCTTTCATCACCCTTTCTCTCCACTTCTCCGCGAGTTGCGCCCTCCAATGTGCTCGTCATTCCCTCAACCTACTAGAGGTCTCGACATCCATATCCCTATTCCCCTTTTCAATGTACTTGTAGCATATTTCCCTCAGCTCCTTCCCCAAGTACTGGAGGTTTAGGTCTCCATCTCAGATTTTTGGAACTCCATTAATCCTTCGTCTACCATCAAAGCCTTGATCCATAGGGGGATATCCTTCAACAACTCTCCACGCAGCCCTGATCTGAATATGTCCTCCACTTTGGAGAAATACTGGTAGCATTCAGCTGCGAACTCTATTATGTATCTTTCCAAGGTAGATTTCACCCATAAATCTACAGCTCGAGTCAAATCGGTATCTAACTGATGGAGATCTACCAGATATACGTGCACCCACTTACGATAGACCTTCTGCGAGCTTCTTTGGACTGTCTTGGCCTGTATTCTTCGCAACCAGTTGTAGAGCTCCTCTAGAAATTTTCCCCAGAAGATCTCGGAAATATCATTGGCAGATTTAGAGAATAGAACCTGATTTTTAATAGCTTTTTCCCTTTGCTGTCTCAACTCCGCTTGCTGGGAAATGAATTGATCTAGGTGGTTATCCCACCAGTTTCGTATTTATTTCTCAAAGATCCATGATACCATGATCTAAATCCAAAATGGACTTTCAGGTCCTGACGACAAAACCATTTGTTGGCGAGGGAGAAGGTCTCTTGGGCAAGACCCAGGTTCAAAGTGGATGCCAACAAGGTTTTCCATAGTATTCTAGCACAACACTGACATTTTCACCTTGCTCTGAGGAGCAGAGAGTCTCATCCGAGGCACGTCGCGACCTTACTAAGGTTAGGAGCAGATCAGGTATCGATTAAGCATAATAGATGCATAAACCATGCATAACCAAGTGCTCTAAGTAAGTGTAAAAACTCCGCATATGACAATACTTATGAACACATTCAAAATGATAATAAAAAATTTAAAATAACCCACACATTCAACTAAACTAGAACATAACAAAAAACTCAGAACAACAACCTTAGATCATGATATATTTCATTAATCAACAAAAAACCATTACAGTACTCCTCAGAGCAAGCCTGGCAGAACTTATTACAATAGTGTCACATAAAACAGAACAAAAAAAATAGAGAGAGAGAGAGCAGAATGAACAGCATGAATAGAGCTCTCCTACAGCTCTTGTTCTCTGATCCCTACTATTCCAACCTTCTTTCTCCTCTGGCTGACTGCCTATTTGTTTCGTCACCAGTGCGACTAACAGTTCTTCCTTTCTTTTCGATTGGTTGTTTGCTACTTCTCTATGATCATTGGGAGTTCTATTGCTTGTCTTCTGTTGCTCCCTTCTGCCATCTGTGCTTGCTTCCACAACAGCCGCGCCAACTTTTCTTCAGTTCTTCACAACCATTACAGCTCACTGCCTACCGTGGTTGCGTTCTACCACCTGTTATCTGCAACTCAAAACTTTTTACTTTCAAAACAAGGGCCCCAACACCTTGACTTCAACAATGCTAAAATTTCCAAACCATAGGCTATCAAATTTTCCACGTTTTCCTCTTTCCTCCCTCCTAGCATCCCATCTCAATACTATATCTCCTTCCCTGAAATATATTTCTCTTGCCTTCCTATCAAAAAGAATTTTCATCTTACTTTGATATTTCCTTAAATTATATTGAATTTCATCCCTGATTTCATTTAGTTCAATAATCTGATTGATCCTCCTTTAGAAATCATAATTTTCTTCATTAACTTTTTGTAAAAACTTTAAGATAGGGAAAGCTAAATTTGTAGGAAAATTGGCCTCTTTACCATAAACCAGCTGAAATGGAGATTTTCTTGTAGATCTTTTTGGATATATCCTATTAGCCCAACCTGCATAGATGAGGTGACTTTCCAATTTATTCTTATGATCTTCTAAATTTTTCTTAATTACCTTGACCAAGCTCCTATTTAATGACTTCGCAAGACCATTTCCTTGTGGATAGTAAGGAGTAGAATGATGTAATAAGTTTTGATATTTTTGACAAAACTCAATCATTTTTACACCACTAAATGTTGTTTCATTATCAGTTACTATCTGCTGAGGGCATCCAAATATACACAAAAATGTTTTCTTCAATGAATTTTATTACTATAGTATCTGTGGCATTCCTAACTAGAATAACCTCCACCCATTTGGTGAAGTAATATGTTGCAGTTAGTATCCATCTGTGTTGATTTCTCGATGATGGATGAATTTCCCCTATGAAATCCAATACCCACTGTAAGAAGGGTATTGAAACTAATATTGGAACCAAAGGAAGAGCTGCAATTTTTTTCTTTCCAACAAAAATTTGACATGGAATGCAGCTTCTAAACTTTTCTCCTACTTGTGAAAACATAGTATGCCAGTAAAATCCTGCTCAAAGTATTTTGTATGTTGTGGCTCTCTAGGCATAGTGTCCACCACATATACCTGAATGAAACTACTCAATAATTAATTTTGTTTCACTTTATGTCAAGAAAAGAAAAAGGATGTTGATTGGATCCTTCCAATATAAGTTTGCATTTATGATACATTACTTTACAACTTTTAACTTAAGTGTGTTACATTGATTTCTTGAAAATTGACTAGGACACTCAAACTTAATTAGAAAATGTACAATATCATAATACTAATATGACAGAAAGAATTTGTCATCGATATGAACAAGGATTGTTTTATTTGAAGATGAAGGTTCTTGTGTGTTCTTCCCTTCTGAATCCTGGGAAGGTTCTTGTGGATTCTCCCATTAAGTGTTGGGAGAAGGTTCCTGTGAATTCTTCTCTGAAATTTCAAAAACTGAGTTTATCCCTACAACTTTACAATTAGATTCAGCTAATAATTTGGCCAAACCTTGACCTTTTACTAAATTAGTGGTTTTGGTACTAAGATCAAATTCAAGGATTTGGGTGATCCATATTCCTTTTCTCCCATCAGTGTCTAGTTGAGTGAGGACAGTTTTTACAACACTGTTGGGAACATAAGAAGTAATGGTTGTGTGGAGGACATAAATTTTGAAGGATTTTAAAGCTTCAACAAGGAAGTAAGCTTGGTTTTCAATAATTTCATATTTAATTTTTGCATCTCTCATGACTTTACTGAAAAATGTTATAGGTTTATCATCACCACCTTCATTTTTTTGTAAAATGACATCACCTAAAGTGGTTTCAGAGGCAAAGGAAAATATGCTAAAGGGTTCAGAATAATTAGGACTAGCTAAAGTTGGAGCTTCAGAGATGGCCTTTTTAATCTGATCAAGAGCATATCTAGCAGATATGGTCCATTTAACTTCATGATTCTTTTTAAGCATATCAGTGATATCCTTAACTATTTTAGCATAGTTAGGAATGAATCTCCTTAGGAAGTTAATTTTTCTAAGAAAATCTAAGATCTCCTTCTTATTCCTTGGAAATTAAAGTGTTTGGATTGTTGATACTCATTTGGGATCAATCACCACTCCTTCATTTGAAATGATGTGACTGATAAATTTTCCTTCTCTCATAGAAAAAAAAGTCTTCGTGGGGTTGAGCGATATCGTGAATTTTCTACACCTGTCAAAAACTTTCATAAAGTGTTTTAAAATTTTATGAGCTGAGTTAGAAAATATATTAAGTTCATCAAGATATATATAACAACAAATTTGTTGGTCTTACCCACAAAATATAATTCCATAGCTCTTTGAAATGTTGCTCCAACATTTGTTAATCCAGAGGGCATCCTAGCATACATAGATGTACCCCAAGGAGTGGTAAAAGTAGTATTCTCCCTATCTTATGGACTCACCATTATTTGGTTATATCTATAGAAACCATCAAGAATTGAAATTCTATTTGCACCTGAAACTTTTTGAACTAATTGGTCCATTTTGGGTAATGGGTAGTTGTCTTTTAAGGATGACGTTTTTAAGTTTTTGAAGTCTACACAAAGTCTGATTTCCCCAATATTCTTCCTAATAGGAACTAAATTAGCTAATCAGTCTTAGTATCTTAATGGAACAATGATCTGAGCATCAAGTAACTTCTTAAGTTCTTCCTCTATAGTAGGGAGCAAGACTGGATTGATTCTCCTTAACTTTTTCTTATAAGATTTCTCTTCAGGTTTCAATGGAATTTTATGCTCTATGAGAGAAGTATCATAAGTGTTCAATTCAGCATAAGACCAAGCAGAAATATCATTATAATTTTTAAGAAGTTTTAGATATTCATTTTTTACTTCCTGAGGTAGAGAGGCGCAAATTTTAATGTTCTTAATATCTTTAGTTGTTCTAATGTTAGACTCTTTAATATCCTCTTCAGGGGAATTTGACAATGGATTCTTGGGAACATCATTATGGTCAAATAACTTTTCTAAAGGGACTAGACCCTTAGGAATAAAATTTTTTGACAGTTGAATGATATTATGGTCAGCCATCTTTGAATTTAAATCATAGGTTTCATTTTCTTTATTAAGTTCATTCATGTTTGATTGATCTTCTTCAATTTGTAAAACATAGAATTCATCAATGACCTATAGAAAATATTTAAGTTGTTCATTATATTTAAAAAATTTCCAGTATTATATATTGTCAGGAACAAATGGCCTATATTTAAATTCAATTTGATATTGCACTTGCATTTGGTCTAGAATTTTAAATGAACTAGCAAAAAAAACTAGGGAGTGTGCATGAATATTCCTGTTTCTATGGATAACAGTAATATTAAATGCATGAAAGAAATATTCCACTAAATCCCAAATCTCATTTCTGTAAGACCTAAGCGTAGGATGCTTTATTTGGAAAATATTCCTAACTTGTCTAGCTATGAGTTCAGATCACTGAAAACACTTAGATTTTGCACTTTAAGAATTCTACCTAGCTCTAAACCTAGAAGAAAGGCTTCAGACTCTGCAACGTTATTAGTAACATCAAAATCCAACTTGCAGGATTGAGTTATGATTTATTTTTCTTGTGAAATTAAAACAACACCAGCTCCAACTCCATCTTTAAAACAGGATCCATAAAATTACAACTTCCAAATATCAATTTGGAAAGTTTTTGGGGTTTCTACAACATCTTCAATTTTAAGTTAAGCATTTTGTAAATTATTTGAAGATAATTAGAAGCAACCAAAATCTAGGTCAACTGCATATACGAGATTATTTCTAACTTGATCTAATTTACAAATAGTATGAATAAATATGACCTCTCTATACAACCTAAGGTTTTCTCCCCCATATATCGAGATTGTAGAAAAGGACATATCCATCTGAAGACTCCCTCCTATATTAGCACAACGAGATCTTGAAAGAATAATTCCAAACTTAGAAGGGATACCAATGACCACAATATTCAAAACTACACTTTCGACAAGTATTTGGGCTAAAGTTGCCACTAATTCTTTTATTAGTCCTAGGCAGGTACCCTTTTAGAAACAAAGGTATATAGGTCATGTAAGATCAAGTGATTTCCAAATTTAATTGGTCCATAATAACATTAGGTATAAGATTATGTGAGGCTCCAAAATCTAACATACAGCTATATAACAATGAATCATGTGCTTTCAAGGTTACATAAAATTGTGGTATTGTTTCATCTATCATGTCAGAGGTTGGACCAAATACTACTGAGGTTTTTTCATCTTCAATACTAATTACATCCCCTTCAACATCTACACTTGAGTTTTGAATCCATTTTGTGACTTGATTTTTCTATCCAGGGTTCTTTGAAAGTTCTGATAATGGGATGGGAATTTTTACTCTCTCTAGCTCCATTTCAGCATTAAAAGTAGTCAAAACATTTCTATCAATTTGAGTAGTATCATTTGGCTGATTTAAAGGTTGAATGGTTGTTGTTTGACTTTCAACAGATTTTATCTGTGATTCAATTATGACAATATTTTTGGGAGGCCTTCCAAGACCCACCTTTGGCCTTAAATCATACCTTTGGTTAAGTTCAACAATTAAGAATTTTGAGAAGGCTTGATATTTAATACTTGAGAATTTTCTTGATCCTCATGAGATGTTTGATTTTGAGGCATAGGGACAATAAAAATCTGAATCGATGTATTTTCAAGATTGTTAATATCTTTTGTGATTGAAAGAGTATTATCATCAAGTTGTTGATCATCAATCAATAGAGGAGGTGGTATTTGTTGATCATCACTAGGCCTTTGAAGAATTTGTAACGGAGGAGCTTTCTTAAATTGACCTTGAGTTTGTGTTTGAGGTTTAGCAACAGTTTGCTGGACTGTTCTTGTTTGTGTTTCAATTTTAGAAATCATATTTGAAAGGTTCTTAAGTAATGATGTAATCTCATCTATTTTGTTATCTTCATTTTTGGATTTGGAAGAAGAAGAAGCTTCTTGATTAGCTTTTATTTTTCTTTGAGCCTTTTCAGCTTTGGCTTTAAGCTTAGTTGAAGCAAATCTATTAGCTTCAACTTCAATGGAATTTTTTTACATATCTTCTAAGGTTTGAGAAGTTCGTTCCCTTATCATGATTTCAAAATCATCTTCAAAGGCTTTGGAAAACCTAACCTTTTCTGATACTAATGGTGGTTTACAGTCAACAGGAATCTTATGATAAAGTTTGTTAAATATTTAAATGAAAAAAATTACTGGTTCACCATAATTTCTCTTAATTTCTTCGAATTCTGTCAGGAAATAGATAGGATCCTTTTAAACACCCCATTTATTCTTAAAAATAGCTGTTAATTCTCCCCAAGATCGAATGGATTATTCTCTCAATTGTCTAAACTAGATTCTAACATTTCCTTCTAAATATTGGAAAAACAGTGATCCAGGTGGCTCCAGACACTCTCAGGAGACCAAGAGGGCTCAGAAATGGTCAAAATTCAACGTGTTCATAATGATTTCGAACTAGGACAATATTGTAGTGCTCGTCGCCTCGATTCCAATGGTGTGAACGACACTCAAATCTGAGTATGTATCAGAAATTTATTGCGGTTTGATGTACCAAAGAGCAAAAAAACAAGTCAAATTCAATAGTATGCCACGTGGAAGGCCATATGGATGACACGTGGTAGGCCTAGTGGGACCCACAAAGCTAATGTGGTAGCCCAGTCAACAAAATAGGTGGACCCACAAAAGGGTTATGCAGCAACACTACAAGTCGACACATGGAAAGTAGGTAGTAGAGGTGGCATATGATGTGGACTAATGAGGGCTTGCCACATGGCCAAACCACATGGTGCCAAATGGCACCTCAAAATAGGCCCAAGTGGCCTTGGATGGTGCAACCTCCATTTTTTGTCTTATTCTCATGTTTTTGGGAGTCATTACAATATGGACATACAAAATGCATGTATTATATAGTTTGAAAAAACTATATTAAAACTAAAATTAGGCTTTAAAACAACATTGGGAGTCAATGGGATTTGAACCCAAAACCTCCCAACAACAAGTATCTTAAAATTATTATGCCAACCAATGTGCCAACCTCACACTTTGTCTTATTTACCCTCACACTTTGTTATAAAATGTCATTCAAATGGTTGAAGGAAACCATGGAGAATGATGGATAATACATGAGAGATGATGGCACTGTAGGTTTTAACCCTGTACAGAAATTATCTATAAATGAATCTTAAAACAGAAAATAAACAATAGCGAGAGCATAAAACATAAAACAGATAAACACAGAGATTTTCCCCTGGACCCCAAATCGGGACGGCCAGCTTGATTTTTCATTATATTCCTTTTAGTGTTACAACACATACATATACATATCGAAGCATACATAAAACCCAATCCATTAACCCTAGATTAGAACATAACCGTAGTTCCCTTGACTGGATCTACAAAATACTAGGGGTTGAAAACCATCGTACCCCAAAACCATGTGCAAACCGATGCACAAAACCATGGGTGTGTCCGCTCACCACAAAATAAGGTCCAAATTTTTTTTCCGGGGGCATTACCCCGAACCCCGACATGGGGGGCTTCCTCCCCCCTTGCTACGCTTGGCGCAACATATAGAGGGGGTTGTTTCCCTCCCTGTGACCCCCCGCGCATGACTAGTCGTGGAAATAATATAACACATACCCAACATTATCCCACTTATTTTTTTATTTCCGCAGGGGGCCACAGGAGAGCTTAGTCATTAGACCAGTTCTGCAACACCCATTGTTTCTCTACACCAAGAGAATTTATGAGTGCTCACAGAATTCCTCAATGCATCTGCAACATTTTTCAAGGTGTCCACCTTTACCAGCAACACCCTTTTAGCCTCAACCATATCTCTTACAAAGTGATATTGAACATCAATGTGCTTTGTCTTTGAATGATAAGCAGGGTTCTTAGCCAATAAAATTGCACTTTGGCTATCACAGTCTATCCTTATAGCTTGTTGCACGAACCCCATACTTGAACACAATATCTGCAACCAAACTGCTTCCTTTCTTGCATGAGTGGTTGCTATGTATTCTGCCTCTGTAGTTGAAAGAGCCACTACAGACTGTCTTCTACTCATCCAGCTGGCTGCACCTCCAAATAGGCTAAACACATACCCACTTGTAAATCTTCTTTGGTCCAGATCTCCAGCCCAGTCTACATCAAAAAAACCACGAATTTCCAACACTCTTTCCAACCTTGGTCTTCCCTGGTAGCACAAGCCATAATCACTAGTGCCACGCAAATATCTGAAAACCCGCTTCACTGTTTTCCAATGCTCCTTCCCTAGGTTTGACATAAACCTGCTCAATACTCCCACTGCATGTGCAATGTATGGTCTAGTTCATACCATTGCATACATCAGGCTACCCACTGCACTTGCATATGGAACATGGGACATATCCTCCTCTTCTTCTTGTGTCTTGGGACACTTTTCAGTAGATAGCTTTACACCTACAGGAATCGGAACATTCAACGGTTTACTATCCTACATATTGAACCTATGCAGTATAGTCTCAACATACTTCCTCTAGTTTAACCAGAGCTTCCTCTTTGCCTGATATCTCTTAATTTCCATGCCCAAAATATAGTTTGCAGCACCAAGATCCTTCATGCCAAATTTGGAGAACAGTTGGGTCTTCAAATCTTGGATAATTTCTTTGTCATTTCCAATCAACAACATATCATCCACATACAATACCAAATAAATAATGTGGTCACCAATTAATTTAAAATAAACACAGTGATCCTCCTTGCTTCTGGTGAAGCCAAGTCCCTGTATATAGGTATCAAATTTCTGATACCACATCCTTGGTGACTGTTTTAACCCATACAGAGACTTATTTAACCTACATACCAGTTATTTCTTCCCTTTCACCATAGATCCTTTAGGTTGTTTCATGTAGATCTCCTGTTCTAGATCCCCGTGAAGAAATGTTGTCTTCACATCCATCTGTTCTACCTCAAAATCAAATGCAGCAAAAATAGATAAAAGTAATCTAATAGAAGTAACTTTGGCAAGAAGAGAAAAAATATCACCAAAATCAATTGCTAGCACCTGGGAATAACCTTTTTCTACCAACCGAGATTTGTATTTCTCCACCCTGCCTTCTACATTCATCTTCTTCTTAAACACCCATTTGCTCCTGATGGGCTTCCTTCCAGCCGGCAACTCCACCAGATCCCATGCCTCATTTTTATGCAAGGATGCCATTTCATAAACCATTTCCTCCTTCCATAGTTTTCCATCCTTTGAATCTACTGGCTCCCTAACAGTTCTAGGATCATCAAAAGTTATATTTAAGGCAAAAATTGAAAAAAAAGCAGATGGACTATACCTTTCTGGTTGCCTTCTTTCCCGAACTGATCTTCTCACAACTGGAGTTTGTGGCTCTTCCTCTTCTGAGTCTTCTTCTGTTGTAGAGTCTGATTCATACTCCTTTAGCTCAAACTCTATATTCTCAAGTTCCTTTCGTAGGAATTCCTGTTTAACAAAAACTTTCACCTCTCTAAACACCACATCTTTGTTGTACACAACCTTCCTTGTTTCTGGGTTCCAAATCTTGTAACCCTTTAAACCATCCTTATACCCAATAAAGATTCACCTTTCAGATTTATTATCCAACTTGGTCCTTGTCTCCTTTGGAACATGTACATATGCATCACATCCAAATACCCTCAGATGTGAAAGAGAGGGTTTATTACCATTCCATACCTCATGTGGATTCTTATCCTTCAACACCGATGAAGGTGATTTGTTAACTGAGTAACATGTAGTCTCCACTGCCTCTGCCCAGAATTCTTGTCCTAACCCGGTACCACTCAGCATGCTTCTTGCCTTTTCCATTAGCGTTATATTCATTCTTTCTGCAACTCCATTTTGCTAAGGTGTGTATGGAGTAGTCTTCTTCCGTGCTATACCACACTTCTTACAAAACTCTTCAAATTCCTTCTTACATAACTCCCCACCATTATCTTTCCTCAGCACCTTTATCTTCTTCTCTATCTGGTTTTCCACCAGAGCCTTAAATTCTTTAAATCTGTCAAAGACTTCAGATTTCTTCCTCAAGAAATATATCCATGTATTTCTTAAGAAGTCATCTATGAATGAAACATAGTACACAGACTTACCTAGTGATGGAACTGACACAGGTCCAAACACATCACTGTGCACAAGCTCTAATATCTTGTTCACCATATTAGCACCAGAAGGAAAACTTACCCAATTCTACTTCCCATATACACAATGTTCACAGAAATCAAAATCCAGAGAGCTATTATACATACCTTCTACCATACCATTTCCATGCAGTATCCGAAGGCCCTTCTCTCCAATATGTCCAAGCCTTTGATTTCATAACATCGTCTTTTTTCCCGAGACCACTAGGCTTTCCGCTCCATTTTCGGGAACCATAGAACTGTTGCACCCATCAATAACCGTGCTACCCTAAAGCTTGTACAGAGTTCAAATCCGAAATCCCCACATTAATACTAGTGCTCCCCGAACCATCTTATAGTTATCTTTATATAACACTGTTTTTACACCTGCATCATCCATATTGCTTACAAAAATTAGATTTCTATCCAATGTAGGAATATGAAAAACACTAAGAAGTGTTCTAATCCTTCCACCTTGCAGCTTTAGCTTTAATTTTCCATGTCTGATGATTCTAGCCTTCCTATCATCACCTAATAAGACATCACCACCATCATATTTCTGATACTCGAAGAACCACCCCCTATGGGGAGTGAAGTGAAAGGATGCACCTGAGTCAATCAACCATGACTCATGATCTAAATTTGTATTTGAAGAAGAAGCCAAATACACATCTGCACCTTCATCCAAGGTGGTTTTTGCCTCTGCAGAAGGAGCATCATCAGATCCATTTCCTTTCTCAGGAGCTTTAGATCTACAGTCCTTTCTGTAGTGCCCTTCCTTTCCTCATTTCCAGCACACCTTTACAAACTTTCCAAGAGATTTAGATCTCCCACACGAAACCTTATTCTTTTTTCTATTATGGGACCTTCCTCGTATAGATAAGGCATCTCCATTCTAACCCTCCATATTTCTTCGTCTCATTTCCTCTAACAGCAAGGCTGAGACAATGTCATCAAAATTCAAGATAGTTGTATTTCTACCTATTGCAATAACCAGACTATCCCACGAGTATGGTAGAGAACACAAAAAACTGATGCACTTATCTTCATCTGAAATTTTAATATCAACAGATGACAACTGACTTACCACAGTATTGAAGGCATTCAGATGCTTTTTCACTGAGTCTCCATCCTTCATCCTCAGGTTATACAGTTTTTTTCCGCAAGAAAAATTTATTCACTAGAGACTTAGATTGGTAGAAAGTCCCAAGTTTTTCCCACAAATTCTTCACCATAGATTCCCCAGATACATTCAACAATATCAAATCTAAGACACACAACCATATTGTTCTCTTCGCCTTCCGATCCAATTTTTTCCAGTCTTCATCTGACATTGTCATTGGTTTAGTAATTGTATCTACCACAATCCACTGGTCTTTATCCACCAGCAGATCCTCCATCTTAAGCTTCCACAACTCAAAACTCTGACCATTAAATTTATCAATCTCTATCTTTCCACTGCTCACCATCTTCTTTCACCACAAGAATCGATCACGCAGATCTCCCACTAAACAGGGTCTACTATAAGCCAGAGAAGAAATCCATTAGCAGCAAAGGCATCCCCTTGAAGCCGAAAAAACTCTAATAAAAAATGTAGGTTTTAACCCTATACATAAATTATCTACAAACGAATCTTAAAACAAAAAATAAACAATAGCAAGAGCATAAAACATAAAATAGATAAACACATAGATTTTCCCCTGGATCCCAAATCGGGACGACTAGCTTGATTTGTAATTATATTCCTTTTAGTGTAATTACAACACATATATATACATGTTGAAGCATACATAAACCCCAATCCATTAACCCTAGATTAGAACATAACCGTATTTCCCTTGAATGGATCTACAAAATACCAGGGGTCCCCCAAAACCATGTTCAAACCCATACACAAAACCATGGGTGGGTATGCTCACCGAAAAATATAATAATATAACACATACCCAACAAGCAGAAGGAGGCCAATGGAGTCATGAGCCAAGCAAAGGAAAAACATGGAGCAGACCGATGTGTTCTTCAATGAATAGTATTTTTTTATTGCAGGTGCGGAACCATGAGTGGCCAGAGGGGCAAAACCTTGGCCAGGGAATCTTGAGGGACATCAAAGAGATTCCTTGAGGTCCTGTTGTGCTATACAACACCCCCTCATTTATTTTTATTAAATAGGGACCCTTTATAAATAAATAGGAAATTATTTTTTATAATTTCCTAAAATAAAACCTTAGAAAATAAAATTTTATGTTCTCCCCTTAAAGCACATTGCATATTACATATCTTATTTAAAAAAGAATCATAAAACGTAAAATGTGTGAATTGAAAAATTCGCTTTAAAGCCCTTCCGAAGAAATAATATAAAATAATTAAAAACCTTGCAAAAAACATTAAAATATTCGTTTTATTCTTCCTTTGCGTATCACACTTTATTTAATCAATAAAGCTTTAAGACACAAATGGTATAAGTTGTGATACCCATGGAACTGAAAAGTAAATAAAATAGGAAATATAAAATCTTTCGCATTCGCGTCCACTTGACGTTTTTTGCAATTCACATTATGCGCAACTTATATTACATACTCATGCTATCCTATAAAAGTTGCGATCTGCGATTTGTGTAGATCACATTTCGTAGCCTTTAAGGACTAATCATTGCGACATATTATAAGGAATGATTGTGATTTGCGTATTAAATGAATTCAACATGTGAAAGAAACTTGTGTCATATCCAATAAGATTTAAGATCTTAATGACTTTAAAACGATAGATAGATATTATGTGCAAAGCCATGTGAAATATTAAAATAGGAATTATAAAATATGGTTGATATATTGACATCTTCTCACGTGCCTTAGAAGTAAATGATTGATTTGCTCTTATAATACTCCTTATATGTTAAATTCACTTTGCTCTCAGGAAATAAATTATCGGGTTGAAGCAGTTCAAAATGAGAAAAAAGGGTAAAGAAATTTCTCAAACATCGTCCACAGAAGACACATATATGTCTTCATTATTTTCAGACACCGTCTGCAACAAAGACTGTGGTAGTTCGTCATGGGAGGCAATGTACAAACTCTTTAAAGATGAAGGACCAAGGGTGAAAGACAAAGTTTCTGCTACAGGCACTGATTCTACCTCTGATGAAACCCTTTTTGATGTTGCATTCTCGCACATTCACAGAATAGCCACGAGACCAAAGATTCTCCCTTATATAGACATGGTTAAGCGGGAAATTGACCACTTAAACATTGAAGATATAATTTTCAAGAATTCCAAAGGAGAGACTATGGGTTCTTTCAAATCAGAGGATTTAGTAGCAATGTATCATCTACCAAATATGTGCAGAATTTCAAAGAAAAACATCCAGATCTTATCAAAGTCATCCATGAATGGAAGGACAATGAAGGGAAACTGAAGCAAGATGAGTCTGGTATGTACCCAATTGCACAAATTCCTAATCCTTTTTGTTATGCCGCTGGTATGTTGTGTAGAATATTTTCCAATCCTGATAGTACTAGATTTACAAGATATTTGGTTCCCCTAATTGACACAATCATCAATTCGTATATCTTAAATTGGGCAGACATTTTATCCAATTACCTAGCCAAACATATCACTGAATATAGGAATAAGAGAAGTGTTTTGCTTATAAAAATACCTCCATTTTATATGTCTGCTTATGTTATGGGTGCTATCTGCTTCACTTCTAATTTTCCAACCATGGATTGGAAATAGACCACCAAAGACCCTACCCTGGATCATATCTACCATAGAGAACTATGGGATTCTGAGTTCCACTTACACTTCTATAAAATATGCTATGGAGTCATATTGCCCATGCATCAGATTATTTTCAACAAAAAGGCTCCTAGGGTTTCTGAAGAAGCCAATGTAGATATTCTTCCCGTAGCAAGATGGTTTGCCGAAGAAAAAATCACATATGTTAGAGTATTTGGGAGTTATTATTCTCCCCATGTTTTATCTTACTATGTTCTAGATGAATTGCTTGCAAAATAAATAGCTTATCAGCTCGTCAACGGTGTCACAAAGCAGCTGAAATATGGTAAAAAGGATATTTGGCCTACTTTCCCTCTACAGTGCGACACCTTTGCTCTGGCCAATATTGGCCATACATACAAAGAAGTTCCCAATATTTAGTTGTTAAATTTGGCATTTATGCCAGGAATATTATATGACCCCAATGATGTGATTAAAAATTACATCGCAAAGCTAAAAATGAAGTCTTTTATAAAAGAAGAAGATGAATTCGATGATTTCTTCCAAGGCATGGAAAATTTCTCTAATATTACCAAATATGTTTCTAGTCAATTAAGTCAAGAAGATGCTGAAGCTTTCCAAGCATACAGAAACAAGAAACTAGAAAAGGTTCCTTTGAATTTGTTGACCATTGAAGATGAAAAACACACTCCAAGTGTTAGTCTAGATGATGAAATGAAAGATATATCTGAAAATGAATCAAGTGAATCACAACAACAGTCTGATAATTCAGAATAATCCGAAAATGAATCCGAATCTCAAAAATAAAATTTAGAAATTGACCAAATTATTCAAGAGATAGAAGTGTTGGAAAAAATAAGGAACAATGGGACAAAATCAAATTCAGAAATAGTTCAACATACTCATAGCATGTTAGATCAGTCCAAGTCATCTCAAGTAAAATATCTGACGAATGAATGGGAAGAATTTTCCGAAGAAATAAATACTCCCAAAGAGAATCCCAATGCTGATCAAACATCAAGCTTTCAAACACCAGAACCTTCACAAAAAATAGCTGAGACTTTCAATTCGCTACAGAGAGTTCCAACAATGCATGACAAAGAAATCATACCGACCTACCCTACAGATCAGATAATTCTACAGATTGAAGATATTCCGTCTTTAGACATTTTCTACATTCCTAACTACCAAGTTGTAGTTAAAAGGAATAAAAGATGAAGAATTGATGAAACAACTCCAAAACCAATAGATGAATCAGTTGATGTAATTTGGAAGAATTCCGCAGATGATCCCACTGAAGATCTAACCAAGTTATCACAATATGTAGGGGCATATGCTACTTCTACTGTCGATAAAGCTACTGAGGTTACAGTATTGTTGAAAGAAAAGGAAGCCAAAGTGCAAGAATTAGAATAGTTGTTAAAATAAGAGAAAGCCAAATCCATAGAGCAAATCAGAATAATCACAACTCAATTTCATGAAAATATTGAAAGCCTCAAATCAAAGTATCGAACAGAGCTAGATGAAAAACAAGCACATCTGGAAAAATCAATGGCTGAGTTACAAAGTCAAGCACAGTTAGAACAATTCATCAAATAAGCACTTGATGTAAACACTATGTTAAATAAAGAACAAGAAATTTTTTGTCACCAAGCTTCCATGATTGATTCTTATTGTGATTCCAATAAAATAGTGATTCAACAAATAGCAATTCAGAAACTGGTATGTGAAATACTTGAAAAGACGATCAAAGAACACATTCAGTGGCAAATTTTAGATACAGGAAAGCAAGCTAATCTACCACAAATAGATAAGCTTCATAAAGAGTTGTTATTTATAGAATGGAGAGCACA
Source organism: Pinus albicaulis (assembly GCA_034641835.2). Lineage (NCBI taxonomy): Eukaryota > Viridiplantae > Streptophyta > Pinopsida > Pinales > Pinaceae > Pinus > Pinus albicaulis. The sequence continues at coordinate 133,638,554 of CM076577.1, read as the reverse complement.
AATTAATCAAGCAGAGAAAGCAGCAGTCATGACGTCCAAGAAATCAAATGAAATTATTCAGTCTATGTGTGATCAATTATTCAAAACAGAACTTCTCAAAGAAAATACTTCTGATGTGTTTTCAGGAACAAAGGAAGTAGAAATAAAGTGGAGACGGAGAGCATATACACAAGAGGAAATGGTCAAAAAAGTTAATAATTTTGATCAAAAAAATTACTGGAATTTTCTGATCAAACCTTACCATCAACATCAAACTCTTCAATCTCTTACAGATTCAACAAAAATATCACAGACAGTAATTTCAAATTCTATTTTCAAGGGACGGATTCGATCACGGATATCACAACTAGCTTAGCTTAAAGCAATGCTAGATATTTTTCAGCTTCGTGATCACACTCAGAAAGAAGGGTAGGATTCGTAAAATCAGGATTGTTAGTTCAAAGTTCCTAGATTATTGTTTAAGTTAAGTTTTTAGAGAAAGGTTGTTTGAAACCTCCTCTACATTTTTGTAAAAATTTTATTTTATTTTGTAGTTTAGTTTAGTATTTAAACCATTCTCATGCATTTAGAGAGGGGTCCAAAATTTTATTGAGAACATTTTCAAAGAGTGCTTAATTGTAAGTAAGTTTGTGGATGCCTTGATAAAATAATGGAGCACGGCCTTTTCAGTTATATATCATTTTTTTTATCACTGTTTATGCACTTCTGTATTCTTTGAAAAACTCCTTGATAGAAGAATTGAATTTTGTCTATTACCATTGATCAGATAAATAGAGAATTACACATCTGGTACTATTATCATGTATGCTAATTCTGTTTTTTGAATATTAGTGATGAATCTAGCTTCCATAAATTATATATGAAATTAATTTGTTTTGTCTAAAATATCAAGTTTCACTATTGTACGATATAAAGGTAGAAATTGATTTGTTTTATATATAGTCATCATATATATGCGATATGTTTTTCCATTTTCTTTTGATTAACTATTTTTTCAAGAGAAAGTATTAATTCTATTAAATCTGTGATGACCTTAATCATCACAGATTGAATAGATATCATTCTAGATCGCATCAATGTTATCCCGGGTTAGATTAAATTAGACTTAATTCAAAGTTTTACATTTTAGAATAAATTTATTTTAGTTTTTAGTAATTCTTCATGAAAACCCTTTGAGAGAAACCCAACAATCAAACAAAAATCCAACTCTGGGAAACTGGTTCCATTATATCCAGTCGGAGCCACTATTCCAAATGAAAAAGGAATTGTCTTAAGGTCTAGACTGAGTGGTTATCCCCCTTGTTGTTGCCACAGATTTCTGAGGCCTCAACAAGTCCCGAAATTACCGGAGTCAGAATTTTACAAACGTTATGTTGATTTTACACCTCTCGATGACAGGAATCCAATGGAGATGTCCATTTTAGTATTCATTCGGGGAATTTTTAGGTCTAAATGGTCCTCCTAAGGAAATTATAATATAATAGTGGAAATAATAAAATAAGATTTGATTACATCATCAAATTTCAGAGGGAAAAAAGAAAAAATACTTTTTCAACTCATATTTCCAACTTATCTCCCTATGGGTTTACTCAAATTTGGAGTGAGAACATTCATTAGATTCATAATTTGATTCCTCATCCAAGGATTACCCATTTTGAATACTTTAGATGCATAATTATACACGAAAAAAGAGAAATACATGAAAAACGTGACTGTAATCACGGTTTTTCATGTATTTCTCATTTTTCGTGTAGTAAAGTCCATCAAAATTATGTAACATGGGTACTCTTTGGATGAGGAATTAAATTTTTCATCCAACGAGTACTCCCGCTCGAAATTTGAGTAAAAACTTAGGGAGATAAGTTGAAAATACAAGTTGAAAAAATAGTTTTATTATTTTATTGTTTTTTAATATTTTCACCTTTTTACCTCAAAAATGGTGAATAATCCCCCATGATTGACATCATCATCTTGAATCCTATTGGTTCTTATAAAGTTTATTTTGGTTGTACATTTTTCTTAGGAGGCCTATTTTAGACCTCAAAATTTCTCTAATGAGAGCTTCCCATTTTCGGCCATTTTCCAGATTGGAGTGACAGTGTCAAATTCGCAAGTGTGGGCAGTCGATTTTATGCCTCTCGATGCCATGAATTTGATGGTGCATCCAAATTCAACAACTGAGCATCCACTTCTTCAGCCAACTTCATGGGTTGAGGTATATGCAGTATTGATTTCATGTGCTTATTTTTTCATTTGTTGTGAGGTGTAATATGTTTTTTAGATACTTGCTTGATATATGTTGCAGGATCTATGTTTCTACTTCATGTGAGATGTATTTTCCATGGATTGTTATGATCCCTATGTAACCTTGTTGAAGGGATCCTCATCGTCACCTTGTGTGAGATTATGTCATGCTAATGGGAGGTCTATTGTGACTGAGAGTTCCTTTAGTGGAACATCTCGTGGAGAGACAACCCACTCATGTTGAGGGAAAATATCCTTATATGACAGAAAAAATAGTCCATGTACATCATCACCATTTACAGCACTATATGAAATGACCTACCCCATATTGACACCGGGCCTGAAGACATAGCCCACACTGAGTGAACTCTGTTATCAACGTCTTGTGTTCTTATGTTGTTGATTATTGTCTTGTTTCCTCTTGCTTAAAGCATGCATATGTGTTCTTTTAATGCTCTTTTCAGTGAAATTCTAACCACATCACAGAAGTAAAATATCATGGGTAAATCTGGTAGCTAATGGACCCGGATCAAGTGGTATCAGAGTGATCTTGTCGCTGATGTGAATTACGAGCGTGAAAAACAATTAAATGTGGAGAAACAGAGGATTAAAAAGTCATGTACGAGGCCATGCTCAGGATGTCCAAATTGGTGGACATAATATATGATTCTTATGAGAAGAGAATAGCGGAAGAGGAGAAAAAAATATCAGATAACGATGCTTCGTCCACATATTCTACTGCTTATGCATATTATTCATCACATTCATCATCTTGTCATCATTTGAATGAGGAGATAAACTAGATTCTTTGGGAAGAGAATCTTGAATTGAGGAGGCTACTACCAGAACAAAAAGCGGAGAAGCAGAGATTGTAGCTTTAATTGCGAGGAAGAGGCTTTGGAGGAATTGAAGCAAAACGAAGGCTTAAAGAAGCCATCATCACCTATTTCTGAATCAACAATTGAGGTAAAAAATTTTGATTTCTCTTCAGTTTCATCTTCACATGCTATTATTTTTGTTGGAAATGTGGAGATACCCATTATAGGAACTAGCATGAGACTCCTTACCAAAATGGGCTACAAAGGAGGAGGACTTGGTGTTAATGGCCAAGGCATAATTCAGCCATTGGAGGTTGTGAAGAGACCTCGATTCACAAGTTTGGGATACACTGAAGGACAGTACTCAAAGGTGTCAGAATATTCCAATACATGGTTGAAACCATTGGGGAAAGAGAATGATGGGAAACCTTCACCATCATCCTATGACAATGCACATGTTGGGTATGTGTTATATTCTTTCCACAACTAGCCCCACACATTGTACGTTGCACCGGGCGCAGTAGGGGGGTCACAGGGGGGGCAGCAGCCTCCCTTGTCGGGGTCCAGGGCAACAGCCCAAGAAAATGTTTTGGTGTGTGAACCCCATCATAGGCGAACGCACCCATGGTTTTATGCATGAGTTTGCACATGGTTTTGGGGGATTATGGTTTTTGCCCCTGGTATTTTGTAGATTCAGTCAAGGGAACTACAATTATGTTATAATCCAAGGTTAATGGATTGGGGTTTATGTATGCTTTGGCATGTATATATATGTGTTGTAACACTAAAAAGAATATAATGAAAAATAAAGCTGCTCGTTGCAATTTGGGATCCATGGGAAAATCTCTGTGTATATCTATTTTATGTTTTATGCTCTCACTATTGTTTATTTTATTTTTTTAAGATTCATTTGCAGATAATTTTTATACAGGGTTAAAACCTACATTTGGTATCCGAGTTGTTTCGACTTCAAGGGGACGCCTTTGCTGCTGAGGGGTTTTTTTCTCAGGCTTATGGTAGACCCTGTTCATTGGGAGATCTGCGACATCGATTCTTGCGGTGAAAGAAGATGGCGAGCGACGGGAAGATAGAGATCGATAAATTTAATGGTCAGAGTTCTGAGTTGTGGAAGCTCAAGATGGAGGATCTGCTGGTGGATAAATTCCAGTGGATCACGGTAGATCCAGGTACTAAACCAACGGAAATGTCAGATGAAGACTGGAAGAAGTTGGATCGGAAGGTGAAGAGCACAATACGGTTGTGTGTCTCAAATTCGGTATTGTTGAATGTATCTGGGGAAGCTACAATGAATAATTTGTGGGAAAACTTGGGAATTTGTACCAATCTAAGTCTCTGGTGAATAAATTGTTCTTGTGGAAAAAGTTGTATAACCTGAGGATGAAGGATGGAGACTCGGTGACAAAGCATCTGAACACATTCAATACTGTGGTAAGTCAGTTTTCATCTGTTGATATTAAAATCTCAGATGAAGATAAGTGCATCAGTTTGTTGTGTTCTCTACCAATCTCATGGGAAAATCTGGTTATTACAATAGGTAGCAATACAACTACCTTGAATTTTGATGACATTGTCTCAGCCTTGCTGTCGGAGGAAATGAGACGGAGAAATATGGAGGATCAGAATGGAGATGCCTTATTTGTACGAGGAAGGTCCCAGAGCATAAAAAATAATAAGGTTTCAAGTGGGAGATCTAAATCTAGATGGATATTTAAATCTCCTGGAAAGTTTGTAAAGGTGTGCTGGAAATGCAGAAACGAAGGAAACTACAAAAAGGACTGCAAATCTAAAGCTCCTAAGAAAGGAAAGGGATCTGATGATTCTCCTTCTGTAGAGGCAAAAACTACCTCGGATGAAGGTGGGGATGTGTATTTGGCTTCTTCTTCAAATACACATGTAGATCATGAGTCATGGTTGATTGAATCGGGTGCATCCTTTCACTTCACTCCCCATAGGGAGTGGTTCTACGAGTATGAGAAATATGATGGCGGTGATGTCTTCCTAGGGGATGATAGGAAGGCCAGAATCATTAGACGTGGAAAATTCAAGCTGAAGCTGCAAGGTGGAAGGATTAGAACAATTCTTGGTGTTCTACACATTCCTACATTGGCTAGAAATCTGATTTCTGTAAGCAAGATGGATGATGCATGTGTATAAACAGTGTTCGAGAAAGATACCTGTAAGATGGTTCGGGAAGCACTGGTATTAATACGGGGAGTTCGGATTTGAACTCTATACAAGCTTCAAGGCAACACTATTATTGATGGGTGCAATAGTTTTGTGGTTCCTGAAGGTGGAGCGGAAAGCCTAGCGGTCTCTGCAGAAAATACCATGCTATGGCATCAAAGGATTGGACATATTGGAGAGAAGGGCCTTCGGATACTACATGGAAATGGTATGGTAGAAGGTATGTCTAATTGCTCCTTGGATTTCAATTTCTGTGAATATTGTGTATATGGGAAGCAAAATCGGGTGAGTTTTCCTTCTAGTGCTAAGAGGGTGAACAAGATATTAGATCTTGTGCACAGTGAAGTGTTTGGACCTGTGTTGGTTCCATCACTGGGTAAGTCTATGTACTATGTTTCATTCATAGATGACTTCTCAAGGAATACATGGTTATATTTCTTAAGGAATAAATCTGAAGTCTTTGACAAATTTAAAGAATTTAAGGCTCTGATGGAAAACCAAACACAGAATAAGATAAAGGTGTTGAGGATAGATAACGGTGGGGAGTTCTACAAGAAGGAATTTGAAGAGTTCTGTAAGAAGTGTGGTATAGCATGGCAGAAGAATACTCCATACACACCTCAACAAAATGGAGTTGCACAAAGAATGAACAGAACATCGATGGAAAAGGCAAGAAGCATGCTCAATAGTATCGGGTTAGGACAAGAATTATGGGCAAAGGCAGTGGAGAATGCATGTTACCTAGTTAATATATCACCTTCATCAGCGTTGGAGGATAAGACTCCACATGAGGTATGGACTGGTAAGAAACCCTCTCTTTCATATCTGAGGGTATTTGGATGTGATGCATATGTACATGTTCCAAAGGAGAAAAGGGCCAAGTTGGATAACAAATTTGAAAGGTGCATCTTTATTGGGTATAAGGATGGTTTAAAGGGTTACAATCTTTGGAACCCGGAAACAAGGAAGGTTGTTTACAACCGAGATGTGGCATTTAAAGAGGTGAAATATGTTGTTAAACATGAATTCATACCAAAGGAACCTGAGAAGATAGAGTTTGAGCTAAAGGAGGATGAATCATACTCTACAACATAAGAAGACTTAGAAGAGGAAGAGCCACAAACTCCAGCTGTGAGAAGATCAGCTCGAGAAAGAAGACAACCAAAAAGGTATAGTCCATCTTCTTTCTATTCAATTTTTTCCTTAAATATAATTGATGATGATCCCAGAACTGTCAGGGAGGTAGTAGATACAGAGGATGGAAAAGTCTGGAAGGAGGCCATGGTTGATGAAATGGCATCCTTGCACAAAAATGAGGCATGGGATCTGGCGAAGTTGCCGGCTGGAAGGAAGCCCATCGGGAGAAAATGGGTGTTTAAGAAGACGATGAATGTAGAAGGCAAGTTTGAGAAATACAAAGCTTTGTTGGTAGCAAAAGGTTATTCCCAGGTGCCGGAAATTGATTTTGGTGATATTTTTTCTCCTGTTGCCAAAGTTACTTCTATTAGATTACTTTTATATGTTGTTGTTGAATTTGATTTTGAGGTAGAATAGATGGATGTGAAGACAACATTTCTTCATGGGGATCTGGAAGAGGAGATCTACATGAAACAACCTGAAGGATTTATGGTGAAGGGGAAGAAATAACTGGTATGTAGGTTAAAGAAGTCTATGTATGGGTTAAAATAGTCACCAAGGATGTGGTATCAGAAATTTGATACCTATATACGGGGACTTGGCTTCACCAGAAGCAAGGAGGATCACTGTGTTTATTTTAAATTAATTGGTGATCATGCTATTTATTTGGTCTTGTATGTGGATGATATGTTGTTTATTGGAAATGACAAATAAATTATCCAAGATTTGAAGACCCAACTGTTCTCCAAATTCGACATGAAAAATCTTGGTGCTGCAAACTATATTTTGGGCATGGAAATTAAGAGAGATCGGGCAAAGAGGAAGCTCTGGTTAAGCTAGAGGAAGTATGTCGAGACTATATTGTAGAGGTTAAATATGTATGATAGTAAACCGGTGAATGTTCCTATTCCTGTAGGTGTAAAGCTGTCTGTTGAATAGTGTCCCAAGACACAAGAAGAAGAGGAGGATATGTCTCGTGTTCCATGTGCAAGTTTAGTGGGTAGCCTAATGTATGCAATGGTCTGTACTAGAACAAACATTGCACATGCAATGGGAGTATTGAGAAGGTTTATGTCAAACCCAGGGAAGGAGCATTGGACAACAGTGAAGCGGGATTTTAGATATTTGTGTGGCACTAGTGATTATGGCTTGTGCTACTAGGGAAGACCATGATTAGAAAGGGTGTTGGACATTCATGGTTTTGTTGATGAAAACTAGGCTGGAGATCTGGACCAAAGAAGATCTACAAGTGGATATGTGTTTAGCCTATTTGGAGGTGCAGACAGATGGATGAGTAAAAGACAGTCTGTAGTGGCTCTTTAAACTACAAAGGCAGAATATATGGCAGCCAATCATGCAAGCAAGGAAGCAGTTTGGTTGCAGAGATTTTGTTCAAGTATGGGGTTGGTGCAACGAGATATAAGGATATACTATGATAGCCAAATTACAATTTTCTTGGCTAAGAACCCTACTTATCATTCAAAGACAAAGCACATTGATGTTCAATATCACTTTGTGAGAGATATGGTTGAGGATAAAAGGGTGTTGTTGGTAAAGGTGGACACTTTGAAGAATGTTGCAGATGCATTGACGAAGCCTATGAGCACTCATAACTTCTCTTGGTGTAGAGAAACAATGGGTGTTGTAAAGCTAGGATAATGACTAAGCTCTCTTGTGGCCCCCTTGCGAAAAGAAAACCATAAGTGGGAGAATGTTGGGTATGTGTTATATTCTTTCCATAACTAGTTGCACGAGTTGTACGTTGCACCGGGCACAATAGGGGGGTCACAGGGGGGGGCGGCAGCCCCCCCTGTTGGGGTCTGGAGTAGGGGCCTAGGAAAATTTTTTGGTGTGCAGACCCACCCATGGTTTTTTGCATGAGTTTGCACATGGTTTTCAGGGACGATGGTTTTCAGCCCCTGGTATTTTTTAGATCTGGTCAAGGGAACTACTGTTATGTTCTAATCTAGGGTTAATGGATTGGGGTTTATGTATGCTTCAACATGTATATATATGTGTTGTAACACTAAAATGAATATAATGAAAAATCAATCTGGTCGTCCCGATTTGGGATTCAGGGGAAAATCTTTGTGTATATATGTTTTATGGTTTATGCTCTCGCTGTTGTTTATTTTCTGTTTTTAAGATTCATTTGCAGATAATTTTTGTACAGGATTAAAACCTACAGTACATTGCACAAAAAGAGCTGAGGCAAGCCCTTGTCACCATGATTGTACCTGAGACCAACAAGAAAATTATAATAATTCTTGGTATTCTAATGTTCATTTTGATTACAAGCATGTTGCTACTAATGAACATAAATCATGGTGTCATAAAACATGTAGTTTATGTGCATTACATAACCATGCATTTGCTGAGTGTTGGAAAAGAATGGCAACACAAAAGAGGATGAGGCGTAAAAGACCTTATCCACACCAGGGAAAGAAGAAGGTAAAGAAGGTATGGAGGAAGAAGACTCGTTGTAGTCATTGCGACAGAAGTGGCCATCAAAGAGCCACGTGCTGGAGACTCCATCCAGAGCATCGTATCAAGGACAAAATGTCTGTGCATGAACCAGTTAAAACAATTGTTCGACAAGCCAATACGCCACAAAGAGATTACCCATTCACTTTGATAAGTGAGAGATGGTTTTTCTAGGTGTGGTAGTGTGTCATGGCCTTACTTTGTAAATCATGTGTTGAAATTTTAAATGTAAAAGTGATGATGTGTTTCCCATCACTTGTTAAGCAATAATGATGTTTTGGCCTTGTATTGATAGCTAAAGTATTGATTTCCATTTTGATGTAAAATTAACCACAGAGTGTGTGTTATAAAATCATGGAAAGTATGGGATGCTTGGGTCATAGTTGGTCATGTAATTAAGTAGGTAATTTGTAAGAAGATTGTACTACAAGTTTGCAGAGGATGCAAGTGTTGGCTCATCGCTTATGGCTCTGGAGAACAAAGGTGAAGGAGAATGAAGGGTGACCTTTCAGGACACTTGTGGTGTAGATGAGGTACAAAGCAACTACAGATTGTTTTCATGATTTTGGTGGACCAAAAGTGCCTCAGTGGGGAGGATTGATCCAGGTGGCTCCAGACACCCTCAGGAGACGAAGAGGGCTCATAAATGGTTAAAATTCAAAGTGGTTATAATGATTTCTAACTAGGAAAAGATTGTAGTGCTCATCGCCCCAATTCTAATGGTGTGAACAACACTCCAATCTGAGTTTGTATGAGAAGGTTATTGTAGTTTGAAGTTTGTACCAAACAACAAAAAAACAAGTCAAAGTCAACAATCTACCATGTGGGAGGCCATATGGATGACATGTGGTAGGCCTAGTGAGACCCACAAAAATAATGTGACAACCCAGTTAACAAAACAGGTGTACCCACAAAAAGGTGATGTGGCAACACCACAAGTCGACACATAACAAATAGGTGGTAGAGGTGGCATATGATGTGGACTAATGAGGACTTGCCACATGGCCCAATCACATGGTGTCAAATGACACCTCAAATTAGGCCCAAGTGGCCTTGGATAGTGCAACCTCCATTTTTTGTCTTATTCTCATGTTTTTGGGAGTCGTTACAATATGGACATAATAATTCCATATATTATATAGTTTGAAAAAACTATATTAAAACTAAATTTGGGCTTTAAAACAATATTGGGATTCAATGGAATTTGAACCCAAAACCTCCCAAAAACAAGTATCTTAATATGATTATGCCAACCAATGTGTCAACTTCACACTTTTTCTTATTCACCCTCAGACTTTGTTATAAAATTCCATTCAAATGGTTCAAGGAAACCATGGAGAATGATGGAGAATGCATGAGAGATGAGGGCACAGGGAGGCCAATGGAACCATGAGAAAAGAAGAGGTAGAACTTGGAGCAGACCGGCACGTTCTTCAACGAATAATATTTTTTTATTGCAGGTGCAGAACCATGAGTGGCTAAATTGGCAGAACCTTGCCCAAGGAATCTTGAGGGGCATCAAAAATATTCCTTGAGGTCCCGAACTTTCCGGAGTGAGAATTTGACAAATTTTATGTTTATTTTACACCTCTCAGTGACAGGAATCCAATGGCAATGTTCGTTTTAGTAGCAGAGTTTCCCATTTTTCGGCCATTTTCCAGATTGGAGTGACGGTATCAGATTATCAAGTGTGGAAATTCTATTTTATGCCTCTCGACACCACGAATTTGATGGTGCTGCTAGATTTAGTAGCTGAGCATACACTTCTTCAACCAACTTCAGGGGTTGAGGTATATGCAGTATTGATTTCATGTGCCTCTTTTTTCATTTGTTTTGAAATTTAATATGTTGTTTAGATCCTTGCTTTATGTATGTTGCGGGATCTATGTTTCTACTTCATGTGAGATGTATTCTCCATGGATTGTTATGATCCCTATGTAACCTTGTTGAAGGGATCCTCATCGTAACCTTGTGTGAGATTATTTCATGCTGATGGGAGGTCTATTCTGAGTGAGAGTTCCTGTAGTGAAACGTCTCATGGAGAGACAAGCCACTCATGTTAAGGGCACATATCCTTGTATGAAAAAAAACATAGACCATGTAAATCATCACCATTTCCACCACTATATGATATTACCTACCCCATATTGACACCACTCCCGAAGATGTAGTCCACACTGGGTGAAATCTGTTATCAACGTCTTGTGTTCTTATGTTATTGATTGTTTTATTGTTTCCTCTTGCTTAAAGAATGCATATGTGTTATTTTAATGCTCTTTTCAGTGAAATTATAACCACACCACAGAAGTAAAAGATCATGGGTAATTCTGGTAGCTGATGGACCCAAATCAAATAGTCTCATATATACATTTTCATGTTCTCTATTCATATTGTCATCAAAGTCTAGAAATGTTGTTAAATGATCTTTAGAAGATAAACAATTTTCCCCATTAGACCTTGGAAGATGTTTCAAGTATCCAGCTAGAAAATCATTCAATATGTTTGGAAGTAATAAAGCATCATATCTTGATTGAAAAAAGGCCTAAAACCAACCATATCTTTTTATGAAGATGAAAAATATTCAGAGGTGGTGGTTGTAAAAGAAGATGAGGTAGATGTAGAAGATGAAGTTGTGGAAGAAGGAGTTGAAGTTGGAGGGGTAAAAGAAGGTGGTGGAAGAAGTAAAGTTGAAAATATTCTTACAGATCTCAAAGGTGTACGAATGACCAACTTTTGGACCTCTTCTTCTCCTTCTTTATGTTCAAATAAAGGGTTTGAATATAAGGAGAAGATATCTTTTGGCTAAGCATAAGTGGATGGAAAATAATATGAGGTGGGAGAAATGAAATCAGTACGTTTGAATTCAGGTAAGTGAAAATCCAATTCCTATTATGATGTAGGGGATTCTGAAGGTATTTTAGGTACTTGATAGGATTATGATGAATGAACTAGAAAAGAATATTGTAAATCAACTTCTTTAGAGATAAATTCATGCACCCTAGGTGGTATATCTTATGAACTGAAAGGAATAGGTACAGATCTAAAAGGATCAGTAACTGAGGAGGTCTCTTATTGAGGAATATAAGAAGAAGGGGTTTGAAGTCTTCTTCTTGAATAAGCCTTTCTTATCAGTCTCTTTGGATCTGACAAAGTTAAAAAAACCTCAGAATCAAAGCGAGACCTGGTATGTCTTGAAGGAGCCAGATTTAGGTTCTGTGAATTCGCCAAGTGAAATATTTTAACCTAACTAGACCTTTATTCACCTTTAAAGGAATAGGTGTATTGTTGTCCCAGTGAAAATGGATCAAATTTCGTATCCCCAACAATGACACCAATCTGATGTTTTCCTCTGAGATAATTTTAGGTCAATTAATCATGACAGAGCATATATACTATTTTGTTTGTTTTAAATTGATTTTTTGGATGACCAATGTATTAAGAAATTACAAATAGATGTATTTAAACTTTATATAATATTAACTATTAAGAAAAGGGTTGGTGCTTTACTTCAAATAGTGATTTAAGATTGCATATGTGAAGGCAAGAACAGTAAGAAAGTATGATTAGTTAAATATTCATATTGAATGTTTAATTTATCATAAGTGTGAAAGACTGTCAAACAATGTTTAAAAACCTAACAAAACATATTTAAATTTATGAATATTACTGAAAATTAATTGATATAAAGGGAATTATAAAAACAAATAGTTCAATAAGTCATTCTCCAAAATGGATTATAACTTCAGAGGATTTAAGATAGACTAAAACACAATTTTTTCTTACCTAATTATCTTCATAAACATCAAATATATGCAGAAAAAAAAGTGAAATGAATATTGGAAAAACTTACAAGAGAAAAAAGTGATTAAAATAAATCCATAATCCTTTTATCGGGGAAAATTTTAGCCCAAGAACGAATTTTAAAGGGTTTTAGATTTTGGAGGGGCAAATTTTTTATATAAAACCCCTTTTGTATAGTTAGCCCTATAATTATTTTAAAAATAATTAATTATTATGTTTTAGCCCAAAAAACTAAAGGCAAATAAACCATTAAACCTTGGATTTGCCTCCCACTTTTCTAGTCTGGAACACTTTTGATTTTTGTTTGCCGCGATTTACTGGGTCAGAAGGGGATTGGAATGACATTCGCCCCCATTTTTACTAGGTTACGGCTTGGAGGTGATTGGAATTTGCACTGGAAATTTCAATATTTTGGAGTTTGGATCATGAATTGTGTCGGGATTATGTGCAGTGAGGCAGAAGACGAGGGAAACAAGGCTCAGTCTTCTGGAGTTTGGACAACGATGTTGCAACTGTGAATTTACTAGTTGCCAGTAATTATTTTTTTTAATAAATTTTCTAGTCTGATTTCTTCAAAGTGTGCAAGTCTAACAGTGTTGGTGAATGCAGGTGAATGTTGGTGCTTTGTGGGTGATTGATTCGAAGTGTGCGAGTCTAACAATGCGGGTGAATGCGGGTGAATATTAGTGCTCTGCGGGTGATTTCTTCGAAGTGTGTGAGTCTAATAGTGTTGGTGAATGCGGGTGTATGGGTGATTTGCAAGAGGTAATTCATGGACTATGGTTTTTTATTTGTGGCATTTTTATTATTTTTCTTGGGTGTGGGTATACTTTTGGTTGCTGATTAGAAATTAGTTCCTGTATTGGCTACTTCCTTCCTACTATCTCAGCCAACTAATTGAACCTTCCTTTATATTGATAGTATTATGTAGATGATCGATGTGTTTAACAACATTATGATTATGCCTTCCTTCCGGATCTTCCTTCCATCCAACCACCACCGAGAGTTAATTTTACTCGTTAGGCTAGAGAGCAGGAAAGAGGAAATCCCCATATCATAGATCAAAGAAGATTTGCTTCTTCATCACACCTTAAAACCAAGTTGAAACCAGGCAAGTAAACCCAACCATTCAACCCTCTAACAATCGAGGCCTATCCCTAGATATTAAAAAGATCGCAAAAGACAGATAATTTAAGCTTCTCATCAATACGGAAGGAGAGCCTACCACCTTTTTGAACCATCTCTTGAAAGGGATAACGGTCATCGTCCACTAACCTCCCCAGAACCCAACAAAAATCTATTTTTGGCTGGTGATGATAAACAATCTTAGCGGATTTCTCTGAGGCAATGCATTCGATTGTCATAGATGTGTTGTTTTTACACACAAACTTATTATTATTTTTCTTATTTGTGATGTAAAAATATCTCTGTCTGCAACGTTGTGCTGAGGTTACCCTAATGTTTTTTGGAAGTGGTGGCTTTGTTGCTGCGAGCCTTAACAAAAATGACTTCTTCTTCCACTGATTTTTTCTTACATTTTCTGCTTTTGGATTTATATTTTTTCTTTAACCTACAATGTTTTGTTTAATCTTTTTATTCCCAGTTTTTCACTAAATTTCTTAGATTTTCAGGCCAATTGTGGTTTCTAGTTTCTGTTTATCACTCTCTACGCTACTTTTTAATGAGGATCATTCAATTGAATAAATATTGTAACCTGAATGCATATATCTTCTTCTTCCATTGAGTGCTTCTTACTTTTTCTGCTTCTGGATTTATATTTTTTCTTTAACCTGCAAATTTTTTTTGATATTTTTATTCCTAGCTTTTCCCTAAATTTCTGAGAGTTTTAGGCCAATCATGGTTTCTTGTTTTTGTTTATCATTATCTCAATTTTATTTATTTCATAAGTTATTTGGTACCAAAATTGTCTTTTCATTTTTAGATGTCATGATTCAATGTATTTATTTTATGAGATTTGTGTCCTAGATCAGATTTGAGTGTGGAATTAATTTGAGATGGTTATTCTTCTAGTCTTCTTTTCAGCTGTTGGTATCATTAAAAAGAAATTCAGTGACTGTCAACCATCATGAAGGTTCAAATACAGTGTTGGAAAATGTCGTTTGGTGTATGGCGTGGGTTTGGTGGACCAAGTTGGGTAGTCTAGTATGGTTTGAGTTGATTAGCTTGGTGGACCTCTTCTATAGAACTATAATAAGTTTTTCTTCGATATCAGGATTTTTGTGTGTCCTTTCTTCACAACTGTTATGTTAATCCGTGGGTTGGTGTACATGTTCATATATTACTTTTTATACCTTTTTGCTATGTGTATGCTATAGTTCATTGGCCTGGTTTAGTCTTGTTTTTGGGGATTTTATTCATTTTAGTGTTGTTATTTTTTTTTTATCTTTGTATATTGTTCTTTAGTGTAGTCCCTTGTATCAACTTATTATTGATTATTGATATTTTGTTTGTTGTGGATTTCTTCTTATCCAAAGGAGATTCAAACATATTCTTCTCCCAAAATATTGAAATCTTTTACAAATATTGACAAACAATCATGTTGGCCTCCATTTAGTATAGAATATGTAATGTTGATAAGTAAATGTGATACTATTAATATTATTTAAATATTCATACAAAGCAGCTTGAATTGGAACTTTCTATTTGGGTATCGCTACCAACCCTTTACTCTATCAGTCAGTTGTTTGAACACTTTCATATTCTGCAATTTGGAAACAAACATTGATCCATAGGCAAACATAAGAGTTTTATTGGAAGGGGGTTCAAATTGGATTCTAAATTGAGTCAACCTGTACCCACATCATCTGGAAAAAAATCATAATGAAGATAAATATTGATTATCTAGAGCGTCGATATCTAATAAAAACAGGGATAGTCTAAATTTATTTTCTGTGAAGATCCAAGATACATCCGCTCGATTTTCAGGTGGCATCATCTACCATTTTCCAGTGAAACAAGGATAATATTGTGAAATGATGCTAGAGAACTAAAGTTGAAATCATGCCAAAATGGGGTAATTGAATCCCCACTTTCGCAGAGAATGGAAGCTAATATGGGTCACCGTATCTCCATATATTCAACAAGGCATTCATGGCCAACCAATCTTCATAACATCAATATCTTTAGGGGCTTATAATTGTTTGCTTGACTACTGGAAACGTACTTTTCTCTTGAACGTATAGACAATTCACATGATCATATAGAGATATTGATGGGTTATAGGACCCATTTAGCTGACTGGCATTGCCAATGAGATCATGAAATTGTTGCACAAAATGTATGTCAAACTACTATTCATCATACTTCATTGGTATCCCCATCCATTATACTATTATATCTACCTCTTATTCATCATAATGAGACATGAGATGATATAAAAATGCTCCAAACAACATATTTTCAATATATATTCCCTATTAGTGAGGAATAATCTCAATCCCCAAATGTTTGTAGAGAACAATGGATGTTGCACTACTGATTTTAAATGAATATATTTTGTATGCCCTATTAGTGAGGAATAAGTTGAATCCCCAAATTTTTGTAGATAATAATGGATGTTTCACTACTGATTTTAGATGAAGATATTCTAAAAGTTTAGTTGATAACTTTCTCTCTATTCGTTACATAGAAGGCTGTGAAGGTGGCCTCATGGAAAAGCTAGGTCCTGATATTACATCATTAAATATAGATGTAATATTAAAGATATTAATGACCTAACTTCTAAACATGGAATACATTAATTTCATGTCTCATTTGAAGTATTTTTTTTTGGTTTAAAATGTGTGCTATATTATTATAAGAATCACATGAAGTACAATGGTGGAATAAGATCTTACATTATCCCCCAAATCCTATTGTCTACATATTCTAGAAAGTCAACATCCAACCTTAGCACTGAACTCTACTGTTCAATATCTGGTCAATATCATGGATAAAGACTTGGTGGATTATTATTTTATCATCCTTACAATCCATGTACTTTCTAAATATGTTCCTTGAGTATATCAGTCATCCAATGTCCTCTCTTATCACTATTGAGGGTGCAAGTATCCCAACTTTTAAGCAAGCAATTGAAGCTTTTCTTTCCTCCTTTCT
The DNA here is from genome assembly GCA_034641835.2 of Pinus albicaulis. Lineage (NCBI taxonomy): Eukaryota > Viridiplantae > Streptophyta > Pinopsida > Pinales > Pinaceae > Pinus > Pinus albicaulis. The sequence goes on along the minus strand of CM076577.1, from coordinate 133,621,749 downwards.
TTGCCCCACATAAATTGAGGGAGGATATATTCCAGCTTGTTGCAAACCATGGTATCTAAGATAGTAATCCTATTGGGTAGATCGTTGTAGATCCAATTTTGAAGCTTCTGCTTTTATTATTCATACAATCTTTGAAGTTATCAAAATTGTCCTTAGTGAGTAGAGATATCACTTAAAACAAGTCCACCCTTATATCTCCCAAGGGTGAAAATATCGTGTATTAAGTGTTGATTGCAACATTTAATTGAAATGTCTAGACATTGCATAGTGAAATCTATTGGTTACTGACTTCCAAGTAAAATTCCAAAATATTTAAGTCATCCACAAAGCAGAAATTCAGTAATTGTTTGTCTAGGAAGAAATATACCTTTTCTTTGCCATGTATTTGTGCAATGTCTAAATATTTTCCTTGCCTGTAATAAGTAGAACAAATAAAAACATGGTAAGTGGGCATTCCTATCTAATATTAACTCAATAAAAAAAATGTGAAATACACAAATACAAGCAAAGGAGCAAGTGTGCAAGTAGAAGAGCGTATTGTCAAATGTGTATAAGTTTGCTAGATAAGATAATGGGATAAGATAAGTTTATTAATGTGCAACAAATGACCACAAATAAGTCCATGGAATTGTTAATTACATTAGTGTTGATACAATGTTGGAGTATAATGGCCACTTTGATAAAAGTAGAATCATATATAATTCAATAGATCTAAGATACAAAACTAGATTGTAGATCCAAGAGCATCATTGGCTGCAAGAACATATAGAAATGTGGAAAATGGGCATTCTTCATGATATGGACACAGTATTAACAATGCCAAACACTCCCATACAAGTAAGTGAAATTCCCTTGAAGATAGTTATCTTATTTCCTAGTGGTAGATTCCTATACATCCAATTATGAAGGTTACTATGAAATCTATTCAACATCCACCATTATTGTTTAAATTAAAGATATGAATACAAAGGGAATGCCCAAAATTCAAATAATTGATATTTTTTGTTGGTATATCTTTCTAGCTATTCCAAGTAATCCTGGTGAGTGATATATATATATATATATATATATATATATATATATATATATATATATATATATATATATATATATATATATATATATTCTCACGATTGTTGGTATATTTATGGTATACTTGTGGTAAAAAGAGATGTCAATAAACATATATCATGATTGTGGAAAACTTGAAGAATGGTGCACAAAATTTTATTTTAAAAAAAGGAAAAGAAAGTGTGGATGTGCATATAAATTACCTGAACCACTGGGAATTATGAAAAATCCCTATCATTTAGGATTTCATACCAATTTATATGAACATTGTGACAACAATGCCAAATAATCGGATACAAGTCCGGTAACAAGGGAGGAAGCATGCAAAACATAAGAGGATATTTTTGAATTGTAGATATGCTTCCCGCTCAAGATTGTATTTAGATGCATAGTGGTATGAAATTAGTGGAAAAAAATCATCTTTGATCAAGTTTATTAGGTATATGACTATTAAATACATTTTTAGATGAGTGATCAATTTAGACCAAGTCACCCTTAAAAGTCACAAGTTAAGTTGAATAAAGTACAATAGTAGATAAAATACACATATAATACACTTTTTTTGAGGCATTAGAAAAGAGGCCCCTGATTTCTTTGCAAAAGAAGATTATAAATCCTAACCATGTTATATTTTGTAGAATGATGTTCCCACTCTATTATGTCATAATGACTGATGTTGTAGATAAAATAAATTTATATACAACATCAATATTCATTATACAATTGAGAGGCATTAGAAATTTAGAAGTGGTTAACTGACCTATGGTTTTTCAAGCTTGAATGTAAATTGCTTCACACCTAAAGCCTTTATTTGATAGTTTTTTTCTTGCACACTTAACAATGTGGCCCACTTGGTGTTTTTGTGTAAGAACACTCTGTTTAGTCAATTTAGTGTCCTAAATTGCTAACATAAATTATTGACCAGGGCTAGTAAACTGATGAAGTGTGATGCACTATATGTGCCTAAGTATCCATTTTTTTTACTTTGTTGTTTTTAGTTTTTTATTGATGTTTTTGGGTTTTTATGTTTGATTCTTAGTATGCTACTCTATGCTAAAAATATGAAGTTAGATCTATGTCGAAAGGGAGAAAAGGAAATGTTAATAAATGAATTAAAACAGAGTTTATTTGCAAATTGTGTTCCTAACTAGAAAATGATGAAAACAAAGAGTCCTAATCCATGGATATTACAGCTTCTAAATGAACATTCATGAAATGAAAAGTCACTAAAAACACTACAACTTAATCTTATTCATTTAGTTAGAGATTTGTTGGAAGAGCTTGTGAAAAATATTAATTCTAATGCAATGAGGATCTCTTAAAACATAAAAGGAAATGCTGAAACAAATAGTAACTTAAAACATTATAGTGAAATCTCATTCATTTGATAGAAGTTTATTGGAAGAGCTTGAGAAAAATATTACTATAATGTAGTAAGGATCTCCTATGAAATGCTTAAACAACTTATAACATTACAACTAAATCTCATTAATGAGATAGAGGTTTATTGGAAGAGCTTTTGAAAGAGATTAATCATAATGTGATAAGGAAAAACAATCAATAACTCACAATATTACAACTAAGTCTCATTCGTGAATTGGAGATTTATTGGAAGAGCTTTTGAAAGAGACTAACTGTAGTATAATGAGGATCTTCCTTTTAACTAAGTAACAGAAAATGAAATGCTAATAACTCAGAATATTACAATTGAATCCCATTCATTTAATAGAGATGTATTGGAAGAGCTTTAGAAAGAGACTAACTACAATATCATAAATATCCTTTATCCAAGCAAATGACATGAAACATAATGCTAAAAGCTATGATTTCAAAAAGCAGTCTAAGTAAGGAAATATGAAAAAACAAAATTGAAAATGACTTATCTAGAAAAAATGTAAAACCTCCTCGAATAGCAAGGGCCCTTTGCTACCAATTTGGTGAAATTCTTCAGCTCCTTAAAGTTGTAATCAAAAAAGCTTCAAAGAACTAAACTTCTTTATTGATAAACTCACAAATCTACATCCCATTCCATCTTAAGCTTTGTTACAAAACACTCTCTAATACTTTCTTTTCTCCTCCTATTTTTCACTACCCTTGATAGGAAAAAGCTTCCCCTATTTATACAAAAATATGAGAAGTTATCTCATTAATGAGAGTCCATGAATCTCTCCCTCTATCTCTAGAGTTACAATCAAAATAGGAAATGATAAGACACATGTCTTTTTAGAGTTTCAATACAAATAAGAAATGAGACACATATCTTCTTATAGTTTCAATACAAAAAGGAAATGAGACACATGTCCTCATGATCCCATGATCTTCTCCACTCAGATTCTAATTTGGTTTTGGGAGGCCACATAAAGGTCTTTTAAAAGCGTCCTTTTGACCTACACATGTCACAAAAATTATAACACATATATAGATATATGAAACTATGTTAATTTTCTAGTTTCTAATCATAAATTCACTTTAAACACATAAAATAAATAACTTTGGAAGACAAGGATCCTAACCCATATATTTATGAAAATAGTTACTTGATGTAGGGTTTTAGGTCAGATAGTTATGAAATGAGAGCTAAATGGTAATGACATAATGGAAATATGTATGAATATGGAAAACATTTTTGAGACTCAACATACCCCCCAAGTGAAGTTGTTGCATGTCCTCATGCAACTATTGCAATGATTCATTTGTTCATGAGTTGATCTTTTATGAGTTTTGAATCATATTGATTCGTTCCAAACTTTGCTTTATAATATTTTCTTTTGGCAAAGTATAATACATTTGATTGCAACATTTTTTTTATGGTTGGTTCTTGTGTGACAACCGGTTTTTTTTTTAGCAATGGTTCTTGTGTAACAACGATTTATTTTCTTTGTTGCATCAAAGTTCATGAAAACATTTAGAATCAATTACTTCATCAATTAATTGATCATTTGCAAGGCATATAATCTTTTGGATCATGTTGCAACAATAGTTGGTTGGGAAGTATATGCAGGTGGAAATGAAATCAAAATGTGTGATAGTGTATGACATGTGGATATGAAATGATGTCCCTTCCCCCCCAACTAAAGATATGACAATGTGAAAAAGGGAGTGAGGAATTTTTCCAAAGTTACAATTTTAGCATTCTAATGAATTACATGACTAAAAATTAGAAAACCACATACTTTCACTTACCTTAAATGTGGATGAGTTGTGTATACTGAAGAGTGTGGCTGTTAATGTTGTTGGATCAGGAACTATGTAAACAAATGAATTTGATCTGCTTCTTTGTTCTCTTTATTCTCTTTGTGCTAATGGCAAGATTGGGATCTTTATTGTTGCTAATACAAATTGATTCTTGCTGCAAACTGCTGAAATGATGTAGTCTTCAATTTTTACAAAATTCGATGGTACAATTCTAGTCATGCGAATAAATGTGTTGATGTCGAGCATGAAGAGAAGTCATTGGATTACCGACCATTGATGAATGTCGTTAACCAATTCGAGGCAAACTCACCAGTAATGTCAATAAGTGCCAAGGTACCTAAGTACATCTTGCAAGTGCGAATAGATGGGTTGATGTCGAGCTACTTGCAAGATTTGATGATCAAGGTACATTGATGTATTCCCATGATTTTCAGCGAGAGAACTTGTCATTAATGCATACAAGCCTCAAGGTACTATTAAGGACTCTAGTCTTGGACCTAGATAATGTGCTGATGTCGATAGGACAAGACTTGTTAGAAGGAAGGCCTTAAGGAATCCTCCGTCATCTAACGTGAGCATGAAGGAATAATTTTTGAAGGACTATGGATTCAATAATTTGCATTGAAGCAAGGTTTATTTGCAAAATGAAAAGGATAGGAAAAGGAAAATGGAAATGGATAATGAAAAATGGAAAATGACAATGGGAAATAAGCATGTAGGTGAGCTCCTTTCTTTTATTTGTGGAGTAGACAAAAATTAATGGAAAGTGTATGTGAATGAAGGAAAATGAACAACTCCTGCTAGGAAAATAATGGTGGTTTTCTTTGAATTTCTTGGTTGGATTTACAATTCAAAAAGGGAGGAAAAGTAATGGTCTTGATGGATATGAACATGGACTTGTTCTTATGTTTCTCATGAAATCGGTCCTTTGAAAACCAATCATGTGCACAATTAGTTTTCTTCAATGTTCATTCGATCATCCCAAATCTGCAAAAAAAAACTTGACATAAAGAACATAAGTGTGTTAAAAAAGAAGTAGCTAATTTCTTTCTGATTTTTACGCAAAAATTAAATGTCAAATGAAATAGATTAAGGTAAATCAAAAAGTTCTATATTCGGTCCAATTCATGATATCGATAACAATCCATTTTTAAAGAATAACCATGAAAAATAAATCAATTCCCTATTGTCAGATGACTTCATGCACTGTGCTTAGTAAAACAATTGGCATCACAAAGATTTGTTGTGTTCTGCAAGTTAAAACTTTATAGAAAAATACACATCAACAATATTAATTCCAAATGTTTAGAAATCATCTAAATAATCTTCCAATTGTCCTGCAAACCATTATTAAGAAGATTTAAAAAAAAAAAAAAAAATTATTGTTTTATTTATTTATTTATTTTTATTTTTATTTTTTTAATGAAATAAAGCATGGATGAAATAATTGTTCTTATGAATATTTTTGAAGCAAAGTCATGCTAATGCCTCTTTCATGCAAGATAAAAATAAAAAGCTTGAAATTTCTACAGTCAAATTCCTAACTATGAAGGAGATGAAGGCAGAGTCCTTCTCAATTTATACAACTTGCATTTGATGCACATGTGATAATGTGTTTGCCTCAAATAATCCATTTGTCACTCACCACGTGCCATCATAGATGAATTCTTTGACATTTTCCTTCAAATAAGGAAATCAGATCCTTGATTATTTCTCAAAATTGAATTTTATAAAACCGTGTCTGTTTTCATAAAAAAAAAAAACATTTTTCTCTCACGCACACTGGAAATTAGTGCTCCGAAGAACTCTAAATCTCTCCCAAATAGTTGTGAATTTCAGAAAGTTCTTATAGGATTACCTAATTCACCCCGTTCCCGAAAAAACTCATGTTTTAGTTTTTTCCAATTCGCCTCGGTTTGCTCAGAAAATTCGTTTTAAAATCGGGTGTTTTTGATAATTACGCATTTCATTTTCTGGCAATTACTTGTGGTTTGATTTGTTTTTATTTGCAGGTTTTGAAGTGTAATGGCTTGTATCTCACAGAGAAGTTCAGATTGATCTCCCTCATTCCAATTACTTGCAATGGAATCTGCAATCTTCTCTTCATCAACAGTCTGAAATCTTCTCTTCATCAACAATTTCTTCATATGATACACTTCCATTGTCTGTCCCTGCAATTGAATTTGTAATCTTCTCTTCATCAGCAATTTGCAATCTTCTCCTCATCAAAAAATTGCAATCTTCTCCTCATCAACAATTTCTTCATGTGATATACCTTCAGTGTGTGCAATTTTTTTTTAAAAATGATTTCTAATAACTATTGTTTGAGGAAAAACGAATATGGAAAAGAGAAGGTTCCTTTTCTTTTTTTTTAAATTGTAGTGCATGGGTATTTGTGTGGATTGAAGGCCTGCTTATATGCGTAAAGCCAAGCCAAAGGCTGGCCTCATGCATATGAGTGGGTCTTATTTCCATGAGCCAATTTATTTTATTTATTTATTTATTTTTTAAATTATTTTTTTTAATTTTTTTAATTGATTTGTTAATAAAATTATATATTATATTTTCAAAAATTCAAAAATATAAATATATATTTCATTAAACAAAATAATTAATGAAATTAAAATTTTTCATCATTTTTAAAGTTTATTGTAAAATGAAATAAAATGATGAAAACATAATTTATTATTATTTTTAGCACAAAAATTATTTTTTTGATCCTCTAGATCACACAAAGTGCAGGAGGAGAGCATACTTGAGAAATTATTAATTTTTATTTTTATTTTTATTTTTATTTATTTTTAGATGTAAGAAATAAGGCTACCTAGTTACACTTCCCCGACAAAGGCGCCAAAATGTCTAGTCAATTTAGTGTCCTAAATTGCTAACATATATTATCAACTAGGGCTAGTAAACTGATGAGGTGTGATGCACTATATGTGCCTATGTATCCATTTTTCTTACTTCGTTTTTTTTCGTGTTTTATTGATGTTTTGGGGTTTTTATGTTTGATGCTTAGTATGCTACTCTATGCTAAAAAGATGAAGTTAGATCTATGTCAAAAGGGAGAAAAGGAAATGTTAATAAATGAATTAAAGCAGAGTTTATTTGCAAATTCTGTTCCTAACTAGAAAATGATGAAAACAGAGAGTCTTAATCCATGGATATTACAGCTTCTAAATGAACATTCATGAAATGAAAAGTCACTCAAAACACTACAACTTAATCTGATTCATTTAGTTAGAGATTTGTTGGAAGAGCTTGTGAAAAAGATTAATTCTAATGCAATGAGGATCTCCTAAAACATAAAAGGAAATGCTGAAACAAATAGTAACTTAAAACATTATAGTGAAATCTCATTCATTTGATAGAATTTTATTGGAAGAGCTTGAGAAAAATATTACTATAATGTAGTAAGGATCTCCTATGAAATGCTGAAACAACTTATAACATTACAACTAAATCTCATTCATGAGTTAGAGGTTTATTGGAAGAGATTTTGAAAGAGATTAATCATAATGTGATAAGGATCTTCTATGAAACAAAACAATCAATAACTCACAATATTACAACTAAGTCTCATTCGTGAATTAGAGGTTTATTGGAAGAGATTTTGAAAGAGACTAATTGTAGTATAATGAGGATCTTCTTTTTAACTAAATAACAGAAAATGAAATGCTAATAACTCAGAATATCACAATTGAATCCCATTCATTTAATAGAGATGTATTGGAAGAGCTTGAGAAAGAGACTAACTGCAATATCATGAGGATCATTTATCTAAGCAAATGACATGAAACATAATGCTAAAAGCTATGATTTCAGAAAGCAATCTAAGTAAGGAAATATGACAAAATAGAATTGAAAATGACTTATCTAGAAAACATGTAAAACCTCCTTGAATAGCAGGGGCCCTCTGCTACCAATTTGGTGAAATTCTTCAGCTCCTTAAAGTTGTAATCAAAATAGCATCAAAGAACTGAACTTCTTTATTGATAAACTCACAAATCTACATCCCATTCCATCTTAAGCTTTGTTACAAAACACTCTCTAATCCTTTCTCTTCTTCTCCTATTTTTTCACTACTCTTGATAGGAAAAAGCTTCCCCTATTTATACAAAAATATGAGAAGTTATCTCATTAATGAGAGTTCATGAATCTCTCCCTCTATCTCTAGAGTTACAATCAAAATAGGAAATGATAAGACACATGTCTTTTTAGAGTTTCAATACAAATAAGAAATGAGACACATATCTTCTTAGAGTTTCAATACAAAAAGGAAATGAGACACATGTCCTCATGATTCCATGATCTTCTCCACTCAAATTCGAATTTGGTTTTGGGAGGCCACATAAAGGTCTTTTAGAAGCTTCCTTTTGACTTACACATGTCACAAAACTCATAACACATATATAGATATATGAAACTATGTTAATTTTCTAGTTTCTAATCATAAATTCACTTTAAACACATAAAATAAATAACTTTAGAAGACAAGGATCCTAACCCATATATTTATGAAAATGGTTACTTGTTGTAGGGTTTTAGGTCAGATAGTTATGAAATGAGAGCTAAATGGTAATGACATAATGGAAATATGTATGAATATGGAAAACATTTTTGAGACTCAACACACTCTTAAAAATCCTTAACTCTTATTCAAGCTCACGAAATATTACTTGCAATGATACCAATTTGTTTTTAGAATTGTTCATCTAGGAAGATTAAACGAATTTTCACCTATGATTATATCATAAATCATTAGGGACTTGGATGTTATGTATATGTGAAGATTTTTATAGCCTATTCTTAACAACTACCTCATAAGGAGCTTCTCCTTCATTTGTTCTTGCAATTCATTTAGTCGCTAAAACCGTCCTTGGAGCATGGTTGTTAATTAGCCCAAGTCCTTCGTCTTCTCTATGCAGGGTGTATTAAATGTCACTAGTAACTGAATAGTTTCCTTCCTCCTCACTTTATCATGGAAAATGATAGAGGATATGTTTCAACATCTTATAACCAATTCATCAAGGTAAATATAAGTAAAACAACATGTCCAACCACTTGAATTTTGCTTAATATGTTAAAAAATAACCAACTTGTGAAGCTTCACGAGCTAAGCAACTAGTCTAAGAGAGGACAAGGACAAATACATGAGAATAAATGAAGCCAAGAGTGAGAATACCAAAAAAAATAAACACATCTAGTGGCATTGACACTAGAGGCCTCAACCAAAGAAAAAGGAGGGGTCCAATAAATCCTCAATCATTGTAAAGGGCATAATGCATTATTTAATCAAGACATTTGGAGAATAGCCAAGACTATTGCATGTATCATTGGTGGGATCCTAGTGTGCGTGAAAATTTTAAGACCCCCATCATTCCTAACAATCAAGGTTGCAAACGAGAATATTTGAATTGATCATTGGTTGCTTGAAGCATGGACATTGGCTTGTCTCTAGTTCTAAGATCTCCTTGAATTGCATTGTGTATTTGTCTTGTGACATCCAACTCAAGGTCTTGTATGGGAATTACTTTGTCCCATGTGTTAAGACTCTCTCGTACACAACACTTGGTATTTGGTTCTCAACAATTATTAACTGAAGGGATACACAACTACATTCTTAATACGAAAAATATTGTGGAAGAAAAAAACTTGATCTAAATCACATACACAAAAAAATTTCTGCCCAATAAATATTTCTTCATTAATAAATTAATCATAGAACTTACTTGGGATCTTGTCCTAGGATAATGGCTCAACTGAGGAAATACAAAACTGATCACCAACCTCGCTACACTCTCTCAGACCCAACACATGCTCACTAGGAAGCCTCTCTCAATCTTGTGATGTTGTTGCGTCTCATCTCCTCAAAGTCACCTTACCTTTATAACTTTACATTGAGACAAAACCCTAATCCTAACCCTAACCCTAACCTCAAAGTGATGGACAGACAAGATTAGATCTCGCCTTACTTGAGGTCGATGACTAAGATTAAAAATTAATCACTAAAGTAAATAATTTACTTTATCGAAATTTTTAATTTAACTCAATAAGCCAACATATAATTATGTACTTTTTCCTAAGTAACTTAGGCAAAGTTACATCAATAAATATTCTAAGGTAAAATGTGGGCGACTTTTGCACGCTTAGACACAAGACTTGTGTAGAAGGTACTTGCCTGAGCTACAAACTTCAAAGTGATGAGATACTAGGCTACAACCCCCACGTTGATCCAGGTGGATATTGGTGGCCACCCACCTATTCCACTTGGGGCCCCACCATTGTCTCTTTCAGTTTTTCAATTTCAGCACAACTTACTAATTTTAGCAGTTTTTTGGGTCCTGAACTTTCGAAGCCGTTTTGAGGCCCTAAACGACATTTTTTGGGAAAAATGGGAGCAACATAATTATATGGACCGATTTTGATCACATAAAAAGTTGTATTCCTATGATATATATTTCTAATGAGGTATGGTTCACGTCAAACGGAGATCGCATGCCAAAGTTGCATCCTTGGGAAGTTGAAACACCAATTTACCCAAATGGGGCCCATAGTTTTGGCGCTTCGTCTCCTAGGGTTACGGATTTGGATGTTTTGGGTTTTCCATTATTTATAAATAATAAATAGGCCCTCGAGCCTCATTGTAACTTAGTTCAGAGGCCTGTAGAAGCCACATCTCTTCTCAAAGATAAGCTACCAGCACCGTAGCTAGTTTATTTCCATTTTGTTTGTAAGAAAATTTTAGTTTTTTGATATTAATGAAATGAAGTGTTATTTCCGTTGCATATTTATATTTATGGTTACATGTGTATTATGTTTCATTCTTGCATAAATTTGGATCAGTGGTATCAGAGCGGTTTGCTTTTTCTCGATCCTTCTTTGCATGTCCCCAATGAGGTTGGGGTATAAGGAGTTGGGGCTTGATCTAGTTGAACCTTTGCAAGATCAGCCTCGCAAACCCCGACGGCCACCCATGGGAGACGAAAATAAAGATGAGGGAGTAGGAGATACTATCAAAATATTGCTCGAGGAGGCCCTCGAAAAAAAAAGGAACGTGATGATGGATAACTTTTCCCAGATCCTTCAACGACTGCCCACCGGCGGTAGATCTACATCCAACAGCCACTTTGGAGATGAGACTCCCTTTAAGGTACAAGTAAAATTTGAAATTCCCATATTTGAGGGTCAAATATATGCAGATGTCATAGATAGATGGTTGAATCTATTAGAAGGATATTTCTTGGTTCATGACTTTTCCAACTGGGAGATGATTATTTTTGCACTCCTCAAAGCTATCCCCCATGTCAAGGACTGGTGGGAAACCTACTGTGAGAAAAATAATGAGACATAACCCTCTCTGTTCTTAACCATACCCACTTGTAATTATTTCTGAGATGCCATCAAGGAACAATACTATCCCGTGGGGAGCTATGAGGACAAGTACATACAATGCACCACGTTGCGGCAAAAAAGGGATCAAGATGTGCATGAGCTGACAAATTTGTTCCACACCTTGGGCACAAAGTTGGGTATCAAAGATTCAGAGAAACATTTGGTGCTAAAGTATCGTAGTTGTCTTCACAGATACATTCAGGAGGAAATTGAGTTCCTCTACATCTCCTCGCTTGGTACGACATACCAGTACACTACCAAGATTGAGCAGAAATTCAAGCAGAAGAAGCAAGACTTTGGATCTACGAATCAAAAGCAAGGGAAAGGAGCCCCCAAATCGTAGAACAAAAGAAAAATCCAAGGCATGGTGGCCCAAGACAACCTGCCAAAGCCATAAGAAAATAACAACACCGCGAAGCCAAATAAGGACACGGGAAAGTGGTGTGAGTTCCATAAGAGCTCCACTCACAACACAAGTGAGTGTCGGGCCAAGTATTCGCTCGTGGCCGAGATGAGGGCTTCTAAATCAGATGCATGCTCTGACTCTAAATCAAAACCTGACGGTGGAAATGACAAAGGGAAACATATTATTGATGTGGAGCTCAACACCATTGTTTCCACTGTGAAGATCCAGAAGGAGGAACCAGAAGATCCAGAGGAGGTGGAGCATCTCTTCCACTCCCAAATGTGGGTAAAGGGTTCCCTACTATAGTTCATTGTTGAAAATGGGAGCCAAAAGAACCTCATTTCAGTAGATGTCATGAAGCGGTTGGGCTTGCCGACCACACTGCACCCACAACCATACACCATCGAGTGGCTTCACCAAGGACGAGATCTTCGTGTCAGCTAGCAGTGTCACCTTCCCTATAGCATCAAGCCCTTCACAGATGAGCTATTATGTGACATTGCTCCTCTTGATGTTTCTGATGTATTATTAGGCCAACCATACCTGTGGAAGTGACATGTTTTGTATGAGTCATGGCCTCGCGCTATTATTATTACTTTGGGAAATAAGTTACACAGGATACCAGATTTACCACCACCTACCACTATCTCTTTGGTCACTGAAAAAAATGGAGTAAGCTCATTTCCCAAACCATGAAATTTTTTTTCCTAATGATCTGCCCAGAGGGCAAGAAGAAGATTGTGGCCACGACCTCCAGACATGGCTCCTTTGCACGACAACAACAAAAGGACAAGGTTGTGGAGGAGTACGGGGATATTTTCACCTCACCCACAGGGGTGCCTCTACATTGTCAGGTTAAGAACCCCATTGATCTGACCCCAGGTGAGCCACTACCCAATGGATCGATCTATCGACGCACTGTTATGGGGAACGATGAAATCAAGAGGAAGATTCAAGAGCTTCTTCAGAAAGGTCCAATCTGGCCAAGTTAATAACCCTTTGAGAGCCCGATCGTGTTAGTACAGAAGAAGGATGGGACTTGGAGACTCTGTATTGATTATCAGAAGTTGAACAAGATCACTATCCGGAATAGTTACCTGATCCCACGGATTGATAACCTTTTGGACCAACTCAAAGGGGTGAAATATTTCAGCAATATCGACTTGAACTCTGGGTATCACCAAGTACCAATCGAACCCTCCGATGTGTGGAAGACTGGCTTCAAAGCTAAGGAGGGCCTTTTTGAATGAATGGTCATGCCTTTCGGGTTTAGGAATGCTCCTGCAACCTTCATGAGGTTGATGGATGACATCTTGCGACCATTCACCAACTCATTTGTAGTGGTGTACATGGATGACATTCTGATCTTCAAGCAGACTTGGGAAGAGCACCTCCACCACATCCAACAAGTCCTCCAAACACTATGACAACACAAGTTGAGTGCAAATTTGGAGAAGTGCACTTTTTTCATGACCCAGGTTCAATATCTGGGATACATTATTGATGAAATGGGGGTGCATGTGGATATAACCAAGATCCAAGTCATTCAGGATTGGCCAGCCCCAACCACTGTAACATAGCTTCGCAGATTTCTAGGTCTTTCTAATTTCTACCACAGGTTCGTGTTGGTATTCTCTCATATCACTTTGCCCTTGAGTCAACTCACTAAGGGAGGAGCGAAAGTAAAATTCTTTTGGTCGGAATCTCAACAGAAGGCGGTCGTAGAATTGAAACATTGCCTCTATTCTTCCCTAGTGCTCGTATTACCAGACTTGCAACAACCATTTGAGATCGAGACAGATTCCTTTAACTATACTATTAGGGCAGTTCTTACTCAACAGGGGCATCCAGTGGCATATCACAGTGAGACATTTTCCAACACAGTTCGCAAGTATCCCACTTATGAAAAATAAATGTATTCCATTGTGCAGTCTTGTCGACAATGGAAGCATTGCATTTTGGGGAAGGAATCAATCATCCACACAGACCACCAACCCCTGCAGTTTATACAAACACAAGGGAAGTTGCAAAACAATCGGCATCAGAAGTGGTCCACATATCTGCAACAATTTCATTTGAACATTAAGTACAAGAAGGGTATCACCAATAATGTTGTAGACTGCCTCAGCCAACCACTGATCATGGCACTAACCACCATTCTCAACTGTTATGGGCACGAGACTTCTGATTGGCCTCTTCTCTACAGGAGCGATCCAAAATTCGGCCACACATACTAGGAACTCTTGGGGGGTACGCAAGTTCCAAATTTTCACCTCCAAGATGCACTGTTATGTCACCTGGGACACTTTGTGTTTCTTCAAGCAAGCGTGTGAAGATGATATATGAAGCACACTACAGTCCAGTCTCTAGGCATTTCGGGGTCGAGAAAACAGTGGCAGTACAACACAAGTATTTCTATTGGCCGAAGCTTCGACAAGATGTCGGGAAGTACATTAGATCCTGTACTACTTACGCCATTGCCAAACCACCATCAAGAAGCAAGGCCTCTATACTCCACTACCTACCCCTAGTCGACCTTGGGAATCCATATCCATGGATTACATGTTAGGCCTTCCTTCTAATAAGCATGGAAACGATTGTGTTTTCGTGTTCATCGATAGGTTCTCGAAGATGGCCATTATGGCGGCCTGCAAGAATAATATCACAACAAAAGCCACTGCTATACTCTTCTTTGAATGAGTGTGCGTGCACTTTGGGATCCCAAAATATATCATATTAGATTGCAATAGCAGGTTCCTTAGCACATTTTGGTCCAGCCTCTAGTTAATGTTGGACACCAAGCTCACCAAGTCCATAGCTTTCCATCCCCAAACTGATGGCCAGATAGAGGTTGTGAACAGGATGATTGTACACATTCTGCGCATGTACAATTCAAAGCATCCACACACATGGGACGAGATCCTCCACTATGTACAACACGGTTATAACCGGGCTCTCCACATCTCAACCGACCATAGCCCCTTTCAGGTGGGCTTGGGATTCTAGCCACTATGTCCCATTGACGTAGCCATGTCGTTTGCGGGTACTCAGGCCGATTCGGCTCATGTCCAGTTTGAGGCTGACAAAGTAAATAGCTTCATCAAGCACATTCAGCACATCTTCCAACAATTTCATGACATATTGAAAATATCCAATGCTAATTACAAACAACAACATGATCAACATCAGGTGCCACACAACTTCTAGGTGGGCCGAAAAGTGTGGCTACATTTGCAGAAGGAGCGTCTCACTAGACCCCACCGCAAGCTTCACCCGCTCTGATATGGGTTGTACACCATCACCAAGGCTATAGGGAACAATGCCTTTGAGCTCAATATTCCACAATTCCTTGGTCTACACCTTGTATTCAATGTGGATCGCCTACATCCCTAATTCCCACATTACTGGACACCTCTAACATTGAAAAACAACTCACACTAACAGAGTTAAACCCAGAATACATGGAACAGGCCGCCACAGATTGTATCATGGACATGCAAATAAAGAACACTCGCCAACAGAAGATCCAACTTTATTGGGTTGTCAAAGCTGGCCAACTCCTTCACCAAGGAAAGTGGTTCGCCAGGGACCAAGTTCAGTAGAAGTTTCCTCATCTCATGGAGGAACTCAATGAAATGGGGACCATTTCTTCCTAAGGGGGGAGGAATGATCCAGGTGGATATTTTTTTCCACCCACCTATTACACTTGGGGCCCCACCGTTGTCTCTTTCAATTCTTCAGTTTCGGCACAACTTACTATTTTTAGCAGTTTTTCGGGTCCTGAAATTCTGGAGCCGTTTTGAGGCCCTAAACGACGTTTTTTAGGAAAAATGGGAGTAACATGGGTGTATGGAATAATTTTTCTCACATAAAAAATTTTATTCCTCAAATAGATATTTCTAACGAGGTATGGTGCATGTCAAATAGAGATCGTATGCGAAAGTTACATCCTCGAGAAGTTGAAACACCAATTTACCCAAACAGGACCCATAGTTTTGGCACTTCATCTCCTAGGGTTAGGGTTTTGGATGTTTTTGGTTTTCCGTTGTTTCTAAATAATAAATATGCCCTTGAGCCTCATTTTAACTCGATTCAAAGGCCTATAGCCTCCACATCTCTTCTCAGAGATAAGCTATCAACGCCCTATCTAGTTTATTTCCATTATGTCTGTAAGAAAATTTCAGTTCTTTGATATTAATGAAATGAAGTTTTATTTCCGCTGAATATTTATATTTATGGTTACATGTGTATTATGTTGTGTTCCTTCATAAATCTGGATCACATGTAGCATCCCTCCCTCCATGCATCCTTGGGTTATGTCCATGCATCCCCCCATTTTTTCCAACTTCAGTCTTCTAAAGTTTGGATGAATTCAGTCTTTTGGATTAGAATGAATTCTTATTCTTATGGCCATCTCATAGAGAATAACCACAAGCCAAAGAGGGCCCACAAGGCATGACACAAAAACCAGATGTATTTTATCACCAGGAAAAAAAACCACAGGTATGAATGTATGAAATGTGCATCTTTTGAGTCACTGTATGGTGGGATATAATAAGTAAATATCTATTTATGCTTGAGTATGTATAAGTTGGTTTATAAAGACATCAACCTTAAAAAAATTATAGTGGAAAACTATAGGTGCAAGCAACACCTATTCTAATTAATATTTGATCTTGGAGAACATTCTCACCATATATATTTATATATAATCTTTGGATGGAGAGGTATTTTGCAAAGGATGATTAAAGTTATTGTAATACTTTGTTGTTTTGTTTAAATATTTCAAGTGTTCATTAGGTTATTTGGAGATATGAATTAATTTAATGGAATTTTTATATATTTTACATTTGAATGATGTTCTTTTCTTTATAGATGATGAATCATGATGTTATTGTTTTGTGTATAATGATTTATTTTTTATTTTGGGCTTGGGCCTTGGCACAACATTTTAATAAAAAATTTCTTAACGGTTTTTGTGAACATTACAATTATTTTACTTTGAATGCTACTTACAAATCTATTAATTTTCAACTTTTGGAAACTATTGATGCAGGTTTATAGATCGATTTGAAATTTTACTTCCAGAATATTCAGTGAGATGTCAAAAGCTAATCCTAGGACAAAACCATCAAGGAAAATGGATGTATTATCATACTTTCAAAAGCCTCAATCCAAGAATTCACATTCTCTTCATGCTTCAAGCTCCTTTAAACAATCTGTTACTATGAGAGATGTTAACTCTTGTGAAAAAACATCTGATATCCATATGATGGATGAAAGAATAGGTTCCTCAAGTGATCATGGTGAGATAAATGTAGTTTCAACAGAAATTAGTGATGAAAATGTTAAACATTTTTCCTTGAAGGTGACACAAACCATTCACAGAAAAGGAAAAACGGCAAGTGGAGCGTAGGGAGACAATTCCAAGATGATTGGGTCTCAAGTTTTCCATTTATTAAAGAAATACCTCCTACAAATGTGAATGAGGTTTTACGAGAAGTTATATGTATTGCATGTAGTTGGAAAAGTTGCAATGCAGTGAAATTTCAGATGAAGCTATATACATTACAAAAGCATGCAGGAAAGGTGTATGAAAAGAAAATTGTAAATGGTAAAGTAAAATCTATTGTCAGATGGAAATATTTTGAGGAATTTTGACATATCCAATGTGTGGAAGAATAAAAAAAATATTTAATAAGTAAGAGAAAACTTGAGGCAAGTGGAGGAACCATCACATCTCTATTTGAAAATACAATGGAAAGAAGTTTGTTCTCCAAGACGATACAATTGAGCATTGTATTTCACATCTTATGTAAAGGTCGTCCTATGACAGATTATCCATATCACATGAATTTCTATCTTTCCTTCACATGCCAAAATTTCCATCTTCTGTTGGTCTATAACCAGTGGTTTATAATGAGAAAGATATCTAGCTCAAGTAGAAAATGATGATTTGAAACAAGAGATTGCAAATGCTAGGTTTTTGGCATTATCTTTGGATGAGGTTACGGCTATAGATAATACTTCATGGATCTGCATGAGAATTTATATGGTTAATGACCATATAAGGCATTCCTATCTACTTGGGATTAAAAATATGAGAGAGACTTCTACAGATGGAAATATTTATGAACTTTTTCTTAATAGTTTAAAGGAAAGTGGTATGGATCATTTAATGATTGCAAAAATGTTGGTATGTGTTGGAGCAGATGGAGCATCGGTAATGCAAGGACAAAGGATTTTCCTTTGTGTTAGAGTACAATGATCAACTTCGCCATATATTTTTAATATTCATTGTATGACTCATAGGATGAATCTTGAATTTAAAATAGTAAGAAAGTTTCCATCAGTTTCAAAAGTTTAAGATCTTGTACGTGAGATTCATGCATACTTTTCTCGTAGTCCCAAACGATATTTAGAGTTTCAAAAATCTGTAGATGGTGTTACGGATGGAAAAAAACTACTGAAAGATGTTGATACAAGATGGATCTCATTAAATGGACTAGATCAAAGACTATTTAGTGATTTCAAATATTTGGTAGGGTTGATGTATGAAAATTTCTACAATGTATATAAAGCTCAAGATCTTCTTTTTCAACTAACTGATATAGAGACATTATTGGCATTGGTTGGAATTCCTCCTATGCTACATGAAATGAATTTCCTCATGAAAATGTCTTAGAATTGCACAATGTATATTTCTGAATTCACAAATGTGATAAAGTAAGCATGCCTTGCATTGGATAATTTGTATATGATGTTGAACTCTTTTACTGGTCCGGAGTTTACAAGTTGGACTAAGATCATCAATATAGAAAATACTGAAATTTTTTTGACGTTTGATGAAAAAGGGATACTATGTATCGCAATGTGTGGTTATATGGTTCCCTTTCATTATATTAGTAAGACGGGATGAATCACCAAATATTTCCCTTTGTCAAGAGACCAATTTGATAAGATTGTGATTTCAGTGAGACAGAATTTGATAGAAATTGCAAGATCACTATCATGAGAGATAAGATAATGATTTCCTCAAGATGAATTTTTGGAGGTCGTGTGTGTGGTATACCCTCAATATTGGAACAATTATCAATGTGCAATAAATTTAAAAGTCGATTTTCAAAAGAGATTAAAATGTTTAGTAAACCACTTTTGCAGGAAAGTTTCGATACATGGAGAACAGATTGAAGGTATTCTAGATTCATCAAAATTGTATCAACAAGGTGGAAGCTTTGCTGAAACAATGTGGAAGCAATATCCCTTTTTGGAGAATCCTAATGAAAATGATGCTATAACAAGATTATGGACTACTTTAAGTTCTAGCCAATACCTGCAAGAAAACATATCAGAATATTTCAAATTAGCAAATTTGTGCCAAACCATGATTTTGGTATGAGAGGAGGATGAGAGAATTTTTAGTGCATTATCATTCTTGAAGTCAAGGTTGAGGAACAAGCTTGATAAACATGTGAATACATGTTTAATATTATATGTAACAAAGTATGACATTAACAATTTTCCATATGAAAGAGCACTAGCGCTTTGGAGATCATATTTTGATAGAAGGGGAGAAAACAATATAACAAATTTCTCTAATGAACTTGATACAAAACAAAATGTTTTGGAGGCTCATAATGATAGTTCATTTGGAGAAGATCATGTTCAAAATGTAGAAAATGATGACCAAGATAAGAATTGGGAAATTGAAATACCGTAGGACTCTTATTTTGGTATACATATTCTGTTTATCATGCAAGATTACTATATGTAAAATTCAGGTAAAAATGGGTTCTATATTTTGTATTTTTCATTGTAACATTGCAGCTACATTTCTTTCATGCGTGTTATTTCAAGATTGATGTTTTATATTTAATCCTTACATTTTTTGTTTCTTATTTGTGACAGGAAATGAAGCTGGATTTGATGAGGCTCGAACCTATTTCTTTTCACATAGATAGTGTCTGAATAGTATTAAATTATAAATAACTAATTTAACAAGACTAACGCAAAGCATCAATTGGCTCATTCAAGTACATGAAACTACCTTGATGTCTAGCTCTAACAACTTGGAAAATTTTAATGGTTTATATGTTGCTGGTGTTTGGGGAATTTTTTTGAGTTTCGAGTTTTATATTTTCTTGGAAAATAATTATTGATATTTGGAAAATGTGTGATTCTATATTGGTACTCGAAATGAAGTTGGGTTTCATCTTTGACTAGAAATGAAGTTGGATTTGATGAAGTTGGGACCTTTTTTTTTCACATAGATAGTGTCCTAGTATTAAATGATAAATAACTAATTTAAGAAGTCTAACACTAAGAAATAATGGGCTTATTCAAGTACATGAAATTGTGTTGATGTCTAGCTCTGATATCTTAGAAAATTTTAGTGGTTTGTTTGTTGCTTGTTTTTAGAGGATTTTGTTGAGTTTGAAATTTTTGGTTTGTTTTGGTCAAAAAAAAGTTTAGTCCCTTGAATTCTTATGGCTCTCATATCATGCATAGATCGATAGATCTAGTTTTATTATTATAATTATTATTGTTTTCTTATATATTTGGTGGTTTGAGGAAAGATATTTTATTTCGTTTCATTTTGTGGCATGATTTCGACATCTTCACCTTTTAGAATATAGTAAAATATTTTTCTTATTATATATTTTTATTGGAAAATAATTATTGATATTTAGAAAGGGAAATAAGCCCTGGGTAGCTAAGCGAAGAGAAAAATGGTCTATGTACTTTGTTCCTACACATTCATCGTAGGAGACCTATTGGCATGAGACCAACATTCATTTTATGCAATTACACTTTTGATGCCAAGGCAGAGCTGAGTTTGATGACCTGGGAAGAACAATGGCAATTGATCATAATGCTAAGGAGAATAGAATGTTGGTTTCACCAACAGCTAACCATGCCACCAATGTTGGTGGAACCGAAGGAACCACATCAAATTATTATGATTCTTTCTAGATTGCTCAGGGTGAAACCGAGGCTATTTTTGGAAGCATGGAAGGTAGCAGTGGTGGAGAATTACAAAGAGAACCCCATGGTGGGCTTCATTTTTCCCTTTGGTATTTGGGCCTGCAAGATCTTTGGTCCATTGAAAAAGTTTGCAAGTCTCGGCATGTTGCAGTGAAATATGATCCTCGTTTATGGAAAACTATACATGTGGCGTATCCTCTGAGTGAAAGGCTCACTGATGATACACTCTTAAAACTTGTTGAAATGTCTCAAGGTCAGTTATGAAAATTGAATTTAGTGGAGTGCCTAAAAATTACAAATGATGGACTGAAGTAAGTATTCGAAATCAGTCCAAAGCTTACAAAGGTTGGAATCTGTCTTTGTTGGTTTCTAATTTTGAGAAATTACAGAAAGATGAATTTGTTGTTGCACTTGAAATTTTGAATACAAAAATATATTTTCTTTTTGAATATATATTTTCTGCATTTTGGCATGATTAGCAATGTCAAACAGTTAGATTCAGTTAGTGTAATTTCATGGGTTTCGTGAAATGGAATTTTGCTTCCCGTAAAATGTTTTTCAAACCAGGTTACTAAATGGATGTGTTTGCATGTGAATTTAACCCCTAGTCTGCTTTAAATACAATGATAAAAGGATAGAAACTTAAAATATTAGAAGCTTATTTTTTGAAGGAAATGTAGGTAGAATTTTCCCCAAAATGTTGAAACCTTCAAGGGAGGCACTGGTGCAACTCTTCCATTTGGTATTCCATGTTCTTATGTGTTTGAAATTTCTCTCATTTCTTGATTTGTATTCTATTATTGCACACACTAGTGGTTGCTCCTCAACTTGCCTAGCATATCTTAATTTTCGTTAGATATCTGGAGACATGGGAAGGTAATGCATTTATGTGAAAATGATGTTGCATGGAAGGTACTGCTTGTAGGTTGTTCTCTTGTTCAATTTGTCCATTATTTTCAAAACCATATTGTGCATTGATTGTGGACTTTTATTTTTATTATCAAGTGTATTAGATTTCTGTCATGCAATTATATTGTTATCTTACACTTTCTAAAGTTAAGCTCATTAATTCAGAAGTCTTGTGTAATATCATTTTCTCTTGGTACCTCCTACTATGCCCTTGAATATATGAGGTGCATTTGTTTCTGTTCTTTGCATTTATGTTTGCCATGCTGCACAAGGTTGACTGCCAATGGCATTGTAAGAAATTTCAAAGCACATAGAGAATGCAACATGCATGGATTGAAGCAGTTGAGAATTAGTGGTCTTTTTGGGATAGTAAGAGAGCACCTTGAGAAGTTGAATTAACTTTTGGTTTTACAACAAAAGTCTCATTCAGTAAAACCATGGTTTTATCTAATGGTTGCTATTATTCACTTTCATATGATGATGATAGTACAATTGATATTGAAGCTTTCCCTAGATGTGGGAATGCAAGGCTTGTTTATGACTACACCAATGAAAGTTTCCCAAAGAAAAAATACCAGACAGTTAGTGTCGGGATTGTACATTTTGTATTGCACGTTGTCACGAGTCTGCAAGGTGTATTGATGGTAGTGAATATGAAGAAATTTTTTGTCTTGATATGCTCTGTGATGACTGCATGTATGATTCTGAACTACCAAGAATCATAAGAGCTCACCTGTGGTAAATACACATTATCATAATTTTAGATTTACTTTAGGCTTCAATTATTTTGGGCTATTACTTGCTTGTAATTTGGGTCCAAAATTGATTGTTTTGACCCTATCTCATGGAGTTGTTAAAGACAAAGAAAACAAATCATTATCTTTGTGTGTTTTGAGGTGTACATATTATTTTTCCTTATTTTTAGAATCAAAGGTATATCAATGATAGAAAATATGAAGAAATTCTATTTCAATTTTCTTGAGAAGAAGCCACCAACAGTTTTTCCTTTAGGATATTTTGGAGAACGTTGGCTAATAGTTTAGGCCCTGTGATATTACAAATTTTGTTTTCAGGCCTTGTTCATGAGAAGGCTACTGAACAGTAAAGTTGCATGTGGCCTGGTTTTATATATCAGTAGACAATAGTTGTAAATTACCTACATTTATCAATTTGAAAAAAAAAATGTACATGACAATAACCTTCCTATGGGTCTAAAGAGAGAAACAGTGTCTACCTCCGAATATTGTGGTGTGTTTTCTGGGTTGTGTTATGTCAGGACTAAACACAACTAGAAAGGTGGCTTTCTTATCATAATGGAGTGATATTTATGGTAATATCAAGACCAGGATCATATTACTCTGGTACAACATGATGATGCTCCTTTTTCAATTTTTTATCTGAACCTGCAAGTTTTTTTCTCCGCTGAAAATATTTGCACGTACCTCTGTGTTGCTGTGAAAAGTGAACAGGCACACGTGAAGTGTCTTTCAAGTCAATTTCTCATTAATTATTCCATTTTAAATTTTACTGCAAGGTATGAAGGGCATTGGAGGAATCTGAGTTAGTGTAGTGTCTGAAAATGACAAATGGACTCAAGCAAGATGTAGTTGATAGTCGAAAAGTTATGAAGATTGGTACTCGTCTTTGGTATGTGTTGTATTTGGCATTTTGAATATTCAAGTATTTTTTATTTCTAAATATAGATTGCATATAGCTTGGCACAAGAAGGAATGGGAATAATTGTTTTCATCCATTTTAGTTGTATGGTTTAGTGAAACAAAATCCTGCTTTAAAAATGTTTTGAAATTGGGATATTAAATGGAGGTGTTTTCAAATTAATTAATCCCCTAGGTCCCTTAAAATAAAATCTTATAGAATTGAAACTTCAAAAAAATTTGAAACTTCATTGGAAAAAGAAACAATGATAACCTAACAAAATAGGTGCTGGTCCTTTCTCTAATTTTCTCTTTTTGTGTTTCATATTTTTCAATCACAATTACTAACATCGCTTATCAACTTGCCTATTTCAAATCTCAGGAAAAAGGAGAATGCATTTCTTTGAAATTTAGGTTGTATTGTTGGTTGTGTAGATTCTGTTGATATTTTCTTCTTTGATACTTGTTCAATTTATTCTGTTTCAACCATATAGTGTATTGATTGCCCATTTTTCTTTCTATATATTGCATTTATTAGGGTTTGTTTGTGTGGTTTAGTTCCATCTTATGGTGTGCATCAAATGGTGAAGCATGTAATGGGAACTAAAAATAATTCCATCTCTCATCACCATGAAGTGCTCAATATAGAAAGGCATCTTCAGATGTGATCCAACTTGTATTCAATTGAGTTGTACATATCTCCTATAGATATCCTCTTGTATGATTTTGTTCATCTTTTGTTTGGTTGGTAAGAGATGGCCAGGTGTAGATAGATAATATTTGAATGGAGGAAGTGGGTACATCCTAATACTAATTGAAGTAAGGATATCAAGAAAAAGGAGTAGTTGTTGCAATGGACTTTGATGAGAAATAGCCAAAGTATGGATATCGGTGATGCCCCTTTGTTGTATCAGTGAAGTTTTTAACATAGTATAGAAGGGAGATGAGACCAAACATTGTCTCAAGTAGGAAGGGGTAAGCTGGAAACTCTATAAGGATGATGGGTTGAGGAATTTGCTACTTTCATTGAACAATGTGGCGAAGGAGGATGATTTGTACTCTCTTTGTTGAAGACCAATTAGACTCTAGTAAACCAAGTCCCCAAACCTTGGAACCATTTAGAACTTTAGGTTGGGCAAGATTGTGCATGAGTGACATCTTGGTAGATATGTCTTGAAAAATATTTTAGAAACACTTCCTCTCAAGAAAGGCCAAGGACCCATAGCCCTTGTTGAGTCAAGGCTAAAGTGCATGTTGCAAACTAAAGCAAGGTCTTGTGAATAGTACCCCTGTATAAGTATATGAGTTGGTGATCTCGATCTCCTCTCCTTTGAGAAAGGAATGGTGATCAAGGAGTATTTTCTTCAACACATTGAAGATGATGACTTTGTTTTTACCTAGGTTGATTGTCAACTGATGAAGATCATAGAAAAATGCTAGGGCATCGAGGTGTTTTTGCAATTTGTCTGGAGATGAGACTAGAAAGGCCACATCATCTACAAACATCAAAATATAATACAATTCAACTGTCCCCTACACTATTTGGATGTGCATAGCCAAAAAATAATGTACATTCACGATTCCTGTCTGAACACCAAACACATATCTGTCTTATGACCAGCAGAAAAATACACAACAAGGATCATCCATATAATGTAGGGGACAAGAGGAAACCTTGTTTTACCCCAATGATATTTAGGATAAAATATGATAGCACATGTGTTGGTGCATAGATGACCAAGGATTTACTCATATAAAATTCATAATGGCTAACAAAATGGTTTCTTAGATGCCAATATCTCTAAGTATGTGGAATAAATCCTCTATGGGGATAAAGTCAAAAGCCTTTTTAAAAATCTACAAAACAACATTAAACTTTCTAGGAGCAATGTTGGGTGTCCTAAATTATGGCCTGCAGTGTAAATATGCGATTAATAGTCAGGTGCTCATGTTGGAATCCAACCTTTCCTCTAGCTCTATATTGCCTCTGCTCAAGCTCCCTAGAGAGCTGCAAGTGGAGGGATGCAACATAGAGCTTCAAGAATCAAATGACCACAAATATGTCCAATGGAGTGCAAGGTACATCAGAAACAGTATGTATTGGGAGCATGAGTGCAGCTCCATAAAAGGCATATCTAAATTCTGGGGTCAAAGACCTAGAGGGTCAAATTCTTCATCTAAGATATAAAATGTTACAAAGTTGAGAGTCCTAGAGAAGAAAGGGTCCCTCTCAAGAACTTGAGAATCAGGAGAAATATCTTTATTGAAGGTTTCCTACAGAAATTGATCAATGTTTGGAGGAGAGATCAACTACTAATTAGGGAGGACTAGGAGAAATTGTTGGCCTCTGAAATTGTATTTCTAGTAGGTGAATCTCTCCCACCATCTGAAGCTAAAGTGAAGAATCCCCTGATGGAGGACTTTTGATAAATTGGAAGATATTAAGTTTTGGAAGATATAATATTGTGCATATAGGATTCTCTTTGTAGATACATGGATTAATGGGAAGGAGGGTGTCTTGTGTGATTGTAAAAAGGGCCTGGACAGCGATACCATTGCAAGGGTCTCATTGGTGGAGGTCAAGAGTCTCCTTGAGATCTCATGAATCTACATACTAAGGTGGCAATATTATCTTCCTTTAACTTATTTCTTCTGCATGTGAGAACTGCAAAGGAGGGAGGTGATTTGTAATATCCCAAATCTGGAACAACTAGCTAGGCATGACTGGAAAACACATTTTCCAGTAATGGCGGCTACAGGAATTGAAACCATGATCTGGATCCCTTAGATCAATTTATCTAAGTCCTAAATCCAAGAGATGGCTCCAAATAAATCCTTCTAAGGTGGTTAAACAGATCTCCCACACTTATATGTTCTCAGAAAGTGCCCGATGAGGGACTGCAACAATACTTGAGCAAGAAATGGAAATACAGCATTATTCTTATAGCTCTAAACACATGAAGAGAGATATAGCCAAAAAATATATGATATAGCAGCAATTTATACAATGTGTGGAGGAATCAATCACTCCAGCTAGACAATGGAAGCCTCAATAGAGCATATACAAGAAAATGCACGAGCACTACTACATATGGAAAGCACTGGCTAAAATAATGTAGTTTATAGAAGACACTGCATAATACAAAATGAGAATATGATGATATGAAAATATCAGCTCAAATAAATGAGGGGGAGAAAGCTCTCAACCCCTGAAAACACTAATACAACAACAATACACAATCCTTAGAAGGATTGGCTACAATACATGTACAAATGGCAAATCTGCAGAAATGACGGAGTTGCTGGGCAGCAACTGCAACTCAAACTGAAATAACATGGATATGGCTGAATAAGATGTGCAATATGCAACAAACCTCCTCCAATACATTTCCTAAGTACAAGTCTGATCCTAATACTGGAAATCTTGCCCTCCAAAATGCCGGTGCAACCTCTCACTACAGATGCACTCTAGAATAACGCAGTCAAGGAGGTGGACTGCACTGCTAATGATGGGAGAATCTTGGCCTGATGCCAATATGTGAAAATCAGCTCTGAAATCCCTCTCACTAACCTCCCGGAGGAATAGGAACTCCCTCCTCTAAAATATGAGCCAAGGAGAAGTGTTGTGGAACCCTCCACTACAACACCCAACAACACTACATTATACTTTAGCAGAAATAATGCAGTAACTGAATAATGGCTTTGGCCTTGAGCCAATATGTGGAGAAGATGAAGTGAAATCCTTCAAGAGGCCTCTCAATAAGGAGAGGAAATCCTAAATAGGAATCCCTCGTGCTAAGCAGCACTGCAACTCAGCTGAACAGCCGAAGTATGCAAATTAGTCTTCAAACTAAAATCAATATGCTCAAAGATATCTCTCTAAGGCCACCTCCTCCTCCTCTTATACAAGTGAATGCCTCTTTGCCATGGACCCCACCCATTAGGGTTTCTTCCACAAGGAATCTTTCTCCCTCCAAAACTGCGATGTCTTCTCATGCAAGCTACACCTCTTAGGCATCATTGTTGACTTGGTCAAACTTGACCTT
This sequence comes from Pinus albicaulis, assembly GCA_034641835.2. Lineage (NCBI taxonomy): Eukaryota > Viridiplantae > Streptophyta > Pinopsida > Pinales > Pinaceae > Pinus > Pinus albicaulis. The sequence goes on along the minus strand of CM076577.1, from coordinate 133,594,087 downwards.
GTCCTCATGAAAATTGCCCCTTTTCACACTAGAAGGTGCAAAATAAGCTGCTCCAATGATCCTTTTCACATTATGAAGGATATTATTCCTACTCATGGGAATTTTACCCATTTTATTCACCTCCTAGATGAAATAAGAAAAAATTAATGTTCCAATTTTCATCATGAAAATTTGGGAACATTACAATCTTCCCCTCTCAAAGATTGCTTGTCCTCAAGCAAGTGCAAGGATAGACCAAGTCCTTTTCTTCTCCTCTCCCTGTAGCATCCCTGTATGATGATCTCCTCCAAGGAAAGTGATGTTATCTCATCAACCAAATCTCCACAATGCTCCTCCTCAGCATGTATGTCAGCTATCAAGCTATCATCATGTGAAAGTGAAATACTCAGGAGAATAAAAAAGTGATGTCAAGAGGTCCCCTTGAAGAATGGGATCTGAATTAGAATGGGAACTATCTTTCCCAAATGGATCCTCCATCTCCAAGCTATGAGCCATGCAAAATGAGTTACCTTCCAACTAGGCAACTTCTGAAAGCTGTCAGCCACCTTTGGCTCCGGAAAAGTAGGTGGGATGAAAATCTGCTCATGGTAGACTATGTAGCCTACCCCACACTATCCATCTCTCCACTTATGATAAGTTTAGAATTTTGGTTGATCATGGGCTGCAATAATTTTTCCCTCAAGTGGCAAGATGAGAACTAGATCTCCAAAGATCTCTCCCCCAACACTGCAAATCAAGCTGGCCCAAATCCTCCCATATATGATGAGTTGGAAGTCACCATCATATGGAGTCCATCCAATCATATGACCCCTCACATAAATAGAAAAATGTGCTGCTCTGGTGGTCATACAATCTCCCATGCTCCCCTTAGAACATGTAGTGCAAAAAGTGCAGGAGAATTATCCCTCTAAGGATACATCCATCCAATTTGTCTTCCTCCCAAGCATGATCCTCATAAATATAGAAACAATAGAAACATTGGGAGAAAAAATGAGAATCATACTTGCTGCCATATGAAACAAATGTGAAGGACAATGGTCCCTCAAGTGCAACCAGTGCAGCTTGACTCTCCACTGCAATAGAGACTGATAAAAAGAGTGGCCTCTCAACCACCTTCCTACTGCTCCAATCTCCTCATAAGTATGGAGGAAGTGAATGATATAAGGTGTACAATGATCATGTCCTCCATAATGTCTATCTTCCCCAAGTCCTCCTACGGAATGGCCACAATCATGCTCATGGACTCATCTAAACCATGAGGTCTAGAAGAAAGAATGCTCCTCCATGGAGAAAAAACCTGCACATATATGGTCAAGGGATACATACATACATCATATAAATTTTCATGTAAACAACAATGAATACCCTTACCATACTTTCTGCTCATACAAATGGAGTGGCTCATAGATGAGTCTCCTCCCTTTCTCAAAGAGAAAAGAGGTGGATGTGCTAACTCTCTCAAAGAGTCATGTCTCTCCTTCATCTCTATCTAATCCATGCATCTTCTCATATGTTGATATATATCATCCTAAAATCCCATCCAATAATACCCCTCCATGATGGTGTGGTATGCTCTCATAGAATAGGTGGGACTGAAAAGGAACTCCTCATGATATGCATGTAACAACTTCTCCTTGAGCTTGGAAGCTCTAGGAAAGAAGATCCTACCATGATAAAAGATGACCCCATATTTGACTGAATATGCCTCCAAGTGAAACTGGCCATCCAAGATCATGCAAGTAAAAATATCCTTGGAATACTCCACCAACAGCTGGGAGTTCCAATATGGATATGTCCTCCATAGTGATAGCATTGATGATCTCTCATGAAGAGCACTTTTCATATGGTCATCATCTACTTTGCATCTCCCATGCCAAAGATACAAGTTGGAAGGTTGATGTCCTTCCTCTGCTGCTTCTGCCACAGTGCAAAATCTGAAATGGAAGTGGGTACTGATGATGTTGAGAGAATGCTCTCTCTCTCCTTGAGTCTACCCCAGACTCCCAACGTTGTATCAAGCTCTCCCAAGGTTCCCACTCCTCTGAAATATTTGAGTGGTGCCTCAACATGTGAAGCATCCATCCTCCTCTCTTGATCCAATGGTCTCCTCGACAAAATGTCTCCATGTAATGAGACATCATCATCAATAAATGACTGAATATATGAATGGAGAAAGCTCTCCATGATTCCACTGCGAAATCCAATCACCTTCTTAGGTTCATCAACCTCCATAGATGAATAGGGGTGTGTACTCCTCATATAATGATGCTGGGTGTTTTCCCTACCTCCTCCTTATGTCTCCATGGCTTCACACCTCCTCATCAATGGCACAGGTAAAATAGGAGTTGTGCCTTGATCTCCATACATGAGATCCTGGGGACTTCCTTGCAAGGATGCAATAATCCCTCTACTTGGAGCAAGAGCTCATCCTTCCTCTGCATGAGGTGCTAGATCAACTCCAGATCTAACAACGTTGTTTCCCTTAATATCTGCAACATGAGTGGGCAACTTCCCAATGATTGGATCCTCCTTTGAAAAATAGATCTCCATGCTCCTTTTCTCAAGGGTGTGAGATGAAAACCTTTCTTCTGGAAAAGTATGGTGCAAGTTTTCAGCTCCTTCTATGGTTTTCTGCAATGGTACTACGTTCTTATGCAAGGGTTTTATCTGAGTTTCCTTGTTTAGATCCACCATGTGTGTCTCATGAATCCTTCTATCAAATATTTTCACTAATGCCTTAGTGAAACTAGCATAGGATGCAATGTTTACATTTCTTAAAGAAAAGGATTCAAAGATCCACCAGGCATAAGCCTTACCTTTCAAATGCAGCGCTGAAAATTTGATGGCTTCTTCTTCAAGAATGTGGTGCTGCTACAAAAAGGTCTCTAACTCCTCCACCAAAGCTTTGGCTGAACTTATAGGTGAACCCTAAAAGGTAGATAGATGAAATCTATCCTGTTGTTCTCTTCCATTCACCTTCATCTTGCAAAAATCTGAAAAACTAAGATGATCTAGGAATTTCTAAGTCTGAGACTCATACTTCTTCAAGAAATCACTAAGGGTTTCCCTCCTAGAAACCTCTTCTTCTCTTTCCATATCTCTTCTGGAAATCCTGGGCATGTGATTGCGCTATACAAGATGGTGTGTAGCTTCTTTCTCACACTCCTTATGTGAAAATCTAGAGTTTTCCTTTGGTATAAACCCTCTTAGAGATCCTTCTCTAGAGTTTTCCTTTGGTACAAACCCTCTTAGAGATCCTTCATATATCTCCCTCCGGATCTCCTCAAAATCTTCATGAATCATATGTACAGATTTAGGAAGAAGCTTGGTAAGCTTACCCCCTTTTTCTTTTTCTTCCTCAAAATATGGAGTCTTTCTTCTGCTTATTTCTTTGTCTCCTTGATGAGAATAGGAAGTGCAGGGTTCTTCCTCTTCTTTCTACTTATCCTCCTTGGGGAGGTTCTTCATGGATCTAAAATATGATGAGATAAATCCCATCCTCTTCAATATTTTGATCTTCTAGGGCTTAGAATCACAGGCTGAGCCAAGAAAGCAGCTTTGATACCACTGTAATATCCGAAATCTAGAACAACTAGCTAGGCATGATTGGAAAATGCATTTTCTAGTAATGGTAGCTACAGGAATTGAAACCAGGACCTGGATCCCTTAGATCAATGTATCTAAGTCCTAAATCCAAGAGATGGTTCCAAATAAATCCTTCTAAGATGGTTAAAGAGATCTCCCACACTTCGATGTTTTCAGAAAGTACCCAATGAGGGACTGCAACAATACTTGAGCAAGAAATGGAAAGACAACATTATTCTTATAGATGTAAACACATGAAGAGAGATATAGCCAACAAATATATGATATAGCATCAATTTATACAATGTGTGGAGGAATCTATCACTCCAGCTAGGCAATGGAAGCTTCAATAGAGCATATACAAGAAAATGCAACAACACTGCTACATCTGGAAAGCACTGGCTAAAATAACGCAGTTTATAGAAGACACTGCATAATAAAAAATGAGAATATGATGATATGACAATATCAACTCAAATAAATGAGGGGGAGAAAGCTCTCAACCCCTTAAAACACTAATACAACAATAATACACAATCCTTAGAAGGATTGGCTGCAATACATGTACAAATGGAAAATCTGCAGAAATGCTAGAGTTGTTGGGCAGCAGCTACAACTCAAACTAAAATAACATGGAGATGGCTGAATAAGATGTGAAAAATGCAAAAAAACTCCTCCAATAGATTTCATAAGTACAAGGCTGATCCTAATACTGGAAATCTTTCCCTCCAAAATGTTGGTGCAGCCTCTCACTGCAGATGCACTCTAGAATAACGCAGTCAAGGAGCTAGATTGCACTGCTGATGATGGGAGAATCTTGGCCTGATGCCAAGATGTGAAAATCAGCTCTGAAATCCATCTCACTAACCTCCTAGAGGAATAGAAACCCCCTCCTCTGAAAGATGAGCCAAAGAGAAGTGTTGTGGAACCCTCCACTACAACACCTAGCAACACTATGTTATACTTAAGTAGAAATAATGCAGTGACTGAATAATGGCTTTGGCCTTGAGCCAAGATGTGGAGAAGATGAAGTGCAATCCTTCAAGAGGCCTCTCAAGAAGGAGAGGAAATCCTAAATAGGAATCCCTCGTGCTAAGCAACACTGCAACTCAGCTGAATAGCTGGAGTATGAAAATTAGTCTTCAGACTAAAATCAATATGCTCAAAGATATCTCTCTAAGGCTGCCTCCTCCTCCTCTTATACAAGTGAATGCCTCTTTGACATGGACCCCACCCATTAGGGTTTCTTCCACAAGGAATATTTCTCCCTCCAAAACTGCGTTGTCTTCTCATGCAAACTACACCTCTTAGCCAGCATTGTTGACTTGGTCAAACTTGACCTTGTCCTCATGCAAATTGCCCCGTTTCACACTGGAAGGTGCAAAATAATGTGCTCCAATGATCCTTTTCACATTATGAAGGATCTTATTCCTACTCATGGGCCTTTTACCCATTTTATTCACCTCCTAGATGAAATAAGAAAAAATTAATGTTCCAATTTTCTTCATGAGAATTTGGGAACATTACATGATCATCATGTTGTGTGGGTTGATGAGAGTTATTCTAAGGATCCTCCATTTGATTCTATTGTGGGTGGCAAAGACGACAAGTCAAATTTTTCCCTGACTAGATGAATTTGCAACATCAAAGCTTCTATATTCATCATCATAGAAAATCTATTGTTTCAAGTGATATTGTTGTTGAAGTCATATAAGGAATCCTCTTTACACTGTCGTTGAAAACATGCAAAGAAGTATGTGAAAGTCCCTTGAATTTGAAGATAAATCATCAGAAAAGTTATTTGCAAAAATCATTTTGAATATTTGAATGCAAACAGTAGTTGCTGGAAGGAGAATACATATTATTCCCTTATTCCCTTACAGAATTGCAGAAACAAATTCTTCCCTGAAGTTTTCTTTTTCCTTTAATAAAATCAATGTTTTTGTCATGGGATTTTATGCTTAGTTTGATTAATGGTTGAATCAGCGATCCAGAATTCACATATCAGACACTAAAATTGGCTAGAAATTCACCATTATAAGGCTCAAAATACAACATCAAAATTTTCACGAAGAAAAATAGCTCAAAATCGGTGATTTAGTGGTATTTTATTAATGGAATACATGATAACGTTCTTGTTAAGTGATGAAAAAATGTCTCCAATTAGTGAGGAACGTGAATTTGCTGATTCAATTGACTTAGCTTCTGCTGATGAATGTGAAGAGGGTAGATCTAATTACAGGCTTTGCTCTAGATTTAAGAAGTCCTTGAGTTATGGAACTTTGGCTGCATCTAATCTTGTCGTTGAAGGTATCCTTCATCTAGACTCTATAGAAAAAGTAGTTGGTAACAATTGGATGATGACTAGTATACCGAGCCTGGAAATAATTCCAAAGTTGATTGAGGATCCTGTAGAAATCATACAACATGCATGTATATCTTGGATTCACCCGATCTAGCAATGTACTAAATTTAAATACTAAATCACTTCTACAAATATTTTGTGGAATTAAAAACACAATCGCTAATCACATTAAGTAAAGAAGAATCAAATCAAACATAACACATATAATTTCTCAAGGAAAGCTTTCTGCTCAAAACCCCACTATCTTCTATTGTATATTTAGCATGGATCATGAAACAAGTACATACAAAACTCTTCTCACAAGAGCCCTCTAGTACTTAGCTAATTGTCTCACACTATCATAAAAAAATGACCAATACTTAGCCAATTTAATGCCTCCAGATAGCCTTCCTTGCTTATGCAATCCCTGATGAATGAAATCCCTAAAATATAGGAATTATGGCCTTCCTTGACTACGCAAGTATCATGGGCACTCCAATGGGTGTTTCTTTGCATGTGTGCAACCCAATAATCCTACAACTGATAGTCAAATTCCCTTTCACCTAGATCTCAACTGGGTCTCCACTGGATCTGACATGCATGCAGCTAATAATAGTAAATCCTCAGTTGCATTTGAGATCATTGATTGTGAATTAATTAATATTTAATTCACTTGATATCTCACTAGTGTATATTCAGTTACAACTAGCACAACTGAGTTCAACTCACTTAACTGAGTTAAACTGATTACAACCTACATTAACTAATGCACCATTGCACTTCGAACTCTGTTACAACTAGAATTACTCTGCATGCCTCACCAACTACCTCTAACTCAAAATCCACTAGCTAACTGATTTTATCACTCTCAGTTAATTATTTGAAGTTATCATTGAGAATATATTACAATTTATTGTCCATATTATTTAAGAGATAACTAAAATAAACATGCACCAAAAATAGCATTGTGGGCCCCACCCTAGTTTAGGTGCTTAATGCACTAGTTGTGGGTGCTAAAATTTTCTTGTTGAATCTCAACACTCCCTCTCAACAAGAAAGGGATTATCCTTCACCCTGATCCTATCTCTATGGTATTTGAATTTTCTCCTGGTGAGCGCCTTCGTCAGAATATCTGCATCTTGATATTCCAAGGGAATGTACTAAACCAACAATATCCTTCTCTGCACACAATCTCTGAGATGATGGTACCGGATATCTATATGCTTGGACCTATCATGAAACACAATATTAATTGAGAGTTTAATTCAACTCTAATTATCACGATGAATAATTATCGGATCCATCTGATAACCAAACAAACCAACCAAGATATTTCTCATCCAGATAGCCTCACATGCAACTTGAATTGCTGCCATGTATTTCTCTTCTGCTGAATTGAGTACCACAGATCATTTTTTCCTGCTGGACTAGGAAAATATTGTTGATCCTATGCTAAAGATCCCTCCTGGTGTGCTCTTTATGTCTGATGGACTTCCCGCCTAATCTGCATCCGTGAAGCCTTGAAGCTTCACTCCCTCTATCCGTTTGTACCATAGACCATACTCTGATGTGCCCCTGAGGTATTTTAAGACATGCTTCACCACCTTCCATAAGAGCTTGGCAGGCTTAAACATAGCTTGACTCAGTTGGTTAACTACGTAGCAAATGTCTCATCTAGTGTTTACTATATACATCAGTGAACCAACTAACTGTGTGTAGACAGTAGCATCCACTAGCTCTCCAGAAGTAGCATCCTCTTTCCTCCAATTCCTAGAAGAGGAGTATCCATGGGTTTGCATCTTTCCATGTGAAACTTACCTAGTATCTCCTTTGCATACTTTCCCTGAGACACAAAAATTTCACCATCCCACTGCCATATTTCCAATCCAAGGAAATAATGAAGGAGTCTCAGGTCCTTCATTTAGAACTCCCTTGCAAGATCCTCCTTGCAGGAGTGTATCTTATGCTCATCAACATAAAGAAAAATAATTAATAGCTTACCCTCAACCTCAATTTGGTACAATTTTGCATCTGCTTCACTTTTACTGAAGCCCGGTCTGGTGAAATAGTTGTCTATCTGAGCATACCAAGCACGGGGTGCTTCCTTCAGCCCATACAATTCTCTTTTGAGTCAACACACATGCGACTCACTATTGAATATCTTGAAACATTTAGGCTACTATATGTACACCTCATCCTAAATGATCCCATTGAGAAACATAGTTTTCACATCCATTTGATGAATGTGCCAACCCATCTATGCTGAGAGTGAAAGGATGGATCTTATGGAAGAGTACCTTGCAACCAGTGAAAAAGTCTCATCATAATCTATCCCCTCCATCTATGAGAATCCCTGGGCCACAAATCCAGCCTTGTATTTCTCCACACTCCCATTAGTATCTTGCTTTACCTTGTAGATCCATCTCGATCCAACCATTGATTTGTGGACCGGTCTTGGGATTATCTCCCATGCACTATTCTCGACAATGGAATCATACTCCTCCACCATTGCATAAACCCAAGTTGGTTGCTATACTTCTTCCTAAAAGGAAGATGGTTCATTCATAATACATTTTCTCATAAGATCCATGTATCCAGTAAATCGGTCAGGAGATTGTCTCTGTCTGCGCTGTGAAGTAGGGGCTCCTACATTCTTTGTAGCATCAAGTCTCAGCCTATCAAATTTCGTGGTGTGCCTTCTACCATTTTTGATGGATGGCTCTGCATGAGTGTTTTCCTCCACTCCATGAATCTCCTCATGTGGCTGATCCACATCTTGAGGCTCATCCTTGGGAACCAAAAGTTACTTCTCTGCATGCAAGTCCAACTCCCTCTCAAGGTACAAACGCATGGCTTTCTCCTCATCAAATTTTATATCCCGTCGCACAACAGTCATTTTTTTGTTTGGAAAATACACACAATAATTATGGGGTCTTTCAGTGTACCCCACAAAAATCCCAATCTCAGTTGTTGGTTCCAACTTCTTCCTGGCGTCCTTGGTCACATGGACATAAACATATGAGCCAAAAATATTAAAGTGTGAAACATCAGGTTTCTTACTAGTGAAAGCCTCTTCAGGTGTAATCATGCCAAGTATCCTATGGGGACAACGGTTTTTCACAAATACCTAAATTTTGCATGCTTCCACGCATAGATGCATCGGTGGGCCTTGATCATGCAACATCACTATTGCTACACCCACAATCGTTCTGTTCTTTCTTTTCGCAACCCAATTCTTTTATGTATTATGAGGCACTATTATTTCTCTTCAAATTCCTTCTTTGCTGCAGAAGTTCTTGAATTCATTAGAGATGTATTCTCCACCATTATCGCTCCTAAGAGCCTTCACTTGCTTGCTCGACTCTTTCTCCACCAGTGCCTTAAACTCAACAAAATTATAGCATGTCTTCTCTTTGTTTTGCATGAAGAAGATCCAACACTTACGAGAAAATTCATCAAAAAATATCACATATTACTTATGTTTTGTTGTCGAAGCAAAATAGATGGTCCACACACATCTGTGTGAACTATCTCAAGGATCCTTGAATCTCAGTTCTCCTTCTCATGAAAGGTATCCTTTACATATTTTCCCATATTACATCCCTTGCATGTGTCTGGCTGTGCAAGTGTACCCCTGGGAAGACTAGTATAAATCTACTGCATGACTTTCATGGTGAAGATGGCCCAATCTCCTGTGTCATAATTTGCCCTCATCCCAGCTAACCACTTGATCTGCCTTACCCATCCTTGTTGCACAACCATATACCTCCAGCTTGTAGAGATTCTTAACTCGAATCCCTATCCTCTTGGCTTGTCTTGTTGTTTTTTGTCCTAGGAAGGCTTTTCCTTCACTAAAAACAACATCATAGCCTTTATCCTCCAACATTGCGACTGAGACTAAATTTTTCTTAAAACCTGGTACATGCATTACATATTTTAATTGAAAGGTTTTACCTGACTACCTCTAGAAGGTAATGGTGCCAATCCTGGTACTACTGTACTGCCCGTCATCACCCATTTCAATATGCATCTAGAGATCCTTCTCCAAGTCACTGAAAAGTTCCTTGTTTTCTGTCATGTGAAAGGAAGCACCACTATCCAAATACCACACATATCCCAATGCACTTGAAACCATGCATGCAATCAATGAGAATTAAAGCTCAAATTGCAAGGCAAGAGCCTCACCAGCTGCAGATCCTCTAGCCTTCTTGTTCTTCTTCTTTTGTGGACAATTAGTAGCAAAATTCCCATGCTCGTGATAGTGAAAACACTTCACCTTGGACATGTCCTACTTCTTTCCATTCTTGGACTCGGATTTGGAAAGGAATTTATTCCCCTTCCCTTTATTTTCCTTGATATCCAAAGCACAATCCTCTTCATCTTCATTCTTAGATGAAGATCCATCTCTGGTGTTCCATCTTAACTCCTCCTGAACCAAATCTGACCACTGTTGTTCCCAATCTGGAATTTTTCCCCTTCCATTGACAGAATCTTGATAGTTGTGCCAACTCTTGGGAATTCCTAGGAGATCCAAGCTCACCAAATCATCATTAGCGACAGTTATACCAATGCTCCCCGGTTCATCTTGACATTGGACAAAATTTGTTAGATATTTTTGTATGGAGTCGCCCTTATCCATATTGATCTTTCTGAGTTTATATTTGAGCGCCAATTTCCTATGGTCGATGTTGATCTAGAATAGATCCGTCAAAGCTTTCCACATTGCATATGGTGTGGCTTTCCCATGGAGGCTTGAGGCAATGTGGTCTCGTACTCCCTCCAACAATATCCTCCACGCCTTTTCCACTTTCTTTTTCCATGCATCAAGATTTCCAGCATCTGTCACAACAGGTTTAGGAACATCATTGTCAATGAATTCCTTCAAGCCATTATCTTCGAGTACTGCCTCCATCCTGTCCTTCCAAGAAATATAGTTTGAGCTTCCCTCGAGTGCATACTCCAACCTCAAGCCATTGAAAGCCATTTCAATCTTGAATCAGTTGTAGCACCAAGAAAGTCTTTCTGCAAATTCGAATTCTATCCAATCACAAACTCAGCTCCTTCTTCACTTCTGCAATTTCCTATGCTCTGATACCATGTATAAATTATACAACATGCATGTATATCTTGGATTCACCCGATATAACAATTTACTAAAGTTAAATACTGAATCGCTTCTACAAATATTTTGCGGAATAAAAAACACAAGCGCTAATCACATGAAGTAAAGAAGAATAAAATCAAACACAACACAGATAATATCCTGGGGAAAACTCATTGCTCAAAACCCCACTATCTTCTATTCTATATTCAACATGGATCATGAACCAATTAAATGAAAAAATATTCTCACAAGATCCCTCCAGTACTCAGCGAATTGTCTCACACTGTCATACAAAAACTGACCAATACTTAGCCAATTTACTGCCTCCAGACAACCTACCTTGCTTGTGCAATCCTTAATGAATGAAATCCCTAAAAGATAGGAATTATGGCCTTCCCTAACTGCACAGGTATCATGGGCACTCCAATGGGTGTTTGGTTGCATGTGTGCAACCCAATAATCCTACAATTGATAGTCAAATTCCCTTTCACCTAGATCTCAATTGGGTATCCACTAGATCTGACATGCATGCAGCTAATAATAGTAAATCCTCAGTTGCATTTGAGATCAATGATTGTGAATTAATTAATATTTAATTCACTTGATATCTCACTAGTGTATATTCAGTTACAACTAGCACAACTGAGTTCAACTCACTTAACTAAGTTAAAATGATTACAACCTGCATTAACTAATGCACCACTTCACTTTGAACTCTATGTCAACTAGAATTACTCTGCATGCCTCACCAACTACCTCTAACTCAAAATCCACTAGCTAACTAAGTTTATCACTCTCGGTTAACCATTTCAAGTTATCATTGAGAATAGATTACCATTTATTGTCCATCTTAATTAAGGGATAACTAAAATAGACATGCACCAAAAATAACATTGTGGGCCCCACCCTAGTGTAGGTGCTTAATGCACTAGGCGTGGGTGCTGAAATTTTCTTGTTGAATCTCAACATATCCATATTCTTTAGACTTTGATCACCCTTTGTAGAAAACTTCCATGCAAAGTATTCTATCATGGAAAATAAGAAAGGTAAGTTTCAAAGTAGCACGAGAGAGGGGAGAACCATTGTTGAATAAGGAATGCAAAGAAGAGGGTGGAGATAATATTGATTTTGATTGCAGACAATCAAGATTTCCTCCACAACTACCCCCCAAGCGATGTTACATATTCCTATCTCTTATCATTTTTTCTATTCCCGACCATATCACTCTACACAATACATAAATTTAATATAGGAAAGGTTCTAGTGCAATACTGATGCATGATTGTACTATTTTGGGCATATTTTATTGCATTATTTTGGTGCTACAATCAACGATTGTGTATAGTGTATGGTAATGTGTTTGGCCTGAATTCTTGTGATTACAATTTGGGATCTTCAAATTTTTAATTAAAAAGAGATCAAACATTTTGTTTGTTTTTATGAATTTATGCTTATTTTTTATCCAATGGATATGATTGGTGACTTTGGTTCCTTTTAATCAGGCTTCACCATGTGGCCTTACCTAGTGATATACAACTCGTCTCTTGACGTTTTCTTCCCTTATAACTATGTCACATTATTCATACCATAGTGAAAAGTACTGGTGTAATACTGATGGTTGATTGTATTGTTTTTGGCATTTTTGAGTGCTTCATTTGGTGCTACAAACAAGTTTTTATGTGTGTTACTTAGTTTGGCATGACTCATGAGTGTTTGAGATATTTTTTTTGGATTGAATACTTTTTATTACAGTAATTATATGCTTCAAGATATGGATTATTTTCAAGTATTGAATTTACTTCAACATCAATTTAGAAATTGATAGAACCATGCTGTTTTTTGCTCCATTTGTGTTTAACTATCTCTTGCAATATCTAGTAGATATTGATATCAATATTTGTTTATCTATTGTAGGTCAATGAGATCAATTCCAGTGTAGCTTTGAACATGTTTGGGTGTTTAGACTTCGGAGATGAAAACTTTACTATTAGCAGTTGGGAACGTAAAGTATTGGTTAGCAGATATGGACAAATGAAGCTATCAACTGAAGTATTTTTTGCTTCAATTGACCAATGACCTAAACGTGTTGCAGCGGAGAGTTCTTGTATTGCTTTTGTAGAAATTATTGTTGACTGGTTACAAAAAAAACCCAATTCTATGCCAATAAAATCATAATTTGACACATTTATACGTGAAGGATATCTGGAATGGAGGAATTTGTGGGAAATAGAGGAATATAGAGAGAGTTTCTTTGATGGGCACTTTGATTTGGAAACAATATTGTAGTCAAACACATTTTATAACTGGAATTCAACCTCCACATATTTTTAAATTGTAGATTTTTTTTAAAGATTAGATTGGGATGTAGGGGCTCTAAATTGGTTTTAATTGTAACGATTATTTATTTTAACATTATTGATTATGCACACAAGTTTCAAGGCTCTTGTGTGATGTTACAGTGATATTTCGATATTGTTTGTAAAGACTCTATTTTTCCTGTGAAATTTGGCATCCCCTAAAAGTTAGACAAGAAGGTGGCTTGCAATTGTTGGTTGGCTATGAGACTCGACAGTATCATAATAATACGAAACATAATTAGATGTTAGTAGAATAGTATTCTAAAATGTGATATTTGCATATCAATGCTATTGTGTTGTTAAATAATAGACTTTATTAGACATTAATGTGGAAGTTAAATAAAGTCTTTATCAATGACAAATTGTTGAAATAATTATTTAGTCTCATATTCTACTTCAGTTTTTGTGATCCTTCGAGTGGAAAGGAACCTTCTATTAAGAAAATTTGCCTCCGTGACATATCATGCTTGTAAGTTAATCATAAATTTGTAGATTGGTTTTACTTAATTTTGATGATGGGTAGTTCCAATAAATGGAAATGTTTAGTTGGGTTAAGTGTTTATCCTCTTTATATAGGATTGACTTCTGATAAGAGTGTTTTATGCCCTATGTAGACATTGTTCACTAGCATGGAAATGCTTAATGGAGAAGGCTTGGTGTCATTCTTGTGAATGTGTTGTAACTCTTTGTAAAAATATACAATGTTTTAATTGTAATTTTCACTTCATTGACCTCAGTGTGCTGCTATCTGATTGTTCAATTCCTTAACCAAGGAAATTGAAGAATATAAATAAACAGGTGAACATCGATCTTTTTATGAACCCAACCCACAAATTTACAATGCGTATATGCTAATAGTGCTAGACAAACTGCCATTATAAGTGGTGTTTGATATTAATATGTTTCAAGGGAGCTATGCTTGGTGCAACACACACTTGAAGACATTCTCTAAAGTGATGATAAAGTATCCAACCATAAGGATTTGTATGAAATTGTGGATACATTAAAGTATTGGTGACACCATGTCTTAGGTAAGGAGATGATATTTAATATTGACCACAAGTCCTTCAGAAATTTGCTTATCAAATTAATGTAGTTGAAAAAACTTATCAGTGTACCACACTGAAAAAGACATTTTAAATTAGTTGAAGCATTAAAGAACTTGATTACAATTATTCTAGTAGATATGGGAACTATAATGAATAACTCTCTAGACACAAGACACTAAACATGATATTGATTCAACATTATTTACCAATTGAGGGTGTTGACAAACCATAAAAATATTATGAAAACAAATTAAAATTATAGGAAACCATGAACACCATTACACATACAACAATTACAAAAGAGGAGCATGAACACATTTAAATGGATATTTTTTATGGAAATCCTTAAACATCATCTAGAATCTAGATGATTGTCGCCCTAAAATATCTAGAACCACGCATAAACATATTGGTTACAACTTACCCTATTTGTGCCATGTGATTCCACCCATTTTCAGGTAGTAATCATGGAGTGGTGGATAATGTTTTCCCTTTTGCATTACATATAGGATTCCAATTACATATTAATCAAGAACTTCAGTTAATTTATCATCAACCAAAAGAACCTTTGTATCCAAATCCCTCCATGATCTAAATACTTAAGTGTATAAGTACAATATATGTCCAAAATTCTAACTGAATCCATAGGGATTCAATTCTTAAATACATCAAATTGATTCAACAATCATACAATTGTTTTGGCACAAACATGCAACGCATTCCACGTCAGCGGAAATATCTTTTTTCATTATAAATTGTTTTAGTCAATCTTAAGGCACTTCCATCACTTTCATGGGATAATTTTGTGCCACAACTTAAACATAGTGAACACAAAAAAATGCATTAAATGGGTGATGATATGTCTTATGAAAACTTTATTTTTCACCATCTAAGGCACTCTCCATCATTTTGAAAGAGGGCTCCAATTTAGAGACAACTTACCTAGTTTTTCTTGATGATATTATATGCTCCAGTAATACTTCTCATTCTTGTTTGAAAAATCCATTTTTATTTATGGAAGTAAATTTTAGATTGATTATTCCTTAGGAGTATCTTAGCTAATAATTTTACCATCAAGAGAAGTTGAAATCCATGGTCATTTCTGCAATGCATTGTATTTATCCATATTGATCACTTGGATATCCCTAGAGATACCAATCTAATTGAGATAAAAGGAATTGATACAAAAATTGGAAAATGTATATTTCCACACAAGTTAAACTTGAACATCTTTGCTATTGTTGAATTTCATATTCTTGCGTTAAATAAATATGTCAATATTGGCCCCTTTGACTTGATAGTTATAGATACAACGTGTCCACTACTAGAGGTAGTTGCTTCTACAATTTGTTCACCATGGGAAGTTTTGATGCTTGGAGGCTCCGTTGAAGGTTTTTGCCTATAATGGTTTGAGAATTTGTGTCAAGAAATAATACTTGCTACTACATTAACTCTTTCCAAGGCAAAGAATATCTTACGTGTGTTATACATGACATTATTTTCTAGTGGTGTTTCCCATTCTATAAAGGAAGAAATAAGAAAATTTATGTTAAATACATCTTTATATGATACTATTTATCTATATCTTGCATGAAGTGGATATTTGATGAGCATTGTTACATTTTCATACTATGTTTATGTTTCATAACTCAAGGGTTCCTAGACACAATAAGAAACTTGTAAGTGCACATAATCATTGATCCATGAAATATTTTTGGTAAAGACAATGATCAATAATATCCATGCTTCTTTTTCATGATTTATTTATACATAACATGTTAAAATACAAAACCAACTTATGTAGATCATCATATATAGACTTAAATTGTGACATCTACTTATTTAGGTTTTAGAGAGAATTGGATGCCCAAATATTCGTCCTTGGTCAAAGATCAAGCGATACAAGAAGAATTCCAAAAAGATATGAAGTTGAAGGGGGGGGGGGGGGAGGGTGAGGGGTGATCACCTCTTTGGGGAGTTCATGTCAATGGAAATTATGCATTAATTGCTTGCATTATACATCAAGGATAGAAAAATTATTGGTAAAAATTGTTCTTTCGAAGCATCTGACTTTAGGAAGATATGAAAGGTAAACCCTGAGATCCGATAAAGGACTATTTGTACTAGGTAGGTCAATGAAAATTATGTATTAATTACATACACACTATAATAAGGCAACAATAATGCTAGGCACAAATTGTGACGACATATGAGAGGCCACATGCCCCTATAATATGGAAGACCCCGTGCATGGTATTTAATAGCTTGCCATTACTTGAACCTGTTGTGTTTATTGGATTGATAGAATATATCCATAAAAAAATTAGGGGTGAATCTTAGTGCATGGGAGAAATGACAAACAATCTAACTTGGAACTAGACCACACATTGCCTTACCAAATTTATGTATGTTGGTACCAAGTTGTAATAAACACACAATAATTATAATGTAAAAATTAAAACAATAAATTAATTAACACATATTAACTAAAGTACATGACTAACCTCACAACCATTATGACTATTCAATGCTAAGTACACCATCACATGGATTTGTAATTATATCATTCATCTCATCTCCTCCATTTTTTTTAATAAATGAGAAATATATTTATATTCCATATGAGGAATATGCATATTTCGGTCCTCAAGGGATTTCTTAGACAAAAAGGCTAATAGCCATTACAAGAAATACTGATTATGAGTAAGATTTTATAATTCAGTGAAAAATTCACCATGATTTGACAAGATAATATAATCTAGTGAGAGATTTACCATGATTTTAGAAAAAAATATAATTAGGTGAGAGATTCGCCAAAAAAATTATATATACATATTACATTATTGATAAAATCTCCTTTCATTTTTCCACGTATTGTGGGGATTCACCCATTTATTATACATGTAAATTTAGGGGGGTTCTTAAAATTTCCCTTGATCTCAATATAAAATTAGAAAGGCCCATCAAATGCATGTACATAATCTGAAAACATTGTTTAGGTTCAATCCATATGCGCATGCGGTGGATTATGTGGTTTTTGTTGATTCACATTAGGTTCCCAACAAACAAGAATTTGACAAGACAAAATATTTTCTTTATAAATATTATGTAATTGGAGGGAACCATTCGGTAGAGGGTTGATTGAGGAATATCCCAATAACTATCTTTTTCAAACAGTGAAATGCATCATTTACGTTGTTTTAAAAGAAACAAAATAAAATTTATTGGCATGGGATTATAATGCAGATAATGAGTACAAAATGAAAATGACTTTCATCCAAAGGGTCAAATTTATTTATAATGAATTCATAGAAAAATGTGGTGGGGATAAGGCACAAGTTAGTCTAACATTTTAGAAGGAATTTTTAATGGAAACAGGTTATCAAATTGATGAAAAAATTAAAACAAAAGATGGAAAATTGCATTCAAATATATTCATAAGCATGGATAACAATTTTCAGTTGCCATTTAGAACTAGGGAGATATGGGATTTGATTTATGATAATTTTGAGTGGTGGGAGAATATTTCCATAAAAAATCATAAGGTTAAAAACAGTAAACCCATAATATGTACCAACTGTAAGATAGGTCCCGAAATGAAGCAACTTCCAAATGATATGACTATCACACCTTGGAGAAAAATGTGAGTGAAGGATGAGAAACTGGTCAAATCAGTGCTATCCCATGTGAAGTCGGGTGAATTATCAAAGGATGAAATGTGTGTAGGATTTCAAAAGTAAGTTTCTTGAATTATTTATTATTTTCCTTTCATTATGAATTTCTTTTAAATAAAACATAATTTTGTTGGTAGAATTTGTTATACATGTCACTATATTAACAATTTTAACTTTATTTATTCTATCAAAAGATTTATATGAAAATACAAGAACATATCATTAAAATGTTGAATGAAGACAGTTGGGATGACGTTGTGTGCCACTACCCAGAATCAAGTTATACAACAACACTTAAAGATTTTTATATTTCATTCAATAAGGTATGTTGATTTATACGTTCATTTTATTCATATATAAACTATATATATATATATATATATATATATATATATATATATATATATATAGATTATGTCATTAAAGATGTCGAAGAAGGATGGAAATGAGCACCAGATATTTTCAAAATCTTTATTGAAAAAATTAACTTGGAAAAGATGAGAAAGAAGCGCCTTATGGATGTTGAACTTGATCCTACTCTTAATCATTTCATTTGGAATGGGCTCGACAGTATCCAATATCAAATAATACAATGTGACTATGAATACATTGCAAAACTAATACCTAAAAGGGAATATGCCCTAATTATTGCAGATATTCCTCATGGTTTCAATTTCCCAGACATTAAATATGATAGTGAACCATATACTTATCAAGCTTTTAGTAAAGTGGTTACGGGTTTTCAAGAAGTCACAACATCACCACTTTGGAGATTTGTGACATTTCATTCAGACACACAATTTTCAATGTTATTAACAAGCTTCAAGGGAAAAACAAACTCAAGGATGCAACTTACATGGTAAGACTTTGAAATTGTATGTTTGATTACTGTTAAAAAAAATTATTTTTGTTTAATTTAATTGAAATTTTACTATGTTATGTTAAAAGCATAAGTCAAATCTTGTTTCTTCCGAATATCAGCCTATTATAAATTATTGCGAGTTCATCCATGTTGAATGTTAGACAAAATAGGATAGCTATAAGTGTATTCTTATTAATCGAGTAGATGGGAAGATTCATAGTCAAATATTGGTTCATGATGCAGTTGTAAGAAAACTAACATATGAGGATAAATATGCAAAAGGAGATATAGTAACATTTATCAGAAACTGCAAGCATTTCTAGATTGGAGGTTTTTGTGGTGTATTTTTTCAGATGTAAAACTCAGAATATCCACAGTCATCATTTTTAGTCTATGTTTCGAGTCTAATTCAAGACTCATCTTCAGGACAACCTGCTAAGAAGAGAAAAGATCAGGGTCAATAAATAATGACAGATCTGCTTCTCTTCTTTGAATTTTGATCCTTATTTTTTCGAGATTATGAATCTCATTCCATGTATCCCTTCCGTATATCGTAACAATGTTAGATTGGAAGTTTCTATGGTGTATTTTTTCAAATGTAAAACTTAGAATATCCACAGTCGTCATTTTTAGTCTACGTTTCGAGTCTAAATCAAGACTCATGTTCAATACAACCTGCTAAGAAGAGAAAATATTGGTGTTAATAAATAATGACAGGTATGCTTCTCTTCTTTGAATTTTGATCCTTGTTTTTTTGAGATTAGGAATTTAGTCCATGTATCCCTTCCGT
Source organism: Pinus albicaulis (assembly GCA_034641835.2). Taxonomy (NCBI): domain Eukaryota; kingdom Viridiplantae; phylum Streptophyta; class Pinopsida; order Pinales; family Pinaceae; genus Pinus; species Pinus albicaulis. Next base: position 133,574,322 of record CM076577.1, on the reverse strand, counting down.
ACAGGGTAACAATGCTAGATTGGAGGTTTTTGTGGTGTATTTTTCAGATGTAAAACTCAGAATATCCACAGTTGTCATTTTTATTCTACGTTTAAAGTCTAAATCAAGACTCATATTTAGGACAACTTGCTTAGAAGAGAAAAGATCAGGGTCAATAAATAATGACAGATCTGCTTCTCTTCTTTGAATTTTGATCCTTGTTTTTTCAAGATTACGAATCTCAGTTCATGTATCCCTTCCATACAGGGTAACAATGCTAGATTGGAGGTTTTTGTGGTGTATTTTTTCAGATGTAAAACTCGGAATATCCACAGTAGTCATTTTTAGTCTACGTTTTGAGTCTAAATCAAGACTCATCTTCAGGACAACCTGCTAAGAAGAGAAAAGATCAGGGTCAATAAATAATGATAGATCTACTTCTCTTCTTTTAATTTTGATCCTTGTTTTTTCAAGATTACGAATCTTAGTTCATTGATTAACTATCTTATAGATCTATATTCAAATGAAGGAGATTGGGTTTTGGATTTATTCTTAGGTTCAAATAAGTTTTATTATACAAATTTGAATTTAAATATTTTATTTTTTACTTTTTATGTGTTTATACTAATTTTATTATTTATTTCTTTTGTGCTTGATGATTAGGTACAACACTAAAGTGTTTCCTATGAAAAGGAAGAAATTTCATTCCCATTGAGAAAGACCTAGTGCCATGCAAATTTATTCAACAAAGAATTAAAACTCTTCGATTTCTTCCAGATGCGAAGCGAGAAGTTGTTTTGAGGAAAGGGGATTTTAATGAATCATGTGTGGCAAAAAAAGAAAAGGAACCTCAACCACCATTATATGAAATGATTGGAAAAGGACACTTTGGAAGATTTGTAGACATGAAAGATCCATTAGAAGATGACAATGACCAAAATGAAGCAGAAAATATTGCAGAAGAAGACATCAATGGTGTTCTAGAAGATGTTAAACATGGACTAGTTGATATTGTTGATGACACTACAAGGAAAAGACCCTCTAGCGGAGGTTATAAAAGGAGATTTTTAGTGTTATAAAATTGGCCAAAATTGTAAAAAAAACATTTTCTACAACATTCGTTTTTGGTAACGAAGGTTTTGGCGGAGCTTTTAACGGAATTTCAACATAACTAAAAAAACTGGGTGGCTGGAGGTTATTACTAATTTTTTTTTCATTGGTGCACTACTAAGGTGTCAACGCATCAGTGCATGTCAACTAGACTATTGGCCTAGGGCGGTCAAAGGTGCATGCACTGGGCCTTAAAGGTCTAAAACCGCATCAAGCACACTGTAGGTGATACAACACACGGGGCCGTTCTAATTGGTATTGGGATTTGTGTGGTGCCCATAGGTCGTATCAACGCATTGGTACGTAGTCTTATAGAAACGCACAGGTGCGTAGTATCAGAAAAACGCACTGATTGTTGTGATTCGTATTGGTATTTGTGTGGTGCCCATAGGTCGTACAAATGCATCAAAGCGTAGTCTCACATAAACGCATCAGTGCACAGTATCTCATAAATGCACCGAGATTTATAATTGGTATTGGCATTTGTGTAGGGCTCATAGGTCATAGAAACACACTGGTGCATTGTATCATACAAACACACCGGTGTTCATTTTGTATTTTTTAGAAACATCGACCTGTGACAGTGAAATTATTGTGATTTTTAAAAATTCATTATTCATCAAAATTTGACACATATTATAAAAATATTCATATTAATTAAATTTTTATTAATGCATTTAAATGTGATGTTTAGATTAATTTGTTATATCATATCATAATTATTGTGATTTTTTTAAATTCATTATTCATCAAAAGACGACACATATCTTATAACAGTATTCATATCAACCAGTAATTTATGCACCAAACTTACTTGCAGATACTGGATTATCATACTGTTTTTATTAGCGTTACTACTAAGACTATGAAGTCAGCATATATCTTATAGTTACATGATAGCATACTCAGTAAAATGTAACATGTAATTTTTCTACTCAATGAAAGATTACGAATTTTTCCTCTATGAAAAAACATTATTCATATCAATTAAATTTTTATTAGTGCATTTGAATGTGATGTTTGGATTAATTTGTTATATCATATCATCATATTTCACATATCTTCATTATAATATTTAATCATCCATAAATTTAATCAATGGTGTTACAGTTCACAGCGACAATGGAGAACGTAAAGAATAAATTAAAACACACACACACACACACATATTACATATATATGAATAATACAGTCTTTGTCATACAAAATGGGACAATTATTGGTATCCCTTTATCTTTCAACTGGGACACTATGCCCATTACTTTAAACAAAATGTTTGATTTCATAGACAAATATTTCAAAATATTCAATGTCTTGCTTTGATATCCAAATATAATGATCATCATTCTTCACTTGAACTATTGCCACTACTCGAGCTACTTCCATGACTTGGGTTATTTTTAGGAATATTTTGTTCATAGTGTTTATTGTTTTCTTCTTCTTCTTCACCTTCGATCTATAAACATAAAAATAAACTGTAATGAGTGTATATACATTTGTGAGAATAATGAAAATTGCAATATTAAATAATATACATCAATTTAAATCAAAAACAAATGACGTACCATAGCAAAAATTGACTCATGAACTATACACATTCTTTCAAACCCATGCACTATGCCATCTTTCAAGATTTCATCTGTTGGCGCAGTTCCATACTTTGTTTCTTGCAAGTTTTATACTCCATAACAAACATATTTTAATATAAAAGATTTTTTTGTTCTATTAATTATAGACGGAGCTAAGTAAAACAAGAACAATAGATGCTTAAAAATTCCACAATTAATTTTTGATATGCCAGCATATACTCACAACCCAAATTTAACCCAATGTCAATCAATTCGTCTGATGGTTCTTCTTTTTATGTTAGCACCTGTTTGAGTACATTCAATGATGATTTTTGTAAAACAACTTAAAATATACAAAAATGAAATCTAGTTAAGTTGTTATAAGGAATTAACAACTACTCACAAACTTAGATATCAACCCTTTTCTTCCTTGTCGTCCTGTTTTATGTGTTGAATGAGTTCCATTTTCTTTTCTTTTCTGCAATAAAATACTTGAAAATTAATACTTAATACTAAATTGTTTATTTATTATACCTAATGATCGAAAAATTCAATGATTACATATTACATTTGAAGCACATTGTTGTTGAGCTGGATCCTCCTGCGATGCAATTTTTTCCATTTCTTTGACCATCTCCTTCTACACCTTTTTGGACATTCCTACTGGCATATTTCTAATATCAGCTCGTTCATCTTTTGAGATTTTTATAATCTTCCTGAAAATGTAACATGACAATAAACTAATTAATTTTTATATTGATATATGAAAATTAAATATAACAAAAGTGATATTTATAAATAATTCTAGAAAAACATTTAAAGGAATATTACTGTTTCATTCCTTCTTTTTTGTTTTTATATGTTTTTGCTATTAAAAGTGTGACATGTCTCATTGACCAATTCTCTGGAAACTCTTCCTGTAGTTTAGATAAAATTTGTTTCTTGGAATAATTGGATTTATTTTTCTATTGTAAGTGGAAATAATGTCTATATATTCATTCCACTAGATCCCTCAAACTTTTGTAAAATTTCCCCCCCCTTTTGTTAACCTCTAGCACCACTCCATATGAGCTAAGGAGAAATTCATTTTCATTTGCATGTTCTTTTTTTTATTTTCTTAGGAAAACATTCCTTTTATGAGTTGTTGGTCCCTGTAGAACATTAAGCAGATGTGAATTAATAGATTGTTTGAAACATATTATCTAATAATTTTAAGTATATTATTAATGAAAATTAAAAAAAGAAACTCATATTGGATCGATGGTATTTTTTCATTCCCTGATTCATTTTTTTTCAATTTTTCCATCAAGCTTTTATGCTCTTCTGGTCCTAGATCAAAAATAATCTTATCGAGCTTCATCATTTTGTGACTTTGCATGATACACAGTAAATAATACATATTAGTTAAACTTAGGTATAGTTCAAAAATAATATTTTTTGTAAATAATGTACAAAGAACTTGCCTTTTTTTCTTTTCTTGATGTGTTATCAGTATTTTTGTTACTTGATCTCTTGTCAGCAATTTCTTTATCAATATGAAACCTATACCATATGATTCATTAATATATTTTATAAATAAATTATCAACTTTTTAGGTAAAAAAAAAATATATCAAGAAACTGGTGAACTTTTAAATGATGTATGCACCGACGTCGGTGCATCATGTTCTTATAAACGCACCGCCAAAATAGTATAAAACACTCTAGGTGCTCTATGTCAACAAGGAGCACCGGTGTGTTACATGTTAACCATCGCATTGATTAACACAGACAAAATAATAAAAATCGTCTAGTGTTAATTTTTGTAGCATATGGTGTCATGGAGGGGGTGGTGCGACCTATTCTTATAAATGCCCTGCGCAAAAAATGGATCACTGTACGGTGCTCTCTATCAGCTAAGAGACCTGGTGCATTATATTTTACAAGGTGCATCGATTAACACAAAATAAAAAAAATTGTTTTTGCCAAAAAGTACATGAGCAGTGTGCTATAATGAAATAGTGCACCGATGCCCTATTTTACATATGGCGCACGGATTAAAAAAAATATTTTAATTTTTTTATCAAACAGTACATGCATGGTGTGCTGGGATAAGCCTGTGCACCGGTGCACCAACTTACATAGGGCGCACCGATTAAATAAAAAAAATTGTTTTTTATTTAATTCACGCAAGGGCCGACATGGATTGGGATCCGACTATGAAATTCATCCTGTGGGTTAGATGTCAAAGACCTATATATATAGAAATAAAAACCCTATAAATCTAAAATTAAAATCCCTAATTCTAAAATCGCAGAAATAAAAAGAAGCAAGGGCAGAAACAAAAAGAATGAAGGTTTAGGGTAAAAATGGATTATTTTTGTTTTTTGTTTCTGAAAATGAACAACAAATTGAAATTTTTTACTTATTGCGTAAAAAATACTACAGAAAATGTAAAAAATAAAATAAAATTTAATCACAAGATCGTTTGAAATTCTATGCTACAGGGTTTGAATCACCATAGGTTTGGAATTCTAATTGTCTGAATAGTTCTGTTCAAAATTATTTCACTACTACACAGTGCTCTCATGCTCTCTTGCTCCAGGTGTGTCCTGTGCAAATCTCTGGCTGAAAGTTTTTGCAAAAATAGTGAAGTAATGAAAAGTGTTTATTGTTTTGTTGTGAAACCAGCTCCAAAAATAGAAGAAAAGAGATATCAAAGCCTTACAAATAAGCCACTTCGAGGGGGCAACCTCCAATACATTACATGAATGAACAATTCTTAGATGATACAAATTAAAAAACCTCCTTTCTATATATAGGAGTCCATGGGGCCACAATGTAATCCTAGCCGACCTAACAATAATAATTTAAGGGCACAATAATAACAATATGGGGGTTACAAGGGTACAATAATAACAATAAGGGGGTTACACTAACAACAATAAGGGACTATACTAGTAATATAGGGACCTAACATACCCCTCTCCTTCAAAAAAGTGTTGTCCTCAATGCTTGAGTAGCTCTGGGTGCTTCTGTATAAAATTCTCATCCTCCCATGTAGAATCTTCAGTGAGTAAGTTCTTCCACTTGATGAGATACTCTGAAATTGATCGATTTCGTAGTTGTCGAGTTCTTGTTTCTGTGACTGCTTCAGGTTCCAATATGATTTTTCCTTCCTCATCAAGTTCAAGAAATATTGTTTGAACTGGAAGATTTTCACCTATAACCTTCTTTAAGCATGAAACATGGAAAATTGGATGCACTCGTGAAGAAGCAGGAAGCTCCAATTTGTATGCCATAGTACCAATCTTTTGCAACACCTTGTAAGGACCATAGTACTTTGGTGATAATTTATTATCCTTCTTAGCTTGCTTGAGGTACATTTGTTTGTATGGTTGTAGCCGTAAAAATACCCAATCTCCTACATCAAAACTTCTCTCGCTGCGATGTTGATCTGCCTGTTGTTTCATTCGATTTTATGCCAAATTCAGGTTATCCTTTAAGAGTTGGAGAACTTCTTGTTGATGCTCGATGTGATCTTCCACTACTTGAACCTTCGAATTTTCTCTTAAATATGATGTGATGGATGGTGGATGGTATCCATAAAGTGCCATAAATGGGGTCATTTTTACTGTACTATGGAAGGAAGTGTTATACCACCATTCAGCGAGAGGTAAACACTTGACCCATTTTGTTTGTTTATTAGATACAAAACAATGAAGATATCCTTCCAAACATTTATTTACTATCTCAGTTTGACCATCGTATTGAGGATGATAAGATGATCTATGAGCTAATTGAGTACCCAAATAAGAAAATAACTTCGTCCAAAAATTTCCCATAAAAATGGGATCTCTGTTGCTCACAATAACCTTTGGGTTTCCATGTAGCTTTTTAATGGTTTCCATAAATGTAGTAGCAATTGTACTAGCTTTAAATAGATGAGATAATGCACAAAAGTGTGCATACTTGGTAAGTCTATCAACTACCACCATGATGACACTCTTTCCTTCAGACTTATGTAAACCTGTGATAAAATCCATTGAAATCTCCCCCCAACATTGGCTTGGAATGGTAAAGGTTGTAGAAGACTCGGGGTCTTAATTATCTCAACTTTATTCTGCTGGCAAACTAAACATTCCACCACAAACTTTTGAATATCAGATTTAAGACCATCCCAAAAAAATTCTTTCTTCACCCTGTGGTAAGTTTTTAAAAATCATGAGTGTCCTCCTAAAGGAGAAGTGTGCAATTCCAAAAGAATATTTTGTTTTAGTTGGGAATTGTTACAAAGATATAAGCGATATTTGTACCATAAGGAATCATTTTTCCAACTAAATGTATCAGATGTACTAGGATATTGCTGCAACTTTTGAATGAGTGTCCACACTTCTTCGTCCTTCTTCCATTCATCCCTTGCTTCAATTATCCAATCTGGTTGGATAATATAAATGGCACAAAGCAATACTTCCACCTCTTCATTCTTTCTTGAGAGTGCATCCGCAACAACATTTAGCTTCCCTTTTTGTATATTATTTCAAAGTCATAACCCAACATCTTTGAGACCCATTTTTGCTGCTCTTCTAAATATAGTCTTTGTTCCAAAATGTTTTTAAAACTATCATGATCAGTTTTTACCTTGAAGTGTCTTCCCATTAGGTAAGGTCGACATTTCTTTAGTGCATGCAGTATTGCTAACATTTCATTCTCACAAAATAGCTTTCTGTAGATACTTTCTTTTGATTGGATGACTTTCAAAAGCAATGGGTCTTCCTTCTTGCATTAAAACAACACCAATTCCATTTCCTGAGGCATCACATTCCACAATAAAGGTTTTTGTGAAGTATGGCGTAGCTAAGACCAGTGCTAGGCGCATTTACTCTTTAAAATGTTCAAAGGCCTTAGTTTCTTCAGGAGTCCATGAAAATGCATCTTTCTTCAATAATGTTGTTACAGGTGCTGCTATTCTCCCATAATTTTTAACAAACTTGTGATAATACCCTGTTAACCCGAGAAATCCTCACAACTGCTTAATGGTTGTGGGGACTTTCCATTCCTTAATGGCTTCAATTTTGTTAGCGTCTACCTTAAAATCCTTGTGAGATACAATATGACCCAGATATTCCACCTCTTTTACTACAAAGAAACATTTGGATGTTTTTGCATACAATTGTTTCTCCTGCAATAGTTTGAGCACTCTGTCAACATGTTGAACATGATCCTTCCAAGACCTGTTGTAGATTAGTATATCATCAAAAAATACTAGCACAAATTTTCTAAGGAAGGGTTTGAAAATGGAATTCATCAATCCTTGAAATGTAGAAGGTGCATTGGTAAGGCCAAAAGGCATGACCAAAAATTCATAATGACCCTCATGAGTTAAAAATGTTGTTTTCAGAATATCTTCAGTTTTCATTCTAATTTGATGATATCCTGAACAAAGATCCAACTTGGTAAAATAAATTTCTCCATGTAATTCATCCAATAATTCATCAATCACTAGAATGGGAAATTTATCTTTAATGGTGAGCTTATTGAGCTCCCTATAATCTGGACATATGCACCATGATCCATCCTTCTTGTGTACCAATACTACAGGAGCAGAGAAAGAACTTTGACTAGGTTTAATTATACTAGCCTCTAACATTTCTACAATCATACGTTCAATTTCGCTCTTTTGGACATAAGGATATCTATAAGGCCTAATGTTTGGAGGAACATTTCCGAGAATAAAATGAATAGCATGATCATGATCATGAATAGGTGGGAGTCCTTTGGGAGTTTCAAACACCTTGGAATGATTGTCGAAGACTTTTTGGAGATCTGCAGAAATATATGATTTTGATGTTGGAACCTCTAGTGAGAATAATTGTGCAATTACGCCTTGTTGTTATTTATTTAGAAGCTTTGTCATGACATTAGAGCTTATTATCTTTCTCAGCTTCCCTGAAATACCCCTTAATTCAACTTCCTTTCCTTCTGAAAAAAATTTCAAGAAAATTTCTTGAAAATTAAAAGCTACTCTCCCCAAAGACTATAACCATTGTACTCCTAGTACAACATCAACACCTCCCATAGGAATCAAAAACATTGGACTATTCAATACATATTACCCCATCGTTAGCTTGATATTATGGCATTTTCAAGAGAAATTTATAGTTCCTACATTTGCAACCATCACTTGACATTTTGGTGTTGGGTATATGAAACAATTCAATTCCTTGGCCACCCTAAAATGAATAAAATTATGGGTACTACCTAAATCAATCAACACTATTACCTTTTTCTTCTTGATATGTCCTTCTATCTTAAGAGTTTGAGGAGTGGTAATTCCTGCAAATGCATTACATGATATGGTCAGACTCATTTATTCCTCTTCTAGGGTTGGTTCCTGGTGTATACCCTCTTCTTTTGAAAATTCTTGTTCATTTTATTCTTCCTATTCACAATCTATGTAAAATAATTTCTTCTCAGCACACTTATGACCTTTAGTGCATTTACTATCACAACTGTAGCAAAGCCCTTTTTCTCCTTTTTCTTCCAATTGTTGTGGTGTCAACCTTGTAGGTTGTGTAAATCTAGTAGTAGCAACACTTCCCTCTTTATAGAAGTGAGTGGTAGGCTTCCTTGTCGCCATAATTTTACATTCAATTTTTCTTGCCAACCTGAATGCCTTCTCCAATGAATCAGGTTCCAAAACATGAACTTACTGTTGGATGTTATCCTTTAAAGTACCTATGAAGATATCAATCCTGTGTTCCTCTAAAATATCAGTTACCCTTATATTCAATTTTTTTAAGTCCTCAATGTGCTCCCCCACTGAACACTTTTGTTTGAGATTTATCAATTGGCTAAATAAGGTGTTTCTCTTTGTATCCTCATAATGTGCTATCATTTCCTCCGTAAAAATTGACCAAGTGAAAAAAAATTTACGGGAGCAAAGCCATCAATACCATACAAATGTATTTTGTTCTAAATGTAAAGTTGCAATACGTACCTTTTGTGTGTTTTTCACATTATTGAGATCAAAATATTGCTCCATCTATAGTATCCATGTTACAGGATCCTTTCCATCAAATTTCCTCATATCCATTTTTGGAATATGGTGGTTCTTCCTTCCAACATTAGAGTTTATGAAATCACGATTAAAATTTATTTGGTTCTCCATCATGAGTTTCCTCTAATATCTTTTCACCATTATGAAACATTTCTTTTATCAACTTTATCAAACCTTCCATGTCTACTTTTAGATCATTCTTCATGTTTTCCATTTTTTCATTGATCTTAGCTTCCATGTCATCCATCTTAGATTCCATGCCATCCATGCCATTCTTCAAACCATCCTTCTTAGATTCCATGCCTTTCTTAAAACCATCCATCTTATTTTCCATACCTTTCTTCAAAACTTCCATGTCATTTTTTGTTGCTCTTTGCGAGAGAAAAATTTGTTGCATTTGCTCTTGTAATTTTGATATGTCGTGTTTCCATTCTTCGTCTTCATGAGTCATAGTAGAGCCTTCTAAAGGCTTGATGGGTGTTGAATTATTTTTAGGGGCCATTTTAGAATCCAATACTGATAGCTATTCTACCATATTCCCTTGGAATCAATTCAACTTGATTCTTAAAACGAGACTTATGTAATTCGGAAAAAAAATACACACCTTTCACTTGCTTTTGAGGAGATCGATATTGAAATTGAATTAAATATCTATAATTGTGGATCCTCAATATCCAAATTTTAGTCCTATAGTAGCCCTCTGAAGCTTCTTTCAAATGCCACAGGTCTGATCTGATTTGGGTTCTTCAAGACAAATTTATGTCCAATCTCCCACAATGACCCAATTATGGAATGGTTCAGTAGAGAAAACTTGTACGACTTTCCAAGTGTCACTGTTTCGTCCTTTGGCTCTAAAATTGATAGACATAAAACTATATTCTGTGTACTTATGGTCACTTTTTACAGTATTCCAATCCGATGCTCAGAGAGAGAGTTATGAATATTTTCCCATGATCACCTCTTTGAGATGAAATTCAGAAGCCTGAAAAAGCCCTAACTTCCACAGATCATATCTCCGCCAATATTACGAACCGAGATCTGAAATTCTGCGACGTTTTTCCTAAGGATTTTGGCTTCACACTCTAAAAATTTCAGCTTCTTAACCTTCGTAGAAACAAATTTATAGCGACAATTCCACGATGGCCTGTTTAGGTTAAATTCAGGAGTCTGCAAAATGACCTACCTTCCATAGATCATATCTACGAAAATATTGTGAACCAAGCTCTGAAATTTTTCATGGATGTTCCTCAAGAGTTTGGCTTTACACTCTAAAACTTTTAGCTTCTGAACCTTCGTAGAAAACAAGTTATAGCAAAAATTCCATGATGACCTATTTGGAGCAGCGAAACCCTAGAATCCCAAGCTCTGATACCAAATGTTGTGAAACCAGCTCCAAAAATAGAAGAAAAGAGATATCAATGCCTTATAAATAAGCCACTTCGAGGGGGAAACCTCCAATACATTACATGAATGAAAAATTCTTGGATGATACAAATTAGAAAACCTCCTTTCTATATATAGGAGTCCATGGGGCCACTATGTAATCCTAGTCGACATAACAATAATAATTTAAGGGCACAATAATAACAATATGGGGGTTACAGGGGTACAATAATAAAAATAAGGGGGTTACACTAACAACAATAAGGGACTATACTAGTAATATAGGGACCTAACATGTTTAAAGAATTGTTTTATGAAATTAGATTTTCGAAAATATTTTGCTGCCCATTTTTCAATTTACCGCTTTTTTTTCAATTTAAAAAAAATAAAGTTGCATTTTTTTTATTTGTGGATTTTTGTCACTAGTACTTCAATTAATAACACTGCACCAGTGCGTCAGTTAATAACACGGAACTGGTGTGCAGTAACTAAAACAGCACCGGTGTGGTTATCTATACATAAGCACCGATAACAATAAGTCCATTTTTAACGCACCGAAATTACTTTTAGGTGTGTGCACTAAAATTTATTGTTGATTTTTCTCAAATGCAGGGAGAAAATATCATAATTATATCGAATGAAAAATTCTTCAAAATCCAGCTTGTTCCATAATATTTCTCAAAGTCCATCGCGGAGTTCTCCCTATCCATCTCGAGACGTAATATTTACTTCATATTTTATTTATATTTTCATTATCTAATTTAATTTATGTTTTTTATCCATGTCAATTAGCTTAATAAAATTTATAATGTATACAAATTTGCAAGTTCATGCAGATTCAAAATCGATTTTAGATGCACAAAATAATCAAACAACTCCAAAATGTCAGAAGCTCTTATAAGGAGCAGCAAACTGCAAGGCGCATTTGGTAGATGAAAATGGACAACCACTTCACCCTGCCAATTGTAACAATATTTCATCTTCTAGCCACAATCTCGGGACAATGATGGTAATAATAAGTGTTTGGTATATTATTGTAATTATTTCAACGTCAAACAAACTAATCATGCATTGTCAACATTCTTACTAATTGATATCATATATTTTGTACTAATCATGTTCAAATATATTTTTTGAAATTATTAGGATTCTAGTGATGATGGGTGACCTACCTATTGTCTTTTTTTGCACACCAAGACAATTTCAAATCGAGAGAAGGCTGAATAAAGAGAAAAAATTGGAGAGAAACAATACTAAGAATGGTTGAATCAACCACCGATTTAATTCCCGCTATGTCCAAATTCACCAATTAGGAATGACTATAGCAATAGTAGTTCTTCATAAGATGACAATGGAGGCAATCAAATAGAGGTTGGTATGGATGATTACTTAAGGGATACAACTTCCATGGAGATAATGTTGTTAGATGCATTCAAAAACAATGATAAGCAATAGTATGATGCTCATATCGCTGACACCTTTTTCAAAAGCCTTAAATTTGATTCCAAAACCCCTCTCTTTGGACTTATCATTTAGTCATAGTCTACCCAGTTGGGGACTACAATGTTACTGTAGAACTTGAAAGCAAAGTTTGACTTGTCGAATGCATGTTTCTTGGAAATTTTGAGGTAAGTTACCATAAAGTCCTCCCTTATATAAATTTGAGAAATATAATCACACAATGAACATTACAAATGGTCAATTTTATGAATGTTAATAATTATATCAGCATTAATTTACATTTAATATTTTCCATGATCACCAACTATAGGTTATTCAAAGATAAGGTTCTTCAGAGTGATAATTTCTTGCCCAGTAGCTGCGAAGAGGCAAAGAATTGTTGAAAATGTTGGGCGTTTAGTACATATCATATCATGCATGTTCAAATTATTGTATTCTATATAGAGGATAATATGTAGAAAAAGAGATATGTATGAAATGTGGGCATGATAGGTATGATAAATCAATAGCCATGAAGCATATAGAAGATACATGGTCTGAAAAATTCAAGGATGAAGTACGAAGTCTACGACTTAGCATAGCCATGGATGGCTTCAACCCATATTCCCTCCAAAACACCAACTATTCTTTTTGGCCTGTAGCAGTGATCAATAAAAATATCCCGCCATGGTTGTCCGTGAAGAATAAACATCTTATGTTGGCTCTCATAATACCTCGTAGAAGATAAGTGAAGCATAAGGATGTCTACTTACAACCACTAGTAGATGAATTGAAGGAATTATGGGATGGGATAAATGTATATGATTTATCAAGATCCATCGTAGTAGAGAGTATTTTTACGTTGTATACATATGTGCTTACACGATACATGATTATCTAGGCTTAGGAGTTTTCTCTATTAAATTACATGTTTATTGATTTGTTTATATACGTAACAATATTATTTCGCATATTAGTTATTTAATTCCATAAGAACACCCTTACAGAAGAGCATCATCCACTTTCAATGGTAAACGAGAGAGAACCCAAAGGCCTCCAATAATAACACCAGCTGAATGGCTTAGAGAATATGAGAGAGATAAGGGGAAGGATTTCATATAAATGTTTGATTCAAATGGGGAACCTATGTTCGATGATCCAAAATTCTTCGACACCTATGTTGAGAAATTTTCCATTAGGATGAAAAGGAATTCTATCTTTTATAACCTCCCATATTGGAGCATCTTAAGATTACCCACTTATTAGATCCCATGCATATATTTAAAAAAGTTTCATCTTCTTTATGGAGGCACATATCATCGAAACAAACTGACACATTGGTTGTTAGGAAAGATCTTATTACTTCAAAAACAAAAAAGAAACATTGGCCAAGACAATTAGAAAGTACAGAATCAGAAGCAGGGGTTGGTCCCTCTAATTCATGGTATTTCAAAGAAGGTGATGTCCCATGGATTTTTAAAAAAGATGATCTTTCTTTGGCAAAGGAAGTTATAATGGGTGTGAGGGTTCCATCTTCATACAGGTCTTCACTATGGCGCTGCTTCACCGTGGATAACCATTTTTCGGGGTTGAAATCGCATGACCATTTGAATCTTCTAAGAGTACATATAATCTAAAAAGCATGATTTTATTATTTGTTATATTAAGAAATTTTATCCCATGCAGGGATCATAAAACATAACTAAATTTGTACATTATTGCACGTGTTTATAACTTTGCAGTGTCATTGTCCTTTGTTTATGCGTGGATGTGTGAAACATGAATTCCCTCAAGACCTAGGACGTGCCATATCTAAATTATTTTCATTTATATGTTGGATCACGTCAAAGGAGATTCATGTGGCTATCATTCCACGATGGCGTCAAGAGATAGTTGAGATTTTTTATATGTTTGAGAAGGAATTGCCAACGAGTTTCATGGACTTGCAGGTTCATCTTCTAATCCACCTAGTAGATAAGGTTGAATTAGTTGGGGTGGTTTCTTGTCGTTGGATGTTCTTCTTAGAGAGGGACATGCAGAAATTGGAAGTTTTTGTTTGACAAAGGGAAAAACCCTAGGGGTCTATGGCAGAGGAGTACATATTGTATGAGTCTTTCTATAATTCTAGTGAGTACATAAAGCAGATTGACAATAGACCAGGTGCAATGATTTGGGACGATGAAAGGGATGAAGACAAAAGAGAAGGGGAGTTGCTCCAAACGAATGGAAAAAAATGCTTGATAAAGAGTAAGCGACTTATAATTTTTCAAATTTACACAAAGTAAATATTCATGTTGAACTTATATATAATGTATATTTTTATCTCTATGTACTATATAATGTTGGTTTGATTTCATCAGCGAATGCAGAAATTGAAGCAATCAATAAATTTTCTCTTTACAATTCCGAAGTGACACAACCATGGGTCGCATTGTACGAACAAAAGAGGATGAAATGGGATAGTGATAGGAAATAATTTAGATGGTTGAATGGTAGAAGTGTGCCTTATCCTGATCACTTAAAAGAAAATATGCCAAAAATATGCCCCAACAGTTGGGTTGCTGACCAAGTCAAAGAGAAATATGGTGCAACCAGTCATACCCACATGTTTAATAGGATGCATTAAACATAGGGATTGGGTGTAGCAACTCTGTAATAATCTATTTAATTTGTATGTACATTTGAAACTTAAAATGCACCTTTCAAATGTAATTACATCTATATTTCATATTTTAACTGTTGGGTTATTATAAGACATACGACACTATGATTTTTTAACTTTTTTATAGGTGCATTTGTTCCCATATATGTGGGAATATGGACACCATTTTCGCACAGAAAATGCCAATGATGAACACATCACACAAGGCTGTGGAGTGGAAGTTGAGTTCGATCAATCTAATCGATCTAGCCACTATGATCAAAACCTAGTACGAGGAACATTAGGTTATGTCGGAAAGATACAAGAGATCATTGAAGTGGGTTTCTCTTCTTTCCAATGTGTTATTTTTAGGTGCAAGTGGTGGGACTCCTTTGATCATAATAATGTAAAGGAAGATCGCGATATTAGGATTATATGTATCAACTCTAGAATGATGTGGGATGAACCTAAGGAGCCCTATGTTTTCCCCAAACACTACAACCAAGTTTTTTTTTACCCAGATGTGTTGGATAGGGATTGGTGGTTCATATTGAGACATGACCCTAAATCAAAACATATTTTTGAGAACAATAGTGTTATCATGTCATGCGAGCTGGAAGATAATGAGGGTGATCATGAGAATCGGGAGTGATATGGTACATGTGTTATTTCATCAATATTTATACGTTTTAATATGGGTTTTTATAAATAAGAGGAATTAACTACCTTATAACTTATAAGACTCTTTTTTTGAAACATTATAATATATATTTTGAATTAATTGGTAATTTGCATTGTGTTAATGTTAAAATCAATATTTCACTTGATAATTTGCAATTATATTGATCTCAAAAACAATGGCGTACTGTATCAAGTTCTTTTTTTTTGTATGTAAGATCATAATAAAATAATGATAATTATAATGCACATGAATTTATTTGCATTATTTTCTAAATTTTATTATGCTACAAAATTTCATATTATTCTAGATTTTCTATTTTACAATTTTATAAATTTTAATAAAATAATTTCACATTAGTAAAATTAAAATTTTACAAATATTTTACATACAGTTACAATTAAAATTAGAATTACAATTACAATTACAATTTTACAATTTCACATACAATTACAATTAAAATTACAATTACAATTTTAGAATTTTACATACAATTTTACAATTACGATCATTTCACACTAATACAATTAAAATTTTACAAATATTTTACATCCTATTACAATTTTACAATTTTACATATACACAATTACAATTAAAATTACAATTACAATCATTTCACAATAAATTAAATATTACAATTACAATTACAAATACAAATACAATTTTACAATTTTACATACAATTAAAATTAAAATTTCAATTACAATCGTGACATAATATTTAATTAATATCATGATCATTTAATATTTAATTAAATAAACATCGCGATCATGATAACCATCGTACAAACATCATATTCGACTAAAAAACACATTCAAATTCGCTAACATCATCTAATCATCGTGATCGTGATCATCTAACAAAACACAATTAGCATTGTATAACATCATCACAACACAAGCATCAAATATACATCTCATGTCAAATAACTACTATCACATACACATCTATCTGCAAGTTGCACATTAAATGAACATATCTAACATGACCTAACAATATACACATCATGATGATCACCAACATGTAAATTAAGTACAACTGCAACATGAACATAAAATACATGGACCATATATATATATATATATATATATAATTTCAAAAATATACAACTGTAATATAAATGTCAAATATCAGCTGGTGGTACATCATCAATAGTAGTACTAGTTGAGGCCTGCTCAGTCAATGGTGCAGCCTTGACAAGCTCAATTACATGTTGATCATCACGTGCCTATTGATCTGGGACTGGTGCCTCATGCTGATTAGGATCAATTGTCAGTTGCTCATCGTGATGACTCGACATGGTCGATTGTCCAGCCTGCTCATGATCATGATTATTGTTGGATGCTGCAAGTTGTTGACTCGACGTGGCCAATGGCTCAACTTTCTCTCTAGCATGAATTTTGGTCGATGTTGTAGGTTTCTCATCTAGCGCAGCGCGAGGTGAACAATGATCACTCCCCTTATCATGATCATCAGATGATGTGTTGCTGCTCACAAACTATCAACGTATTGCATCTCGACCACGCCTATAATGTTGAAGGGCCCTCCTCAACCGCGTAACTAAGCTCGTAGATCCTACGACATACCACATCAGGGTGAACTTGGCACGCAACATGGCTCTCCAAATTTGTACCAGCTTAGCATCAGCATATATATCTCTCATAGTGGCAGGCCTCACTCCCACCTCCACAAAAAATGCACATAGTTAGTCGCCCAACTCCATCCTCAATCTACCGTCAAGCCTACGCCTAGAAAAAGGCAGTACCAGGGCACCATGAGGACCAGGTATGTTTTCACCGGCCTGATCCTTGGCATATGCCATATCTTAGTCATCATCAGGATCCACACCTGGATCATTTGGTGGTGTTGGCATCTCATTGCCATTAAATGACCCAATGTCTGAAAAATATATATAATTACACAACAATAATTAGATAATTTCATTAAATAGGCTAATAAAAACAAGTTAAAGAACATGTTAGAATAAATTTAAATAAAATAGTAATATTACCTCTATCATCTGGCGGTTCATCATCTGTGCAGAGGATGTTGGCACACCCTCACCAATCCAAACCAACATATGGACAGGGGACCATAACGAAGGGATGCTCATCAACACTAGCAAGAAACTCCAGTGTATCATGTGATATCCTCATGAAAAACTCAAACTCTCCCCTCTTGGGCATCATATGTCCCCACATCTGCATCTGTACATGCAGCATCGGCCTACGAGGATGTCGAACAAAAGTAGGCCTCGTATATGGAAACCTCTCAAAAAATAAAAATAAAAATAGTTCTGAAGCAAAATGGAAGTTCACCCTTCCTTGTGCATGATCACGACATCTATCTAAAGCTATAAATAATTGCTGCAAAAAAATGGCAGACCACCTCACAAGTCATGGCTTGTGTACTAAATAATCAACATAAAATAGAAGCCGGAAACTAATGTGTTTCCCATCGTTGGTGTTGTGTGAAATGGTTGAAATAAGTAGTGAGAGGCACCTCACCTCCTCTCTACCAAATGAAGCAATACGTAACTGACCTCCAGAGACCTGAAAATCTAAAGGAGACAGTATATCCGCGCTAATGTCTCTCTAGGAGTACACCAACTGTCTCCCTGTTGCATGGCCAACTAGGACCTCTGGGAACGAGGGAAAATCCACCCCTCTCCTTGATAGGACAGTAATGAAATAGATTTTTTCCTCAATGGGCGCATACCACTGGTTAGGACCAACCCGGAAAACCTATAGGTGGGCATTCCACCTACGGATAAGATGTTGCAAAAACACACCATGGCCCTTTAGGGATGTAGCCTCCTCATAAAACTTGAAGAGGCCTACTTGCCTTAGGAGCCTTTGGGTAGCTGTTGTAATAGGGCGAGGGTACGCATCTCTCTCCCTCTCTCGTACCTCCCAAAGGCAGACCATGTTATACTGGTCTGCCTGTTGTTGTTGTTGTTCCCTCTCTTCTCTCCTTTCACATCATTGAATGATTGACATATTAAATACAATTTTTTATTAAATGAGACATGTATTTAGAAATATACATATATAAATTGTTTTGAAAAAAAAAAACAATTGGTGTGCCACAAAAAACATGCATGCACCGATAACAGTGCATCTTTTTTTTGTCGTGCACTGGAGGTGGTGCACCGAAAAAATTTCATCGCACCAGAGGCAGTGCACCTGCAAATTTTCAGTGCACTGCCCTCCTGGCATTGTTACAAGGTCAACGGTGGCGTATAGTTTGGTTAGCGCACCACCCTCCTGACATCACTACATAGTCAACGTTGCGGTCGTTTACCCGGCTGCACCGTTGACCATGTCGAATTGTGTAATGCAGTGCGCTGACAAAATTACCCACCCTGGGGCAGATATTTACATCAACGCACCACATTCCCGCAATTCGAAATCGTCAACGATGCAACTGGGTAACCGACCGCACTGAATTTTTTTTTAATTTTAAAAAATCATAGTGTGTCGTTTCGGTACTGCCCCAGAACTGGTGCGGATACCATTAGCACCAGTCGTGGTGCAGCCTGTAAAATTTACAGGCAGCACCACGAACCAGTGCAAGCAAAATGGCTCGAGCGCACCGCATGGGAATTTTTTTTTTTAAATAAGGTGAATTTTAAGCTATTTTACAAAACTAATCCACTAAAAGGTTTAATTATGGAAAAAAAGGAAAATACCTATACATTTGGTCGTCGAGGAGGCATATTGGTTGTAGAATTTGCAAAACTAAATTTTCCCACCGTTTTGAAAAATTCATGGGTAATGGATAGCAATAGTGCGTGCAATGGGAGCACCGATGGTAGGGCACCTCACACAAGGTAAAGTTGCACTGGTGCTTGAGAGCTCTGGAGCATTGAAAAGTTAAAAATGTGGACTTTTTGTCATAATTTTTTTTATTTAACCCTGTTCTGCTGCACGGGTTTTATAGGCGCACCAGTGCGGTTTCTTAAGACTGCACGGGGTTGTTTCAGCTTTGGCGTTGGGTTTTAGGATGCATCAGTGTGGAATCTTTGTAAAGCACCGATGCACTACAGTAATAAGACACACCGGGCAGGTTTGTACCAAGCGCACGGTGTCCCGGTGTGACAATGTTTTGTTTGCATCAATGCTTTCTCTAGTTGAATGCATTAGTGTGGTTTAGGATGATAAAGGCACCGGAAGAAAAACAACCACAAAAACCTCCACCCGCCAACCTCCTCTAGTAACCTCCGCTACAAACGGATCCCTGGGATTTTTTATAAGGGATTCCCTAAAAACATCCGTTAGAGGGTATTTTCCTTGTAGTGTGATCTTTAAGTTATGCTTGAAAATAAAGCTTAGTTTTGAGAGCTATTAACCAGTTTTACTTGTAATGTTTAGACTATGATATTTTATGAGAAGAATCCTTATTTTTTGCAAAACACCTGTGATTACTATTATATTTTGACATAAAATTCATAAAAAAATGTTATTTTCTTCAGTTTTTTTGTTACGATTTTCCCAAAAAATAAGTTTATTTAACATGTCTTTTTAACAAAAAGTCTCTAAAAGTGTATTTTTTCTATTCTATTTATATTGAAAATGTGTATTTTTTTGTCATAAGGTTCAAAATATTGGGTTTTTAGCGACAATTATTTGATGTGCATTGCAATATTAATTAACAATGCATAAACATATAGAAAATATAAACTTCAAAATATTTACCATTTAAAAAAAAATTATCTATGTGAAAAAATGAAGATTTCATTTCAAATTTTTATTTAAATTTTTTTTTTTTTTTAAACACAAGTACATAACTGCACTTAAAAATAAACATCTCAAGGAAGAAGAAGACATCAGAAAATGTATATTGTCAAAATCAACCCTCTAAAAAAAGGTGGGTGATGATACACCACCACTATTCAAAATCGACATGAAAATCATCACATAAAAAAAATAAAAAAAATTAAATTAAATTAAAGTGCCAAAAACATGCTCCAAAAAAAAGGGTGATTCTGCATCACCACTTTTCAAAATCGGGTGTTTTTTTTGCTACCTCAAAAAAGTAGGTATCAGTTCAGTTACCTATTTTATCGGTAACTATGTTATATGTAGATGTTATGGTATTAACATGATGCATATATGGTTAACAATTTATATTGTGGTCCAATTTGAGACTGTAGGTATTCGGTTCTTGTATGAAAAAAGGAGGCCAAGTTTTGTTGTAAGAGGGGGGAGGTATGCATTGCCCCCTCTTTCCTAATTCCCATTTTTCATAGAATAAGGATGCTAACTCTTGATTTGTTTGTGGTTAAGGGTTTTATTTGTACAAATAGAGTTGATATCTATACGTGTGACACGTGGAATGCTTTTTTAATGTATTCATGATTATTGAGTAGGCTACTATTCATAATGATGATATGGTTTCTTTTTTTGATGGGATAGTGAATGACATTTTGAAATATTGAATGTTATAATTTTATCATACAATAAAAAATAATTCTAATAATAAAAATAATGTACAAGTTGTGCTAGGATAAGAGGGCCTACAAGACTCGTAGGTTGACTTAAGTGAATGAGAGGAAGGTTTTAAATGACAAAATAAATGTTATAGAAATTTAATGAAATTAATAGAATATTTTTTGAGATTATATTTAATTATATACCATATCCATGTGCATATGCCATGATATGATCTTTTTTTATTTTTGTGGTGCACATAATGGATCATCTATGAGGTGACACAATTGTATATGTCAACTTGGAAGAACTTCAAGTTGGGAATTTGTTGAAAAAAACCATAAAGGACAATTGAGATACAAAATTATTTGAAATATTCTTAGTCAAGAACTATATATATCTTTTTAATTAAACATTAAGTGAATTGGAATTTTGGAAAAAAAAAAACATATTAAGAGTGATAGGAGAATCGAAAAACTTTTATAAACTTTATTAGATATTATTATTTTTTGGGGAAGTTGGATTCCTCCATTTTGTAATAATTAGTTTGACTCTAGAGACATTATCATCAAATATTATGGACTAGGCTAGAGAAAAATAAAATAAAATAAAGTAGTCTTAGTTTTGATTTTTCTAAATTACTTACTAAAATAATGGGTCTTATCCACTTATTATGGATCTTGATCTTATTTTAGATTTAGAATTATTTTTATAATTAGCAGGTATGTGTAAGAGGAGGAGAAATCTAATTCATTTAATTATGAATCCTCTTTTGATTCATGGAAGGAAAAAACCATCTTGTTGTAATATATTTTTCAAGATATGATATTATTTTGGTTTCGGTGGAGTATTGTAAATGAATGTACCAACCTCGTACTTGTTGATTTGATGCATATTGCAAGCAATCATTTTGTTGCTAATTTGTGTGAGAGTGATAATATTGTTGCATTGAGGATGCATGCATAGAAGAAATTCAATAATTTCTAGTGTGGTTAATTTATGATTGTTAATTTAGTATTGCATCATGAAAAAATAAACATTGGAAGGTAGTAGGGAAAATGATTTCAGTTGGTTTTTAAGTCTTCAAAATCATATTGTTAGAAAAAGAGTTTAGCTATCAATTTTTGAGGAAATAGAATGGATATGAAAGGTTTACAATTGTTTCTTTTCAAATTAAATTGCAATCCCATTGAATGAATGTGTAAAATTTGAAATTTAACACAATTTGTTTCCTGAAGAATAATTTGGCAGACCCTTGGCATCAATTGCTATTAGAGCAGCAAAAATAGTTATGGAAGATCAAAGAGGAGCGACAAGAGGAGTAGCTCGGGGAGCACAAGTGGGAAGTGTTAGGGTCCTATAATATTGGTAATCAAAATGTGTTTTTCTAACTATTTATTTTGGGGATCTGTTTGTAAATTTTAGCCTATGAATTCACCAAGTATCATAGTATAAATGGTCTTTGTACAAAAAGCCTCAAAGTTGGTCAAATCATTGTAAATATGTGTGTCACAAGGAGTTCTTTCAGTTTTCATTTAAATTTTAAGATCCCTAAGAGGTCATCATTCAAATTTCAAGTCATAGATATCATGAGCCATTATGAAAATTAAAGGGGTTATGTCATGAGAGATTTGTTCACCATAGGTGAGTTAGGAGTTTATTGTCACTAGAGTCAGTTAGAGTCATGCCAATTAGGTGTAAAGGACCATTTAGTGCTTGGTGACATCAGCAAATGTACCACGGTCAATTTCAAATTTGGAACTATTATTTTGTTGTGCTCAAGCCTATGTTGATCCATCATTGCCTAGAAAGGAGTGAGTTTCATTACAAACCATCATAATTTCATGCTTATTTCATATTTTTCCTTTAATAATCCACGAACTTTCTATATCCAACATCTTGTGAAAGGGATCAGATTGTTTCTACACACATACTGTTGGGAACGCTACACATCGCTCAAAGGAGAAATTTTTCTTCAGCAAACTGCCATTTCCAGGTGTGTATACTGATTTGGAGACTTTATTATATCATAAATTTAAAATATCTTACCAATTTTTTAGGTTAGAGTCGAGTTTCCAAACCTGAATTCCCTATTTAGAATTTTTTTTGCATGCTAGCGTTGTGCACACACACAGTCCTACAGTTATTTTCCTTTTTGCTCGATCAAACGAATTCTAAATCTCGATTTTTATACTTCAAAGAGACTATGTAAAATTATCAAAATTTATTGTGCTTTGTAGAAGTCGAATTGGTCATTCCTCTTCCCACAGAAGGTGTTGTGCTTGGAAAGATAGCTCATTTTCATTTTCTTACATGTCTTTAAGTCTTGAAATTCATAGTTTTCATCCTCCATTTGAAATTAATTATCAAGTATAACATCTTCAAAAATGGTTAAAAAGTCTTTAGTTTGTGTATATTTGTTTAAATTTTCATTCTTGTATTGTTTTGTTTAAGGTGCTACCCATAGGCTAAATGTTACCCACTGGCTAAATGTTACCCACAGGATAAATGCTACACACAAACTCAATAGATAATTTTATATATTTTATTACGAGTCACCATTTGTGAATTATTGTTGTTGTTTTATTAATTTAAGGTTCAAAGAAATTTTTTCAGCTCAGTCTTGAGGTCCAAACTCTAACAAAGCATTAAATACCTAGCTCAAACTTATACCTTCGGAAACCTTGTTTTAGTGATGGGGAAGACAAAGGGAGGAGAAATTGTAATATTTGAACCACAAGACCTTTCACTCATCAACTCAGACCCTTCCATCAGAGTAGCCTTTGAACAAACAGGTTGTCTTAAGTTCTGTGAAAAGATACAGGGCTACCAGGTGGAGGTTACTAAATAATTTTCCTTTAATTTTGATGGTGATAAGGTAAAGGTTGGTAAAATTAGTTTATTGTGTCAGATTCTACAATAGCATCAGCCACAGAAATACCTTTGGAGGGAGAGAAATGGTTCAAATGGATGCCTTTGGATTTGGAGCATTATAAATATTTCATAAAAACATAGTACAAAAGACAGGATTTTGGTGTTGTAGTATCTAGTGACTATTTATTGGAGAATTTCAACAAGCTTCTCAAAGTCATTCAGAAGTACTTCGTATGTGAGGGAAGATTAAATAGGGTCTATTAATATCACTTCAGGCTTCTCATGCATTTCACTGGTAAAAAAACCCTAAAATTACACTTTTTCCTTTTCATAATTTTGGGAAATATGGATGAGGGAGTAAGAATGAAAAAGGGTATGCTTGATTAAAATTTGTTTCATTTTTTACTAATTAAATTGTTGATTTTAGAGGAGTTGTAGAAAAAGAAACAAGTATGGCTAGATTTCCTAACCTCATCCAAGTTCACAATGCCATCTGTTGGAAGTTCATCAAGCCAGAAGGATACTCCATCCACCACTAAGACTACTTCTTCACCTCTAAAGAGTTCTATCAAGAAAAAAATTCCAGATTTAGTTGAGAAATCGCCAAAGAAGAAGGGTAGAAAATTATAGTTTTCACCAGAAGTAGTAGAGATTCTAGTGCCAATAAATCCACTCACAAAGGAAACTGCTAAAAGGTTACCATTGGAGAAATCAGTTGGAGATTTTGTTTAGCTAATGAAATTTAAATACAAACAGTTTCTACTAACCAAAAAGGTAAGAAATATAAGGAGTCAGAGAAGCATTTAAAGGAAGCTCACTTGGTTATATCACAACTGCAACGAAAGAATAGACAACTAAAGAATACCATTCTGGAAAAGAAAAAAACTCAATATAATGAAAACTTACCTATGGTTGAAGCCACACCAGTTGTTCTTAAGTTGGAGGGAAAAGGAAATGTAATTAAGGAAGAGGTTAGTAAAGCAAAAACACCAATAGCCAGGGTTACAAGATCCTCATCCACAAAGTTGAAAATTCAAGAAGGAAAGAAAGTGTAGGAAGAAAAGGTGGATGAATGGAAGTTTACTTTCATGAGGATGAAGAATAACTTGAAAGAGGATAGAGGTTAAATTTCTAAGCTCAAGCAGAACGATGAAAACAATCAACAAATCATAAAATTTAAGGATCAACTGGATAAAACACAGGTGACTATAACTTATTTGCAGAAGGAAAACATGAAACTCATACCTATAGTACCTCAAGAAATAGTGATATATGGTGTCAAAGGAAAGGGTAAAGTGGTGATTTACATTAATAATATGAAAGAGCCCATTCAGTTTTCAAGGAGACCTAAGACTAGGTATATTGCTAAGGCACAAGAGTAAGAGAAGGAGATTGTGTAGCATGTGGTTTTAAATGAACAAAAGAAATATGAGAAGCTACTAGAGGAGCCTGAAGGTGTGCAACATCAAGTTGATCAGATTAAAGAGAAATACCATAGGGATAATATGATGTTGTTTTCAGAGGTGTATGATGCTTTAATTATTATTTCAAAATCAAAACACTAACTAAAATGGACTTTGCCTTTGCATATGCAAGTGAAGAGTTTCTATGTGCAAAAACTAGTCTTAAAGAGAAGGCTTAGGTTTATGAAGAAAAAAAAATTTGAATTAAAGGAAGCAAGGGAAAAGAAGAAGAGAAGCAAGCTAGACTTGCTGGTGGAGGAAGTTAAGGATGAGAAAAATAGTGAAAAATCAAGTTGACAGTGCTACCCACAGGTGTTGCACACAGAATGAGCCACAGGACTAGTTTTTCTTCAAGGTCACATTTTTGGGAATTTTTTATATATATTCAGGGCATATATATTCATTATAGTCAAAATGAAATCTAAAATGGTTTTTTATCAGAGTGCAGCCTTTTATGAGGTCAAATAAGTAGAAAGTCATATGTTGCAAAGGGGAGGTGTTGTGAAGAGGAGGTGTTGCGCACAAACACAATTTATGTTTTTTACACCAAATTCTCACCTCGTCATGACAAATGGAGGATTTTATTATGTAATTATATTAAAATATAATTTTTAATGTCTCACCCATGATTGTCTTAAGAAAATTCGATGTATTAGGAGTATAGTTAACTTTTTAGGTGAAATTCAAAGATGCTCTCCTATTTTACACATTAGTGGTTGTTCTTGCCTATTTTCATGAGATCAGTTCCATCCAAATGCAGAATAGGTTGGTTTCGACCTCCTTGGATCTAGAAGTTGTTTTTTGTATAGATTACATGAACTTTAATGGAAAAAGGGTTTATTATAAAGTAAAGGAAGACATTTCTTTTGATTGTAAGTTGTGGAGTTCACATTAAACTAATCGATTCAGCAATACAAAGGCAGTTTGGTTTCAGGATTCTTGTGTCAGATAAATGTTTATGTTTCCCTCTTTGTAAATTTTTCTTTCCTTCAATTTTTTGCATGGATTCTCTTTCTTAATTGTTTATAAGAAGATGATGAGTGGAATTTACTTGCAGTACTCTGCTCTTTCTTGTTAAGCAATCTTAATGTTTTCTTTCTGAAATTAAATAAAAATTCATCTTTATATGCTTTATATTTAATAGATCCTCACTCTCATTCATCTCATCCGGTGAAAATGTGAAGTTGGGAAACACTTTTTGACCTTTTTTGACGTTGAAAATTGTAATTTTCTATGTTTTTTCAACTTAAACTCCACTAAATTCATATTTTCAATTCAAATTACGCTTTGACATAAAAACAAGATTTGTAGAGAATTGTCTCACCTCCATACTCATATTTAAAAAAAAAAAAAAAAAATTATTGACGTATAGAGGGGTAATTTTATTTTTTACTAACTGCATATACTCAAAATTTTCAGGCAAACATAAATAGTCACTTTTTGAACCCTAAATTTTTTTACGGAAGGTTATTCCTTTTTTGGAAATAAAACATATCATCATAATCTACATAGATTGCACTAGTGCACTGACTATTTTTCAGTAATTTTCAGATTAAATCACTATTTTTTTTTATTTCTTGAAATGGACGAAGACAAAAAAACAGTGATGTTTCAGTACATTTTATGAGCCCTAGATTTTCTTTTCAATGTGATCATCAATAAGAAAAATGAGAATACCCTTTTGAAGAAGACAGGGAGAGGAATTGCAATATGATTTTTCTGATTTTTTTGGTGTTTCCATTTGAAAGTTATTGAATTTTCATTCAGTGCAATTTTCAGAACAATGAAATTCCACAATGACACAGTTTAGTATAAAATTAATAATAAATTGAAATTTTTAATGAAACTCCAAAAATATTACATCATTAGAAACTAGATTCAGAGATGAATCTAATGGTACTAGGTCTGAAAGATAAAAAAAAAAAATTGTAGGTGTTCTTCCCCTCCAAAGTTGCAGGTTCCTAAAAACTGCAGATTTTTCTGGGTTTTTCGTTGACCAGAAACTCGTGGCCGAGAAAATTTCTCGGGAAAGACATTTATTAAACTCTCGGCGGAGAAATTTCAAACTCTTGACTGAGAGTTTAAACCACCATAGGTTGCATTTAACCATGCGGCTAAACTCTCAGCCGAAAGTTTTACAAACTCTCGGCCGAGAGTTTGCGCCTGAAAGTTTACCCAAGGCCGACTCTCGGACAAGAGTTTTCTAACTCTAGGATGAGAGTTTTATATAAAACTCTCATCCAAGAGTTTAATAAACTATCAAGATTTAGTTATTTCTCCAAAATTCTATCTTTGATCGTTTACATATTACACATCCCCTCGTAATATATATATTTTTTTCTCAATATTTTGAAAGTTTGAACATGTGGTATGGAAAACATTCTTATACACTATTTTGTAAGTCATTTCCATTTATAAACTCTAGGACGATAGTTCTATAAACTCTAGGATGAGAGTTTTATAACTCTAGGAAGAGAGTTTTATAAACTCTAGGACGAGAGTTTTATAAACTCTAGGACGAGAGTTTACCCGAGAGTCTATGTCAATAAAACTCTCAGATGAGCGTCTGAGAGTTTTTTAACTCCGCTCAAACCCAATCAAAATCTCAGCCAAAACACTAAAAATCTCTCGGACGAGATTTTTAAAAACTCTTGGTTGAGAAATTGAGTTGACTATTTTCTCACACAAGAAATTAAAAATTTCACCCAAATTCTAGCCATCCGCCAAAAAGTGTTTCCCAAGCATAAGAAACAAAATAGGAGAAAACCCAACCAAATCAAATAAAAACAATCCCTGTACTCAATATCTCACCTAAAAACCCTAATTCCTCTAGCCCTCTTGGCAGTAACCTTATGGAGAGAGGCCTCTCCGACTTGGTAGGGCTAGCTACCAAGCCAAAATTTTGGTATGTGGTTACCTATGTTGGGATTCCTTCTTGAGCCTTGGGAATCTGGCGGAGTGCTAACAGAGAGAAACAAGGAATATAGAAAGAGAACCCTGAGGAGACCTCCAAGCTTCAAGAGACAGAGATGAAAGGGCAACAAATCAATCTCTCTCCATAAAACACAAAGAAAGAAGTGGTTGAAATATTAGCCACATTGGGCACATCTGTCAAGCTCAAAATAAGGCATCTAAGGCAAGGTATTTTGTAATACAAAATTAGGAAGAACATAAGTATAATACAAGGGAAGCCTCAACCTCCTACAAAGGTCCCTACCACCATAGAGGAATCAATAAGCAAGAGGGAAGAAGTGGGACCTAGTGAGGGAAAAATTGAAGAAATTACCTCTCTTAAGGCCAAAACCAAGTAACCTATGATCCTTATGGGGAGTCCCACCACTAGGGAAGTCACCTTTCAGAAGCTCAAGACACAAGATGCCATGCTAAAAGAAGAAAAATAAGAGATACATGAGGAGACAAATAATCTAAAGGAGAAACATAGGATGCTACATGACAAACAGGGGTTGCTACATGAAGGAACACCCACCTTAAAAGAAGAAAAAAATTGCCTTCAAGAGATTCAAAATCCTGATCCACAACCTAACTTAGAATCCTACTGAAAATTTTTTGAGGGAGGTGGGATTATGCATAAGAAATTTGCAGCCCCACTCCTCTATGAGTTGGAGATAGAGAGAGGAAGAACACATATATGGATGAAAATTTCCAAATCAATAAATGTAGAATATGTGGGCCTCATGGGGGATAAAGTAACTGAAATTGGAAATGAATTTAGTGACTTGATACTAAGGGAGTAAATTATGAGGGAGAATCTACATGCATAAAACACAAGGCTAAGAGAGAAACTGCAAGAAAAAGTGACACAACTTGCCACCATGGAAGGTTTATCTATGGAAGCCATAGAATGCAGGAAACCATCCAAATCCTATGTTATTTTCCTCAAGGTGAAATGATTGCAGTTTCAAATTAAGACATTGGACCAATGAGTCTCATTTCCTTTCCATGACTACATGAAATTCATTGAATTTTGCAAAAGGGAAAGTATTGAGGATAATGCCAAGTTGGTTGAGTTTACATGCGCAAACTAATTCTAACATACAATAATTTATGGGACCTTAACTCAAGGTTGGGAGACATGAAATTGATGGCATTAGCCTCTTTGTTAACCTATGAGGAGGCAAGAGCTAAATAAGTGAAAAAGGTGATGACAAAAGAAGAAAAGGATCCCTTATATATCAGAGTAGAACTAATAATCCCCAAGGCTGTCATAAGCAACCACAATCTCATCTCCTCTAATATTGAATTAGCACCTAGGTATATAATAGCCCAAAAGAAATCCATCTTGCATTTTGAGAACACTTTTAGGATGTTGGAAACATAGAGTTCTAAGACTTTTCTGTAGAAAATTTGAATAATTGAGATATTATTCACCGAGATTCTCCTAATCACACACTATTTTAGCTTCTTGCATAATACAGAATCTCTTCTACCATTGATCATCACATGCGGAAATAAAATCAATTGCATGCATACATTAAAACCACAAACAATCACACATATGAACACAGTATTTAATGGGAAAGCTTAAAGTTGAAAACCCCAACTATCTGTTTATTATATGTCATGGAGATCATGTAACAATCATTGTACAAAGCTCCTCACAAGCTCTCAGCACAACCTCAATTGCTACACACTATCAAGCTAGATCTAGCAAAACACATGCTCCAATATTTTTCCA
The DNA here is from genome assembly GCA_034641835.2 of Pinus albicaulis. Taxonomy (NCBI): domain Eukaryota; kingdom Viridiplantae; phylum Streptophyta; class Pinopsida; order Pinales; family Pinaceae; genus Pinus; species Pinus albicaulis. Next base: position 133,544,019 of record CM076577.1, on the reverse strand, counting down.
CTTGATAGCGAGCCTCTATTGCGTTTTCAATGCTATGGGATGGCTTCATTAAATAGATAAACCACCTGGCTTGAATTGCGCAATCCTCATGGGCTACTCCACCTATCTGTGTGTTGCAAATAGCAACATTATAGTCACAAATGATAGTTAACCTACTCTTTCACCTATTTATGCACTGGTCTCCACTGAAACTTTCCATGCACTGAAGTTAACTGATGCATTCTTTAGTTGATTTATGAGTTTATAATTAGTGAATTAATTAATAATTAATTCACACCACTCTCACTAATTGTATCAATTAGTTAAAATGAATACAAATAGCTCAACTATGTTTAGATTAGTTAAACTGAATACAACTCCACTAACTTCCTCAATCAACTCCACCAAACTCTGTCACATGAGTTCTAACTGAAGTATCCATGCAATAGCTCCATTTAACCCTCAGGAATAGCGTAATTCCTTCTGTCAGCTCCTGTGCCACATCTGTGCACTTAACTGAAGTGCTCCAAGAGAATAAGATAATATTTAGAGTCTAAATATTATTAAGAGCTAATAATATTCGACATATCTATTTTTAGACTGGCAATCTAAAAATAGATTCTGCCCAATATGTCTAAAAATAGAAGTCCATCTATTTTTTCCGACTTGACCAACCATCCACAAATAGTATCCTGCAACTCATAGAACATGATCCATATGTCTAAAAATAGACATAGTCTAAAAATAGACTTTGCGCCAAAAATAGCCTGCGGGCCCACTTAGTGAAGGCAACTCCTTTCCACTAAGCTCATCATCTTGTTGCAATCTCAACACTCCCTCTCAACAAGATAAGGATTATCTGCAACCCCTATCTTGCCCCTGTGGTATTCGAATTTTCTCCTGGTGAGCGCCTTCGTCAAGATATCAGCATCCTGATCCTCCGTAGGAATGTATGAAAGTAACATGATTCTCCGCTGCACATAATCTCTGATATGATGATACCGGATGTCAATGTGTTTATATCTATCATGAAATACTGGATTAACCGAGATTTTGATGCAACTCTGATTATCACAATAAATCACAGTAGGCTCTAAGTGTGAACCGAACAACCCAACCAGGATCTTCCTCATCCATATAGCCTCGCATGCAGCCAAACTCGTTGCCATATACTTGGCCTCTGCTGAACTGAGTGCCACAGATCTCTGCTTCCTGCTGTACCAAGAAACTGCTGTCGACCCGATACTGAAAATCCCTCCAGATGTGCTCTTTCTATCCATTGGGCTCCCTGCCCAATCTGCATCCGTGAAGCCACACAGCTTCACCTCATCCGACTGTTTGTACCAAAGTCCATATCCCGATGTGCCTCTGAGATATCTCAATACATGCTTCCCCACCTTCCAAAAGAGCTTGGTAGGCTTAACCATAGCTTGTGAAATTTGGTTAATTGCATAGCATATATCGGGTCGTGTATTGACCAGATACATAAGCGACCCCACCAACTGTCTATAAACAGTGGCATCCACTACCTCCGCCGAAGTAGCATCCTCCTTCCTCCAACCACCAGGAAGAGGAGTATCAACAGGCTTGCATCCATGCATGTTGAACTTCTCCAGTATCTCCCGGGCATACTTACCCTGAGAAACAAACAGTCCATCACTGCGCTGCCAAATTTCCAATCCCAGGAAATAATGAAGGAGGCCCAAGTCCTTCATCTCAAACTCTTTTGCAAGATCATCCTTGCATGAGAGTATCAACAACTCATCACCTGTCAAAATCAAATCATCTACATAAATTACAATGATCAGCAACTTACCCTCCACCACAATCTGGTATAGGTTCAGATCCGCCTCACTCTTGGAGAATCCAAGTCCAGTGAAATAACTGTCTATCCATGTGTACCAAGCACGAGGTGCTTGTTTCAACCCATACAGCGCTCTCTTGAGCCTGCACACATGTGACTCGCTACTGAAGATCTCGAACCCTTCGGGCTGCTCTATGTACACCTCCTCCTCAATGACTCCATTGAGGAACGTAGTCTTCACATCCATCTGATGAAGGTGCCACCCCATCTGCGCTGAGAGAGCAATAATCGTCCGTATGGAATAATACCTTGCGACAGGTGCAAAGGTCTCCTCATAATCGATCCCCTCTATCTTTGAAAAGCCTCGGGCAACAAATCTTGCCTTATACTTCTCCACACTCCCGTCAGCTGCCTGCTTCACTTTGTAGATCCATCTCAAACCCACCACTGATTTCCCTTCTGGTCTCAGGAAAATCTCCCATGCACTCTTTCTGACAATCGAATCATACTCTTCCACCATGGCATCTACCCATGCGGGATCCTCCACAGCTTCCTCGAAAGAGGATGGCTCTGTCATGATACACTTGCTCACAAGAGCCATGTATCCAGTGTACCGATCAGGTGATTGTCTCTGTCTGCGCTGTGATGTGGGTGCTCCTACAACCTTCTCTGCATCTTGAGCCAGTCGCTCAGCTTCTGTAGAGCACTTCCGCCCTCTGATGGTTGGCACTGCCTGAGTGGTATCTTCCACTCCATGAACCTCATCTTGTGGCTGATCCACATCCTGAGACTCATCCTTAGGAACTAATAGCTCCTCATCTGCACGCAAGTGTGGCTCCCTCTCAAGCGAACACTTCATGGCTTTCTCCTCCTGAAATTTGATATCCCGTCGCACAACAGTCTTACGACTGTCTGGAAAATACACAGGATAGTTTTGGGGCGTATCAGTGTACCCCACAAATATCCCAACCTCTGCAGTCGGCTCCAAATTCTTCCTGGCATCCTTCGTCACATGAATGCAAACAGGTGAACCAAAAATCCTCAAATGGGAAATATCAGGCTTCTTACCAGAAAATGCCTCCTCAAGTGTACTCATTCCAAGTATCCTGTGAGGACAACGGTTCTGCACATATACTGCAGTATTGCATGCCTCCGCCCACAAGTGAATGGGTAGGCCCTGATCATGCAACATCGCCCGTGCAACACCCACGATCGTTCTATTCTTCCACTCAACAACCCCGTTCTGTTGTGGGTTATGAGGTGCTATGAGCTCTCTTCGAATTGCTTCTGTGCTGCAAAAGTCCTTGAATTCGCTAGAGATGAATTCACCACCATTGTCGCTCCTTAGAACCTTCACGTGCTTCCTTGATTCTTTCTCAACCAGTGCCTTGAACTCACAGAACTTTGAGTATGTGTCTCTCTTCTTCTGCATCAAGAAGATCCATCACTTACGAGAAACGTTTTCAACAAATATCATATAATACCTGTGCTTTGCTATCGAAGCTACTGAGAAAGGTCCACACACGGTTGTGTGGATTCTCTCAAGGATCGTTGTGGCGCAACTATCCTTCTCGTGAAAGGTGGCTTTCACAAATTTTCCCAAGGTACACCCTTGCACCGATTCGATCGCGCAAGAGTGCCTTTAGGAAGCCCAGTGGAAATCTGTTGTAGTATCTTCAAAGCTCCATGGTGAAGGTTGCCCAATCTCCGATGCCACAACTCGCCATCATCCCAGCTCACCACTCCTTTTGCCTTGCCCACCATTTCTGCGCAGCCATCTACTTGCAATTGATAAAGGTTCTTAACTTGAACCCCTATCCTCCGGGTCTCACCAGTTTCCTTACTGCGCAGGAAATCCTTTCCCTCGCTAAAGAAAACATCATATCCCTTGTATTCTAACATCGCCACAGAGATAAGATTCTTCTTCAATCCTGGAACATGCATCACTTCCTTCACTACGAAGGGTTTACCAGACTCCCTCTCAAAGGAAATGGTACCGATACCGGTCGCACTATATCTACCATCATCGTCCATCTCGATGTGCACTCCAAGATCTTTCTCATCCAAATCAGTAAACAAATCTCGATCTCCTGTCATGTGAAAAGATGCACCACTGTCCAGAAACCACACTGAACCCATCACACTTGAGACCAAGCATGCGATCAATGAAAATCCAATAAACGGCGAGGCTAAGGCCTCTCCAACCATAGCCTGTGCCACCGCTTATTTTTCTTCTTCTATGGAAAATTAGTGGTGTAATGTCCGGTGGTTGGTGACAAAGTGAAAGCACTTCACCTGGACATGTCCTGCTTCTGCATTTTCGCACCGGATTGAGAAGATTTCTTACTCTTTCCTTTATTTTCTTGGTAGCCAAAATGCACTTCCTTCATCGTAGTTATTTGATACTTTTCTGTCCCCCGGTACCCGCCTTCTTATCTCCTCTCCTCTTGCACAAGATACGACCAAAGTCGCTCCCATCCTGGCAATTTCTCCCGACCATTGATAGAGTCCTGATAGGAGTGCCAACTCTTCAGAAGCCCTAGGAGAGCCAAGCTCACCAAGTCCTCATCATCAATAGTCACCCCCACACTTCCCAACTCATCCCTGCATTGGATGAACTTCGTGAGGTACTTGGGCATATTGTCGCCTTTCTCCATATTTATGTTTCTAAGTCTATCCTTGAGTGCCAACTTCCTCTGGTCACTCTTGCTTTGGAATAAATCTTTCAAGGATTTCCACATCAAGAATGGAGAATCCTTACCATGAAGGCTGGACACTATGTGATCCTTTACACCCTCCAACAGAATCCTTCAACACTTTGTTGTCTTCTTTTGCATCAGTAGAAGTAGGCTTTGGAATTTCTGCATCTATGAACTCCTTCAACCCATTTTCATCCAGCACCGCCTCCATCTTGTTCTTCCATGCAATATAATTAGTTTTTCCTATGTGTACACTCATCAATCCAGTATAATTTAAATTGAACTGTATAAAATATCATGCAACTAATCACCATGCAAAATCCACTGCTTCATATTTCTGCATCTTTCCAATGATCATTTCATGCTGCAGAAATTTGAATAAATGAGATATTATTCACCGATATTCCCCTGATCACACACTATTTTAGCTTCATGCATAATACAGAATCTCTTCTACCATTGATCATCACATGCGGAAATAAAATCAATTGCATGCATACATTAAAACCACAAACAATCACACATATGAACACAGTATTTAATGGGAAAGCTTAAAGCTGAAAACCCCAACTATCTGTATATTATATGTCATGGAGATCATGTAACAATCATAGTACAAAAGCTCCTCACAAGCTCTCATGCACACCCTCAATTGCTACACACTATCAAGCTAGATCTAGCAAAACACATGCTCCAATATTTTACCACTTGATAGCCAGCCTCTATTGCGTAATCAATGTTATGGGATGGCTTCATTAAATAGATAAACCACCTGGCTTGTACTGCGCAATCCTCATGGGCTTCTCCACCTATCTGTGTGTTGCAAATAGCAACAGTATAGTCACAACTGATAGTTAACTTGCTCTTTCACCTATTTCTGCACTGGTCTCCACTGAAACTGTCCATGCACTAAAGTTAATTGATGCATTCTTTAGTTGATTTATGAGTTTATAATTAGTGAATTAATTAATAATTAATTCACACCACTCTCACTAATTGTATCAATTAGTTAAACTAAATACAAATAGCTCAACTATGTTTAGATTAGTTAAACTGAATACAACTCCACTAACTTCCTCAATCAACTCCACCAAACTCTGTCACATGAGTTCTAACTGAATTATCCATACAATAGCTCCACTTAACCCTTAGGAATAGCGTAATTCCTTCTGTCAGCTCCTGTGCCACATCTGTGCACTTAACTGAAGTGCTCCAAGAGAATAAGATAATGTTTAGAGTCTAAATATTATTAAGAGCTAATAATATTCGACGTATCTATTTTTAGACTAGCAATCTAAAAATAGATTCTACCCAGTATGTCTAAAAATAGAATTCCATCTATTTTTTCTGACTTGACCAACCATCCACAAATAGCATCCTGCAGCTCATAGAACATGATCCTTATGTCTAAAAATAGACTTTGCACCAAAAATAGCCTACGGGCCCACTTAGTGAAGGCGACTCCTTTCCACTAAGCTCATCATCTTGTTGCAATCTCAACATTTTGAAAGAAGGTGGCATACAATGCCTCACAACTTACAAATAAGAGAGTATCACTCTCCAAAGAGATTAAGGAATGCCTTGGAGAGAACCCCATTATATAAAATGATCATGCAAAGGCTGAAGATAAAATGGATAGGGATGAAACTCAGTCCTCCCTTACTGTTGGGCCGAAAATAAGGAACAAACCAAGCTTAGTAAAAATCAGAATGGACAAACATGAAGCAAATGTAGGGTTCTATCCAAAGAAGGTAGACCATCTAAAGTGCCTTGGAATGTTAGATAGGCCACGAGGGCCATGAATGAGCTTCATATAAGTGAACAAGTTTCTCAAAGTGTGAGCAACACCTTTAGTAGGGGGTGATGATGGGTCCCATCAATAGGTATCTTTTGAAGTTCATTGTGCTACCCTCCATCCCTTAAAGCTCTCCTTTTCTCACATTAATTCACATTCGTAGCCATGATATGCTTAGTAGGAAGACTAATGGGTGTTTTTCATATTGTATGGAAAATTGTGATTAATGTGCATGTTAAATAAGAATTTTTGGAGATATTTACCATTAAGGGGCTTGATGGAGACACCTAGAGAGAATATAGGGAGCTTTTCCACCTCATTAACTTCCTAACTCAACTTGAGATCAAAGGATCCTCTCCAACAACTCGAATTCATTGGCAGCCGAGGAACTCCAAGTGCATGATAATGAAAAATGGAACCATATCCAAAAATACTGAGATTTTGGAGGGGAGCATTAATACTTTCAAGGAAGCTACCCCTCAATTTTTTTTGTATAAATAGACCAACTGAAAGGATTCTTAGGATTCAAATGTTTGTTGCAGCTAAGAGTAGCTATTGGAGCCTAGTGCTTGACATTTTCATTATGATATTTCATGATGTATGAGACTATTATTTTTTGTTAATGAGAATTTTACTATTGATATACATCTGAGTTAATTCTGGAGGGCTCAAACCCTTGGGTTTGGGCCCAACCCGTAGGCTTCAGTCCATCTCTTGTTTTTCCTTTTTGTTCTTGTTTCAGAGTACTTCAATTATTTCCTTGTTTCAGCAGATTTTATGTTATAAAAACTTGTGATTTTAGGTTTGTATATCACCTCTCATGTGGGAATAGTTATTGGAAAGATACATAATCATAATCCAAAAATATTTGTTTTTAATTTCTTTGAAATGGATAAATGTTAGTTGTAATTATCTTCCATGTATAGTTTCTGCAATTCAGGAGTTGGTATAAATGGTTTGTAAATTTGGGTTGTATATTATAATATAGTAGGCATTAATAAAATTCAACTCATCTTTTCCATGATAATTTATCTCATTGTATTATTGGTCATTTGATGGATGTGTTGGCTAGCTGTCGAGACTGTGTTGGATTTTAGGGGTGGTAACACCTTTCCACATCCACCTGGACCTATTTATATTCTTTCTAGGTACCTTACCTCACTTCCAAATTATGCCTCTAAATCCACTCTGTCAGGGTAGTTGAAGGACACCGTGGATATCAACTTGGGTGCAAGATAGGCCTCGCAGGTGTACTAAGCTTAGACAATAGGATCTAACACCTTTCATTCACCTCCAACTACCTTTGTCCACCTTTATACACCTCCAAGACACCATTTCTTTCCTTAGAGATCTCTTAGACCTCCTCCTGTAGCAAAACATGGCCTCTTGTAGCAATACAGGACCTCCTGTAGCAAACTTGTAGCTTTGTTTTATTCAACCAGTTTTTCTCCAAACATTGACTCTGTCATAGTTAAGATAAATCATTTCCCCCACATTATGATTTGATGATTGGGGAAGAATATAGGACCACTTCCACCTCATCCTTCCATCATTGCAACCACCATATATCAAAACATAGTTAGATTTATTATTTTTACTCATAGGCATGTTAAAGAATTGATTTATCAATTTCAAGTGAGTAGATAAATGATTCATTAAAAGTAGGTTATGGATTTGAATCAAGTGTGCAAGTAGAGAATCATGAGTTATTCCTGCATATAGATTATTTTTTTCTTATGCAATTCCAATTAGCATTTACATTTGATGGAATGGTAATCATAGTAGTATGATTTATTTCTAAAAATATATTAGCATATTTTCCCTTATGCAATTCCAATTATCATTTACATTCGATGATTGGAACTTTTAAATGTTTAGTTATAATAATGTTCATATATAATTTCATAAGAGGTTTTCACTACAAGTAGTTGGAGGAGTGATCTCTGAACAACTTTATATGATTTCATGAATAGGAGTGACATGATTAGAACCTAACATACTATGCATATAACGTCACCTCTAAGTTTGTACGAACCTCAAGTTTATAATTGAAGTTGAGAAGCCCTTGGGAGTTGAAACACCATTGATGTAATACCATGGCTCATCACCATGCATATCAAATATATCAAAGTATAGTATAATGAAATTAATTTCAAGTGACATGTTACTCTCTGATGCCAATGTTCTGCCAAATTATTCTTTAGGAAACAATTTGTGCTGAATACCAAAGTTTACACATTCATCCAATGGGATTGCAATATGATTTGAAAATAAATAATAATAAACCCCTTCATATCCATTCTATTTCCTCAATAATTGATAGATAAATTCTTGTTTTAAAAATTTGATTGTGAAGACTTAATAACCAAGTGGAATCATTTTCCATACTACCTTCCAATGTTTTATTTTTCATGATGTAATACTAAATTAACAATCATAAATTAACCACACTAGAAATTATTGAATATCTTCTATACATGAATCCTAACTCCAACAATATTGTTACTCACACACAAATGTTACAGAGTAATGAAAGAGAAATGAAATGGTTTCCTGGAATATGCATCAAATCAAAAAGTACATTTCTTGTACACTTATTTACAATACTCCACCAAAACCACAATAACATCATATCTTGAAAAATATATTACAACAAGATAGTTTTTTTAGATTCATAATGGAATGAATTATATTTCTCCTTCTCTTACACTCATAGTTCCAATCCTTCTATAGTTCTCCACATATTTACTAATTTATAAAATCATTCTAAATATAAAATAGGATCAATATACATAATATGTTCATAAGACCCATAATTTTATTAGCTAATTTGGAAAAATAAAAACAAAGACTATTTTTTTTTTCTCTAGCCTAATTCATAATATTCAATGATAATGTTTCTAGAGTCCAACTAATTATTACAAAATTAAAATCATTGCATGAAGAATCCAAATTCCTCAAACAATAATAATATCTAATAAAGTTTATAAAACTTTTCCAATGCTCTTTCATCAAACTCCCTAAGAACAAATTATTTTCCTGGACTCCTATCCCAAAGATCTTTAACCCTTTGTTGTAACTTGTCTCAGTGGCTGAAATTTTTCATGATGACTTAAATTTCCTCTGGCATAACAACGTTTTCCATTAAAATAATTAAGTCTATTTTGGTATTCTCTTGGAAACTTAGCTCTCTCAATTATTCTATCTAATTCCTTCAGGAACTTCTCTGGAACGACCTGAACTTGTAAAATTGAAACCATTGTTCCTCTAAATGAAACAAACGTGTCAGAATTAATTTTAAATTCTTTCTTTATGGTTCCCAAGGTACTTTCTCTATTTACCACTTCCATTTATTGTCCAATATATTCTGCATTATGATTGTCGTCATATGGAATTTGGGAATTTGGAGTTTATTACACATTAACTTCTCACTGGTTTCCAAAGAAACCTTCTCCTTGACATTCTTCTATTGTTCATTTATTAAAATATCCACATTCATAACCATTTATGCCATGGACATTCTTTTTTTATCTCTAATTTATACCATAAACATGTCATTTATTATCCTATTCTGATATTCATTGAAAATATCCTTATTCTTTTTTTAAACAAGTGATTTATCTCAATTACCAGTTCACATTCCTTGCATTCTTCTTCATCCTTCAAAAAATCCTTGTTATCCAAAATTAACAATTTATTACTGCTTGCATCCTTTAATGGGATAAGTGTATGGAATTTACCATCTTTCTCAAAATTTGTAAGTGTTTTGGTTCCCATTATGTGTTACATCCTTATCGTATTTATAATTCCTTCATAGCTAGATATGGTAGATGTCCATTGGCAAGACATCACACACAATTTCATCTTTATAACTTCCAATTTGAAATCCTACCTTACATTTCTAAGTAACAAAAACTAGATTACCCCTTTGTAACTAAGAGACCTTATAAGTTGTAGGATGTGATGTCTTCTTTAAGTTTAGGTTTTCTACCATTTCAACAGAGACCAAATTTTTCATGCTACCACTATCAATCACAATTTTACACCACTTACCTTTGGACTTACACATAGTTCTGAAAAAACTCCTCCTTTTAGCTGGTTATTTGGTCTCTTTTTCTACTTGGATCAACACTCTTTTTAATAGTAAAGATTCATATTTCTCAGGATCATTTACAATTGCAACTAGATCTCCATCCTCCCCATTTTACTCAGTCACATGACCACCCCATTGATCAAGACATTCCCAAGAGATGTGTCCTAATTGTCCACAATTGAAACATCTAGGTTGATAATCTCTTCCTCGACCTATGCCTATGGAAAATTATCTCCTTCCTCTGGAATCAATTTCTCTTGGTGTTTTACTACTAGAAATCCCTTCTTCTTCCTTTGGAGACTAAACTCCTTGTATATTGTTTTGTCCTATGTCCTTTACAGGACTTCTTCCTCTACTCCTCAGTTTTTATTTCCAAAAAATATTTTCTTCTGCTGTCAAATATACTTGATATGCATCTTCCACAGTTCGCAAAGGAAACAAGCTCATTTCATCTTGAATTTCAAACATTAAACCAAAAATATAGATTGCAATTTTTTCATCATTCTCTTTTACATGTACATACCAAATATTTTATTTGTAAAATTCCTTAGTGTATTCTTTAACTGTGATGTTCATTTTTTTTAAGGTTTTGTAATTGCTTAAATTTAATTTAAATACGATAATACTTAGGTAAAAACTTACCTTTAAGTTTTTCCACCATCCTTTCCCAATATTTAATTTTGGATTTTCTTTCCTCCTTCGTTCAACTTGTACCTCATCCCACCATAGGGCTACATGTCGTTTAAGTCTAGTCACTATAGACTTGAATTTCTTATCCTTGTCAACATCCTCATAATCAAAGTATTTATCTAATGCATGTATCCAATCCATTAACATATCATCATTCAAGTTACCTTCATATAATGGTACTTCCAATTTTGGCTTGACATACATCTTGGAGAACATCTTCAACATTTTCTCCTATTTTGTTTCTTATGCTTCTTCCTCACTAGACTATTTTTTGAGGAATTTGGATTCCTCATGCAATCATTTTTTATTTTGTAATAATTAGTTGGACTCTAGAAACATTATCATCGAATATTGTGAATTAGGCTAGAGAAAAAGAAAAAAAAGTCTTTGTTTTTATTTTTCCAAATTAGCTAATAAAATTATGGGTCTTATGAACATATTATGTATCTTGATCCTATTTTATATTTAGAATGATTTTATAAATTAGTAAATATGTGGAGAACTATAGAAGGATTGGAACTATGAGTGTAAGAGAAGGAGAAATATAATTCATTCCATTATGAATCCGAAAAAACTATCTTGTTGTAATATATTTTTCAAGATATGATATTATTGTGGTTTTGGTAGAGTATTGTAAATGAATGTACAAGAAATGTACTTTTTGATTTGATGCATATTCTAGGAAACCATTTCGTTTCTCTTTCATGACTCTGTAACATTTTTGTGTGAGTAATAATATTGTTGGAGTTAGGATGCATGCATAGAAGATATTCAATAATTTCTAGTGTGGTTAATTTATGATTGTTAATTTAGTATTACATCATGAAAAATAAAACATTGGAAAGTAGTATGGCAAATGATTCCACTTGGTTATTAAGTCTTCACAATCATATTGTTAAAACAAGAATTTAGCTATCAATTATTGAGGAAATAGAATGGATATAAAGGGGTTTATTATTATTTATTTTCAAATCATATTGCAATCCCATTGGATGAATGTGTAAACTTTGGTATCCAGCACAAATTGTTTCCTAAAGAATAATTTGGCAGAACATTGGCATCAGAGAGTAACATGTCACTTGAAATTAATTTCATTATACTATACTTTGATATATTTGATATGCATGGTGATGAGCCATGGTATTACATCATTGATGTTTCAACTCCCAAGGGCTTCTCAACTTCAATTATAAACCTGGGGTCCGTACAAGCTTAGAGGTGACGTTATATGCACAGTAGGTTAGGCTCTACTCATGTCACTCCTATTCATGAAATCATATAAAGGTGTTCAGAGACCACTCCTCCAACTACTTGTAGTGAAAAACTCTTATGAAAGCATATATGAACATGATTATAACTAAACATTTAAAAGTTCCAATCATCGAATGTAAATGATAATTGGAATTGCATAAGGGAAAACATGCTAATCTATTTTTAGAAATAAATCATACTACTATGATTACCATTTCATCAAATGTAAATGCTAATTGGAATTGCATAAGAAAAAAACTAATCTATATGCATGAATAACTCATGATGCTCTACTTGCACACTTGATTCAAATCCATAACCTACTTTTAATGAATCATTTATCTACTCTCTTGAAATTGATAAATCAATTCTTTAACATGCCTATGAATAAAAATAATAAATCTAACTATGTTTTGATATATGGTGGTTGCAATGATGGAAGGATGAGATGGGAGTGGTCCTATATTTTTCCCCAATCATCAAATCATAGTGTGGGGGAAATGATTTATCTTAACTATGACAGAGTCAAAGTTCGGAGAAAAACTGGTTGAATAAAACAAAGCTACAAGGTTGCTACAGGAGGTCCTGTATTGCTACAAGAGGCCATGTTTTGCTACAGGAGGAGGTCTAAGAGATATCTAAGGAAAGAAATGGTGTCTTGGAGGTATAGAAAGGTGGACTAAGGTAGCTGGAGGTGAATGAAAGGTGTCAGAGCCTCTTGTCTAAGCTTAGTACCCCTGAGAGGCCTATCTTGCACCCAAGTTGATATCCACGATGTCCTTCAACTACCCTGACAGAGTGGATTCAGAGGCATAATTTGGAAGCGAGGTAAGGTACCTAGAAAGAATATAAAGAGGTCCGGGTGGATGTGGAAAGGTGTTACCACCCCTGAAATCCAACACAGTCTCGATAGCCAGCCAACACATGCATCAAATGACCAATAATACAGTGAGATAAATTATCATGGAAAAGATGAGTTGAATTTTATTAATGCCTACTATATTCTAGTACACTACCCTAATTTACAAACCAATTATACCAACTCCTGAATTGTAGAAACTATACATGGAAGATAATTACAACTAACATTTATCCATTTCCAAGAAATTAAAAAAATATATTTTTGGATTATGATTATGGATCTTTCCAATAACTATTCCCACATGAGAGGTGATATACAAACCTACAATCACAAGTTTTTATAACATAAAATCTACTGAAACAAGGAAATAATTGAAGTACTCTGAAACAAGAACAAAAAGGAAAAACAAGAGATGGACTAAAGCCTACGGGTTGGGCCCAAACCCAAGGGTTTGAGCCCTCCAAAATTAACTTAGATGTATATCCATAGTAAAATTCTCATTAACAGAAAATAATAGTCTCATACATCATGAAATATCATAATGACAATGTCAAGCACTAGGCTCCAATAGCTACTCTTAGCTGCAACAAACGTTTGAATCCTAAGAATCCTTTCAGTTGGTTTATTTATACAAAAATAGTTGAGGGGTAGCTTCCTTGAAATTATTAATGCTCCCCTCCAAAATCTCAGTATTTTTGGATATGGTTCCATTTTTCATTGTCATGCACTTGGAGTTCCTCGGTTGCCAATGAATTCGAGTTGTTGGAGAGGATCCTTTGATCTCAAGTTGAGTTAGGAAGTTAATGAGGTGGACAAGCTCCCTATATTCTCTCTAAGTGTCTCCATCAAGCCCCTTAATGGTAAATATCTCCAAAAATTCTTATTTAACATGCACATTAATCACATTTTTCCATAAAATATGAAAAACACCCATTAGTCTTCCTACTAAGCATATCATGGCTACGAATGTGAATTAATGTGAGAAAAGGAGAGCTTTAAGGGCTGGAGGGTAGCACAATGAACTTCAAAAGATACCTATTGATGGGACCCATCATCACCCCCCTCATAAAGGTGTTGCTCACACTTTGAGAAACTTATTCACTAATATGAAGCTCATTCATGGCCCTCGTGGCATATCTAACATCCCAAGGCACTTTATATGGTCTACCTTCTTGTGGATAGAACCCTACATTTGCCTCATGTTTTTCCATTCTCATTTTTACTAAGCTTGGTTTCTTCTTTCTTTTCGGCCCAACAGTAAGGGAGGACTGAGTTTCATCCCTATCCATTTTATCTTCAGCCTTTGCATGATCCTTTTGTATAATGGGGTTCTCTCCAAGGCATTCCTTAATCTCTCTGGAGAGTGATACTCTCTTATTTGTAAGTTGTGAGGCACTGTATGCCACCTTCTTTGAAAAGTATTCAAACTCTATGTTCCCAACATCCTAGAAGTGTCCTCAAAATGCAAGATCGATTTCTTTTGGGCTATAATATACCTTGGTGCTAATTCAGGATTAGAGGAGATGAGATTGTGGTTGCTTATGACAGCCTTGGGGATTATTAGTTCTGCTCTGATATATAAGGGCTCCTTTTCTTCTTTTGTCATCACCTTTTTCACTTATTTAGCTCTTGCCTCCTCATAGGTTAACCAAGAGGCTAATGCCATCAATTTCATGTCTCCCAACCTTGAGTTAAGGTCCCATAAATTCTTGTATGTTAGAATTAGATTGTGCATGTAAACTCAACCAACTTGGCATTATCCTCAATACTTTCCCTTTTGCAAAATTCAATGAATTTCATGTAGTCATTGAAAGGAAATGAGACATATTGGTCCAATGTCTTAATTTGAAACTGCAATCATTTCACCTTGAGGAAAATAACATAGGATTTGGATGGTTTCCTGCATTCTATGGCTTCCATAGATAAACCTTCCATGGTGGCAAGTTGTGTCACTTTTTCTTGCGCTTGCTCTCCTAGCCTTGTGTTTTATGCATGTAGATTCTCCCTCATAATTTACTCCCTTAGTATCAAGTCACTAAATTCATTTCCAATTTCAATTACTTTATCCTCCATGAGGCCCACATATTCTACATTTCTTGATTTGGCAATTTTCATCCATATATGTGTTCTTCCTCTCTCTATCTCCAACTCATAGGGGAGTGGGGCTGCAAATTTCTCAGGCATAGTCCTACCTCCCTCAAAAAATTTGCAATAGGATTCTAAGTTAGGTTGTGGATCAGGATCTTGAATCTCTTGGAAGCAATTTTCATATTCTTTTAAGGTGGCTACTCCTTGTTGTAGATTCTCTTTATGCTCCTGTAGCATCCCCTGTTTCTCTTCTAGCGATCCCTATTTCTCCTGTAGCTACTATATTTCCTCTTGTAGCTCCTCTTTTTTTGCTTATCTAATGGCAGTTTGTGTGTTGAGTCTCTGGAAGTTGACTGCCCTAGTGGTGGGCCTTCCCATAGGCATCACAAGTGCTTTGGTTTTGGCCTTAAGAGAGGTAACCTCCTCAATATTTCCCTCACTAGGTCCCACTTCTTCCCTCTTAGCTATTGATTCTATGGTGCTAGGGACCTTTGTAGGAGGTTGAGGCTTCCCTTGTATTATACTTATGTTCTTCTTTATTTTGTATTACAAAATTCCTTGCCTTAGATGCCTTATTTTGAGCTTGACAGGTGTGCCCAATGTGGCTAATATTTCAACCACTTCTTACTTTGTGTTTTACAGAGAGAGATTGATTGGTTATCGTTTCATATCTATATCTTGAAGCTTGGAGGTGTCCTTAGGGTTCTCTTTATATATTCCTTGTTTCTCTCTGTTAGCACTCCACCAGATTCCCAAGGTTGAAGAAGGAATCCCAACATAGGTAACCACATACCAAACTTTTGGCTTGGTAGCTAGCCCTACCAAGTTGGAGAGGGATCTCTCTAAAAGGTCACAACCAGGACGGCTGGAAGAATTAGGGCTTTTAGGCTAGATATTGTGTGCGGGGGTTGTTTTGATTTGATTTGGTTGGGTTTCATTGGTTGAATATATTAGTTCAAGGAAGCTAGGTCAGGGAAAATGAGATAGGGTTGCAGGGATCAATGGGGCAAGGTAAGCATAAGTCTTATCACTTAAAGATGATAGTTATGGGATGTTTTTAGGACTGATTAGAATCTAGGAAGAGCATGGGAGATGTATTCTTCCTAAATAGAGGAAAATGGACAAACTATGATCAATTTCCCAAAATAGAGCATCAAGAAGCATGTGTTTTTCCTATCAAACTTGAAAGAGATCATACCATAGAGAATACAATGCATTCTAACATATGAAAATGAAGAAAAAACAATGATAAACATCATACCACAAGTATCCCAAAAAATAGTTGTAACTCTTCTTTATTAACTGGCCAAAACTAAGTACAATAGTTCCTTGATCAACAAGCTAACATCCAAAATAATTCCAACCCTTGAAAATGAGTCAAAAAGTACAAGATATAGACCTAAAAAAACCTCTCCCAACCTCAGGGGTCGAATCCATGAGAGGAGGAGTTGATCCACCAAATTCTAGTGTAGGATGGTCCAAGTGACTCATTCCTAATTACATTCAAACTGATTCATTTTGACTAAAGGATAACTTTACCTAATGAATCTACCCCTAGGTAACTTATCCTTGACACAATTACATTTACCATGATGAATTACATTAATAGAAATATGATTTTCTGAGATAAAATCAAAATTTATAGTGAAAAACAAAAATATCATAAAACTGTCATATGTGCCATTTTCCTGTCATATCTGCAGCACCTTAAGGCTATGCGCCCTCCATGTTCAAGGGAACTTTTGATTGACCTATAGGTGTCCAAATCAGGCCCAAGATGGCTTTTTGGAAAGCTTGTTAAGTCCTCTTTCTAAATATGCCTCCATCTCTCAAAATGATGCTGATTTTACCCTTCAAATTGCAATCTCCTAAGACTGCTCTATGCGTAGCGCCTAGGCAAAAATATGGGCAGAAACATGATTTTTTGGTGGTTTTTTGCCCTTTTGACCCCCTGAATCTACAAATGAAGGACGGAAAAGTGTTTTTCCTGACTGTATTTGTCATTATGAATCCACTCGTGCTGACATTTTGCCCAAAAAATTCCCCTATCATTTTCGCAGCGCCTAGGGTGTTGTGCATATGACAAATTTTCTGATATTTCCTTGTTCAGAAAAACACAGTCAAACTCAGAATTTGCTAAAAGGTTTCAACTTGCCTCAAAATTGGTGGAGAGGACGTTTATGAGGTGGCTAGGCTTGGAGTGAAGCCTTAGCAAGTATTTCTAACCTCTCCTTCTCCTTTTTATGGGTTAGGGCATCAATTTTCTCATTGGCTTCCTTGAGCTTGGCCATTGCAATTTTCTCCTTTAGGGAATGGTGTTTGACTTTCCTCCTCAATAGGTCATTTTCTTTATTATACTTTTCTAGCAGCTTCTCCAAGTGTTTATTGGCTCTATCAAGCCATAACTCCCTGTTTTTATGTCCAAAACCCTAAGGAAGAATATGATAATGTGGAAGGTGACTTTTGCGGATAGGAAATGGGGAAAGGGAAATTTGTGGGAGATAGTGTTAGGGATATGAGAAATGGGGGAAGGGAAAAGGAGTGATGATAGGAGGAAAACTAGGGTTTTGAATGAGTTTACACCAAATTCTTCAAGAAAATTATACAACGCCAACCAATAAACTTTGGAAGTGAGAGAAATGATGGATTTTGACCTTTACTTACTTTCAGAGGTTGATGAGACTTGATGTTTAAACAGAGGTGAGCTGGGCACTTCTTGCCGTTTGGGATTTTCTAGACATGTGTGCAGCGCCTTAAGGCTGTGAGAAATGCCTTAAGGCTATGCACAGGCCTCCTTTGGGCCCATGCGCGACCGCCTTCATTCCGTGCACAACACCTTTAGGGATATGCGCCTCACTCGCTTTTTCTCCAATTTTTAACGTGTAAAAAATCGAAAAATCACTCTCCCCGTGCTCGTCGATATATCAGGAGGCAAATTAATTTCAAATTGATGTCTATGAGTCTTTAACACTTGAGTGAATTTTTATTTAAACCAAAAAACCCACTTTTCCTATGTTTCTTTTCACTTTTTTGAAGGCATGTTGATATCCTTTTTCTTTGACTTTTCTTCTTTGCAGGATGAAGTTGATGGAGTTTGGCACTTTTCACTTTGATTTGGTGGTATTCAGTTTGGCATATGAAGTTGGAGTTGACAGCTTTTGGAGAGTGACTTATTACATATAGGAAGCATAAAATTACATAAAAAATGAAATAAATTAAAACTATGTTTTTGAATAAAATTACATTTGAGTATGAAAATCATACTTGAAACCATAATTACAACTTTAAAAATATCATATTTACATGTTGATAATCCTCTGAAGATGATAATGAAATTTTTATTGAGTCACTCTCATACCTTTTGTTGACCTTATTGAGATGAAATGGTGCATTTTTGGACCTTGAAAAATGAAACCTAATGACCTAATGGGACCTTGAATGACCTAACTCCATGGTTGACTTTGACTTGACATAAGACATAGTGAAATGAGATTTTCAAAAGTGTGTTTATGCTCAACAAGACATGAAGGTGGGCCAACAAATAAAAAAATTTGAGGGAGAGTGAGGTTTTATGACTAGGGCTACCATTAGTCAATCGATTTTTTACATGACCTAATGGAATGATAATAAAAAAATTCTAAGTGGGACACCTAAAATGAATATGAAAAGAGTAATTTTGATCACTGATGGAAAAATGCATATTCTGACACTAACATCGGCCTTATTGGGGATGGCATCTCCTTGGAGGTTTCAAGGACACTGTAGACCAACTTCCTAACCATTGGGAAAATACGGTCAAAAAACTCAAACTGAGATGCATGACTAAATATTGACAACTCAATGACACAAAATGACTTTAAAACTAACTGAAAAATAAAGAACTTACTAAAATTATTGATGGCAATACATCACCGAGACTTGAGGGCTTCAAATCCTGATGACAACCACCTGCCTACTGAACACATATGTACAATCATGTGAAGTGATCCTTCCAGTGTAACCAATCTAGCAGATGGCTACTTACTGAAATTTTGCTCTCATTTTTCTCGAGCAGGCAGAAAAAACAAAAACTAGGCCACTCCAAGTGTCTACCGAACATGTGCTTCTGGTCCATGAAAAAAATAAAATACATCTTCCCTACGAACTATAAAAAATCAGTAAAAGGATCTTCAAAATATGAAATGTTACCTTGCCTTGAGATTCAGCAAAAACACAAGCACACTCTTCATTTTGATCTGAAATAACACTTGGTTGTTGATCCATAGGAGAGCATAGGGAAGTATGACTTTCTGCTATCTGGGTGTTGGCTAAAAATTCCTGAAGCACGGGAAACTCTGACTCTATCACTCGCACGTTGCCTCTCTTACGCTCATACTCCTCAAATTCATATTATAAATCATCTTTGAACATAAAACATTCTTCAATATTGTTAAAAATGACAACCCTATCTTCTTCATGAAAGAAAACAATATTTTTTAGTTGATCTCCTTGCAAAAAATCATCATCACAAATTGGTTTACTCACAACAAATTCCTGTATGGCTTCATCAATCTCATGACTATCATCATTCAAACCCAGACTTTCATTTTCAATAATGGAAGATGCTTCACTCACACTTTCTTGACTTTGTGAACATTGTAAGAGCTGCAAATATACATTCGCTTGGGCTGTAACATGATTGTTCAGGAGCTAATCTATTTCATCTTCAGACAAAGGAGAAAACTGAGTTTTAAATAAATTTACATTTATTTTGTGATTTTCATTTTCAGGATCGGGAATTGGCACTTTTCTTTCTTGGTCCCAGTCTCTCTCATCTGAGGGAGCTACTGATTCTTTTTGGTGATGCAAAGGCTCAAAGATCTCTTCATCCAAGGAGGAAACTGTTGATTCTTGTTGGGAAGAAAAATCATGAAGGGATTCTATGATCTCATCATCTAGATGTTAGGACTCCACTATGTATCATTTTTGCTATATACTTTGACACCATTTTACTTTTATAACCATGATTAGAAAGGATTCCATTATCATTTTCATCTACTTTATCCCAAGGTATATAAAATCCTCCTCTTTATTATATGTTTAATCTGTTTTACATTTAATTCCATAATACTCTTATATTTTATCATTAATTGAAGTGCATCGTTGCTAACATAAGTCCAAAGATCGCAGATAAGTTATATGCGTTGCTAGGAACAAGCGGCCGTTGCTGAAACAACCATCAAGCACGCAAATTCCGTCATGCGAAATTTGCGATTCTGGAAGAACCTTTTGTGGAATAGTAGTAACAGCATGAAGACACGGTTACCTGGATTATCCTGAAGATAGCATTCTTGTTGTCTCTGTTGTAACAGTATCTTTTTTTGGAAGAACAGAATAGTCCTGTTTTGGGAAAGAGAACAGATTTGGGATAACGTAGATTTGCTCTCATGTAAATTGTAAAAGATGTCTCCTCTTTAAAAAGAGGAGACATCATCATTAGGGGAAGTTCATTGTTGTAAAGCTACAGGAGAACATTGTGTGAGAACTGGAGCTAGTCTCCATCTGTAATGTATCATTTACTTTGACAGATGAATAAATTCTTCTTTTGAGCGCTCTAAGTTAATTCTTTCCCCGGGGAATCTTGTGAGAGGGAAAGGGCCCGCCTTCCTCACAAGATTCACCCTTTGGTTCCTATAATTCATTTAATTCTTTACGTTGTTTGCACTTTACTTTAATACTGTTGTTGAACACTAGTTGCACAATTTAGTAGTACTCTGTTTCTTTAGCGCTGCATGTATTGAACACATTCACTCTTGGAAGTTGAGAAATCCATTTCTATTAATTGTATGAGTGTATGATGCTGGAAAGCAGGTGCTGAAGATTCCTGTACAAAGGAATAGGGTCCTGCTCCCATTCATTGCTTTCCTTTTCCTGCAGTGTGATTAGAAACAAGAGAACAAGTGCTGAAGGTTCCTGTTCATGGGAATAGGGTCTTGGTCTCTTGAAGCTACCTTTCCTACAGTGTGATTAAGTGTCAGGCAGCAGGTGCTGGAGTTCCTAACTAAGGAATAGGGTCCTGTTCCTGCTATGGTTGATTGATTTATTTTCTTGCAGATTGGTCTTCCTTTGTTTGGATTTTAACTGCAACATAGAAATTATTTCTGCTATAACTTAAGTGACTTCAGCCTTGATTAAACAGAGTGTGAATCAGTAGATTTGTGAGATTAATAATTGTGTGGCTTTTTACTACAACATTGTTTCTGATTTTGAAATTGAGCATATCCAGTGCGTGATTATCTTTGAAATAAAAAGACTTCCTCGGGTTGACAATTTATGTGGAGCTTGAATTGTGAAAGCAATTAAAGCAACCAACATTTTGGCGCCGTTGCCGGGGAAGGTAATTATAGATTTCAAAAGCATTAATCTTTTCTTTTTAAATGTGCAGATTGTATGAGAGGACGTGGAAACCAGAAGAAAACTAACCCCACAGGTGGCAAAGGCAAAGGAAGGGGAGGAAGAAAAACTTTCATTGACGAGATTGTATCAAAGGCTGAATCATCACAGAGATTAAGTTCTCGAAGATCAAAACTTCAACACTCCCCTCAATCAGATTACAAAACAGAGGAAGTTGTGGGTCCTGAAAATATAGAAGAACCAGCAGTCAGTGCTGGAGAGTCAGAAGAGAGTGTTAGTAAATCAGCAGAGCACATTGAGGAAATAGTAGAGAGCGTTGGACGACCAGTGGAAAACATTGAAGAGCCAGTAGAAGATCTTGACGATCGAGCAAGTGCAGTAGGAGAGCCAACAATGGAAGGAAACAATGATGGTTTCTTTGGTGGAGGACGTGTAGATCCTGAAGGAGAAACAAGGGATGAAAATTCCCTCTCTACCTTGGGATTTCCTATTAGTGATCTCCCTGCAGGGATAACTCCTATGAAAACATTCCATTGTCTGCTTTACCTAACTTTCATTGTTTATCCTCTGAAGATCCGGATGAATTTCTTTTTGAATTTGATATATTATGCAGAAGTTATGATTATGTTACTAATGCTCAAAAGTTGAAACTGTTTCCAGCCACCTTAAAAGTGAATGCTTTAAGATGGTTCATGAGCCTTGGAAGTCAGGTGATCACAACATGGGAGCAGATGAAACAGAAATTTCTGCTTAAATATCAAGACTACTGCCGGACGAGAGAAAAGAAGGATGAACTATTCAATATGGCACAAAAGCCGGATGAGAATCCGGAGGACTATATAGAAAGGCTGCAGTACAATATACAGAGATCTGACCATCCGAATATAAGTAAGGAAATTCACAAAACAATATTACTTAAAGGTTTAAGGGATGATTGTTTAGATATGTTAAACATGCTTGCCAAAGGAGATATATCTAAGGAATCATATGATGAGATTTGTGAACTTGCTAAGAGGTGTTCTAGGGGAGCTGCAAGAAACAGAACAAGAGATTCCACCTATTCAAGAGTGCAGAAATCAGCCAATGGAGGAGCAACAAGAGCTGAAATAGGTAATTTACTTGAGGAATTTAAAACTGAGATGTTAAGTTCTTTTGCTTCACAAATTGACACTTTGCAGGTTAAGAAGAAGCAAGCTGAAGCAGAAGCAACTCTGGCTGTCTTTTGCCCGAAGTGCAGAGACAAACATCCACTAAGGGAATGCCCAATGGATAAAATACCAATTTGTACCCTTTGTGAGAAAGATCATGAGACAAAACAATGTCCATCTCTACCAGGAATAAAGGCAGCATTGCAGCCAACGGAAGAAGAAGTTGAAGCAGTTTACCTGCTAACTCAAAGAAGACAATGGCAACCAAAAGGACAAGGTATGAACTCTAGTATGCCATTTAATCGTTGGAACAATTATTCTGCTTTTGGTCAAACAAATTACCCTCCCTTCAATCAAATGCAATACCCACCCTTCAACCAAATGAATTTCCCACCCATGCAGCAATCAAACCCACCCTTTGTTGATCCTTCAATGTGGACTCCCTGGCCCTCACAGCAGCCATCTTATTTTAACCCTTGGAATTCAAATTGGAGAAGTCAACAACTCCCGTATCCAAATCAATTGCCTCAATTCCAACAACCACTTCCTCTGCCATCAAATGCTCCGCCAAATAACCAAATGAGACCCCAGCTACCTGTGCAACCAAATCCTAACCCCAATAATAAAGTTGTGCAAGTTATTGATATTCAGAATCAGCCTATATTTCCTACTATGCAATGTAACGATATTCATTTGAGATCTGGAAAAATAGTAGAGCCTATTATTGATGACATAACTTCTTCTGATTCTGATAAAGAGGAAACTGAGAAACATAAGAAAGCACAACCACCTTCTAACAAAAATGTTGAAATGACAAAACCACCATTCCCCGAGCGTTTGGTTTTAACCAGAACAGCTGAAACACCTGCTTTTAATCTTCTAGGGGAATTGCAAAATTTGTATGTTAAAATTCCACTTTTACAAGCATTAAGAGATGTACCAATTTATGCCAGAACATTAAGGGATATTTGTGTTAAGAAACCTGGTAGGAAAACCAAGGACCCCCTTACAGTTCATGTGATGGGAGACTTGTCTGCATTAATGTCCGGAAAAGCCCCTCCCGTGAAATATGGTGATCCCGGCCATCCTACAGTAACAGTTCAGATTGGTAAAACAATGATTCCCCAAGTTCTGGTAGATTTAGGTGCTGCAATTAATATAATGACTCTTGAAACTTCACAATTGTTACAGCTGAATAACACAATCAGAGATACACCCACCATTCTAGAGTTGGCTGATCGTTCTACAATTAAACCTGAAGGAGTTGTTGAGGATCTACTAATTTCAGTTGAATCCTGGAAATACCCAGCTGATTTTGTTGTATTGCAGACTAAAACAAAGCTGGGGGGACATCCCTTAATTCTAGGAAGGCCATGGTTGGCCACAACTGATGCTTTTATCAGTTGCATATCTTGTTCAATGACAATTTCTAATGGTTATGAAACAAAACAGCTTACTCTTTATCCTCATGCTACACCAATAATTAATAATGAAGATTCTATATGGATGGATTATGATGATAATGTTGTTCAGCCTATTTTAACTATTGGACAAGCTTTAACTCTTAAAGACAATACAGAGGATGAGATAATTAATAATTTTATTTGTGAACCTTCTTCTGTCATTGTTGAAACACACAATCAATTAACTGCAATTTTTGAAACTGATACACAAGAAAAGATTGAATCTGAAGACTCATCTCAGACTTTAACCACCATCTCATCTAAAAGCATAACAGTTGAAATTGAACCCGGCAAGACATTAAACATAAATCCTGATCTAACAAATGCTGAAACACAGCAATTAATGAAGTTATTGCATGAATATAAAGAGGCATTTGCATGGGATTACACGGATATGAAAGGTATTTCTTCTGAATTATGTACTCATCGAATTTACATTAAAGAGGGATGCCGACCTGTTTGTCAACCCCAAAGACGAATGAATCCTAATTTACGAGAAATTGTTAAGGAAGAACTTCAAAAATTGCTTAATGCAGGATTTATATACCCTATATCTGACAGTGAATGGGTTTCCCATTAGTAATTGTCCCTAAGAAAAACGGGAAATGGAGAGTATGTGTTGACTACAGAGCCTTAAACAAAGCTACTCAAAAAGATCACTTTCCTTTACCCTTCATTGATCAGGTGTTGGATAGTCTGGCAGGGAAGAAATTCTTTTCTTTTCTAGATGGATTTAGTGGGTATAATCAGATAAGAATTGCACCCCAAGACCAAGACAAGACCACTTTCACCAGCCCCTGGGGAACTTTTGCATATAGAGTTCTTCCATTTGGGCTATGTAATGCACCAGCAACTTTTCAAAGAGCTGTTATAGGAATTTTTTCTGATATGCTGAATGATTCTATGGAAATATTTATGGATGATTTTACTCCTTATGGTGTGTCTTTTAAAGATGCATTACAAAACCTTGAGAAAGTACTTAAAAGATGTATACAAGCTCACCTCTCCCTAAGTACTGAAAAATGCCATATGATGATGAGTGAAGGAATAGTGCTTGGACATTTTATTTCATCTCAAGGTATTCAGGTAGATCCATCTAAAATATTGGTCATTCAAGATCTTTTTGTTCCTAAAACTCAAACTAATGTGAGAAGTTTTCTAGGACATGCTGGATACTACAGAAGATTTATTAAAGATTTCTCTAAGATAGCTTCTCCATTATTTGTGTTGCTTATGAAAAATGCTGAATTTAAGTGGACTAATTCTTGTCAGAAAGCTTTTGAAGAAATCAAGCATCAATTGTCTACTGCTCCTATTTTGAGGGGGCCTGATTGGAGTCTCCCTTTTCATATATCTTCTGATGCTTCAGACACTGCAATTGGAGCTGTCTTGGGACAAGAGGAAAATCATCTTCCTTATGCTATATATTTTATCAGTAAGAATATGACCCCTGCTGAGCTTAATTATACAGTTACCGAGAAGGAGTTTCTTGCAGTAATCTATGCCATTAATAAATTTCGACACTATATCACTGGTTATTCTACTTTTTTGCACACTGATCATTCAGTTATTAAGTATTTAATGAATAAATCTGTCACAAATGCTAGAGTTACCAGATGGCTATTATTATTGCAGGAATTTGATATCACAATTGTAGATCGGCCTGGTAAAGAAAATGTGGTGGCTGATTTCCTTTCACGGTTAAGAACTGACAATGATATTCCAGTAGATGATTCTTTTCCTGATGAGTATTTGTTTGCAGTTTCTGCTCACTCTCCATGGTATGCAGATATTGCTAATTATTTGGTTGCAGGAAAATTACCATCACACCTGTCATACATAGAAAAGAGAAGAATTGTTCAACAAAGTGCCAGGTATAGCTGGATAAGTGGGTGTCTTTTCTACACAGGGCTTGATCAGGAAATCCGAAGATGCATTAGAGAAGATGAAGTGTATGACATATTGAAAGCTTGTCATGATGGCCCTTGTGGAGGGCATTTTGCTGATAAGAGAACAGCACACAAAATTCTGAGGATGGGTTACTATTGGCCCTCATTATTCAAGGATGCAAAGAAGTATGTAAGGGCTTGTGACAACTGCCAAAGAATGGGTCAACCCAATCATAGAGACCAAATGCCATTAAACCCCCGGGTAGTTTCTGAACCATTTGAAAGATGGGCCTTGGATTTTATAGGACCCATTAACCCTCCATCCAATCAAAGAACTTATATATTAGTCTGTACAGACTATATGACTAAATGGGTGGAGGCCAAAGCACTTATTAGAGCCAATGAAGAGGCTGTCCTAGCTTTCTTATTTGAAGAAATCTTTACTAGATTTGGAATTACTAGAGAGCTAGTTACTGATGGAGGACCTCCATTCAATTCTCATGGTTTTAAATCTACCCTTCACAAATATCATATTCAACATAGAATGACTACACCATACCACCCCCAGGCCAATGGGCAAGTGGAAAGCACAAATAAAGTTTTAGAAGCCATTCTAACTAAAACAGTGAAGGACAACCGTAAGGATTGGTCCCAAAGGCTCCCTGAGGCATTATGGGCTTATAGAACTACTTGGAGAAACACTACAGGTTTTTCTCCCTATGAATTGGTTTATGGTAAAAATGTTGTTTTTCCTGTGGAATTTGAGATTAAAACTTTAAGAACTGCTTTAGCTGTTAATCTTGACTTGACTGATGTGCAGACAGCTAGGTTGCAGCAGCTTCTGGAGTTGGATGAAAAGAGATTAGATGCCATCCATCAAACAACCATGATACAACAACAAAGGATGAAGTGGCATGACAAAATGATCAAACACAAGCAGTTCCAAAAAGGTAATTGGGCCTTGTTGTATGACTCTCGGTTTGAAAACTTTCAGGGTAAGCTACGTACACGTTGGCTTGGACCATATGAGGTAGATGTTGTTTTCCCAAATGGAACGGTAAGACTTTTAACAATTGATGATTCTAAAACACCTCTACTAGTCAATGGTCATAGGCTCCGTCTATATCAGCGCCCTGTTTCTAAAAGAGGATTTCAAGACTGCTTGCATGACTGATATTCATTATCTTTTTCTAGGGGAGTCTTCTGCTCCTCACAGCATTTAATTTTCTGCACTGTATTTTTAAGTATTAGATTAGATTTAGCACTAATAATCCCTGTCAAGGATTGGCATATTACAATTGAATTTTGCAGATTCTGGAAAAGCTCATTAAGGAGGACAGATTCATCATGAGAAGATCTAAAGCTTCAATCACAGAAGCTTGTTCCCTTCATTTTACCCCATTTCCTAGCAATATCCCTTCATCCTCACTTCTACATTATTTCCATTTTTCCATCTTTCCCACTCCTACCATTCCTGAAATATCTTCCTTCACCTAGTATTCCCTATCCTTTACTGTTGAAATTATCCCCTATCAAATATTTTCCCCACTTCTTACAGACCCAAGTCATTTATCCCATTTTTCTGATTTTTCCCGTTGCTGAAACACCTGTTTCAGCAACGTATCGTTCATTTTTCCGTTGCTGAAACACCAGTTTCAGCAACCTGTTATCACTAAAACATCATTTTTCTTCACTGTTATATAAGCTTTTTGGTTCTCCACGATTATACTTCAGATCCTTTGGGTGAAAAATTATTCAGCACAGAGCAAGATCCGGTTACACTCCTGTTCTAAATTTCAGAGAAATCTACAGATTCTTCCATGTATACTAAGCCATTCTGAAGCACTCGACACTTCGAATTATTAAACCAAAGGTGAAAATGTAAGGTATGAGGTTTTAATGTAATTCAGTTAAATTATATTAAAGAGAGGATTTCATTCATAATGATTACAGATCTTTACACGCCCAATCATCATTACACCATACGTAGGGGGGGAATTTCAAAAATTGAACAATCATTTCGCATTAATCAAGCCTCTGTCCCTTGTCATATCCACTTCCGCCGTCATTTAGACCTTGCAGCCTCTGTTGCAACAACTAGCGCGATCAGGGTCTGTGTTTACTGTGTTCTGTGCCTCTGCGTATAACTCAAAGCTACAGCCATGGGAGGGTCGGCCATTAGACATGAGCCCAGCTCCATAAATCTTCTTCAATTGTTTCCCGAAGCCTATCAGATTTTCCAACAAGCGGGATGGACAGTATATTTTGAAAGATTGGGTGAATTTGACCAGGAACAAGTTTTAGAGTTTGCACAAAACCTTCAAGGTGATTTTTCAGTGGTTCAAGGGGTTCACATTTCAGTAACAGAGGAGGACATAGTTCAGGTATCAGGGTTGCCAGCTATTGGTACTCGCTGGTTCAGCAGAAAGCAGGTTATTCTCAATGCGCAGCAAGATTTTCTTCGTCCAGATGAGCCAGTCGAACTCAAAGGCCGCGGGGTTAGTCTCCACTCACTTCCTCAACCATGGCCATCGGTGGCAGAGTTCATCAAACACTACTTAACGTGTGAAGGGCGTTACCAGGTAGTGTACAATCACGATTTTGTCTTGATGAATCATTTGAGAAATGGACGACTGATTAATATCCCCTATTATCTGCTTGGTTGTATTAGAAACATGTCTTATTATTGTAGACGGTCTAAATTCCCAATGTTATCCCTCACCCACCACCATTTATGCCAGTTGTTGATACAGAGGGGTTTTGCTCAGCAAAATCCCCCTCTGCATGTCCCACTCCCTGTTCCCCAGCTGCCTGAAATTCCTCAGCAGGCTCAAACGTCCCAACAACCCGAAAGTTCTCATGATACTCCTGAAATTCCTTATGAAGGACAGCAGGACGATATTCCATATTCCCCAGTTGACCCAACCCCGAGCTCGCCCACTTAGCAGAGTCAACTGTCCCCACTATTTCTGTCCCTAGTGACGACTCTCTAACACCCCCTTCCCCACCCACTTATAAAAAGAAAAGAACCCCAACAGTCTCAGTCTCCAAACGACGGACAAGGGCTAAATTTCAAATTATCACTTCTTCTTAAAGCCTTTCCCCCAGAGAAGAACCCTCCCCCTCAAAGAAAAGGAAAGGCAGTGACTTTGCTGCCTTCCTACCAAAAAGAAAAATGAAGATGACTGTTGAGACGGGACTCACCTCCATTTCCCCTGACCCTGCCACTATTCTGTTAAAACTCCAATCTTCATCCCCATTTCAAACCTCCCAACCCGTCTCGTCCGGTGGCACTGCCACACAAGAACCAGTGCCCCGGGATAATACGACATTGTTTATGGCTCAAGAAGTGACTGTCACACAAGAACCAGTCACTTACCCAGAGGCTGAAACACAAGAACCAGCCACTGTGGTACAAAAATAAACCAAGCATGATGATAGTGGGAGATCAGCAGTAGTTGTCCCACAAGAACCAGCTACGACTGTGCATCAGCAGACTACCCCAACAGAGTCAACCAGCGCACAGGGTTTACATACTATGACATCTTTATTGGAGGAGAATGAATTCCTGAAGTCTGAATTAGAAGCCTACAAGAATGAATTAACCTTGGCACGAGAGGCCTTTGATAGAGAACTGAATCTCTATATGTTAGCACACACAGCCTCAACGCAAAATAAGGAGCCATGCAAGGAATACATGTGCCATGAGTGTGGCAACATTTACCAGGAGGCAGGCTACAAACTAGTTAAAATTCAATTATCTGAGGCATCTACATCAGCTGGAACAAAAGAGGGATGCCCTACTGCTCCACAAGAACCAGTAGGGCTCTCTATAAAGGAAGAAAAAGAAATTAAACCTCAGATACCTCGCCCTGTGCTAGTTAATGCAACCATTCAGACAGAAGCACCACCACAGATATCTCGTCCTTTGTCAGTTAATGTAGCCACTCAAACAGAAGCATCACCACAGATATCTCGCTCTAAGTTAGTCAGTGTAGCCATTCAAACAACGTCCCAACCCAGTACTTCTGATGCCAGGACACAGACCTTGCCATGGAATCAATTGGAACAGATGAACAAATGGAAGAAACAATATGCTGAAGAACAAGATACAATATTACGCCAGCATAAGTTAGCATGGCAGAACCACGTATATGCCAACTGGGATAGTTGGGAACAAATGATGCAACAACTCAAGGACTCCAAAAAGGAAGTCAAGGAATCTAAGGAAAAGATGGCCTTGATGTTTTCATTAGTCCAGAAGTTGATGGCTACGCGCAAACCCTCTGTAAATTACTCTCTCTTTCTTTCTGAACGATTAGTTTATTTTCAATTAAAAGCAATAAAAGATGGCAGACCATATGAGTTAATTACTTCAGAGAAATTTGTTGAGACTTTTAATGAGGCCCCCGAGAGTGACCAGCATTTGCTGTGCGAACTATACCTTCATAATGAGGCCATTCCCGACAATAGAAGAGTTAATCTTATTCCAATTGCAGGAGATATACAAATAAGGGCATTTGTTTCATTTTTGTCTAACCAGCTCACTTGGCAAACTGCGTTCACTGCAAGCAGTCATAATGAGGAGAATAAACTCCTGTGGATCAGACCAGAACCTTTAAGCCCAGCCATGTTCATAGCACAATATCATAAATTCTTACAGAAGCCAGGAATGCATAGGTACATACAACAATTACAGGCTTCAACACTTTCTAAGTGTCAACAGCAAATTAGAGTAAAGGGTATTGCTGCATTGAAGGCCAATATTATGTTTTGGCAGCAATCATGTAAAGAAAGACAAGATTATCACCCTTTTAACCCTCACAATCTTCAAGCTGCATTATCCAGGGTTCCTAATTACATTGGTTGCATTCAACATTGTGGAGTAAACTGGATTGGGTATCATTTTCATTTTCCAATTTTATGGCTGCCTTCAGAGAAATATCAGTGTCATTACCAGTTGACTGAAAGAGATGAAGCCTTGGCATGGCAACACTTGCAGAAAAATAGAGGATTCAGAGCTCCTACAGATGCCACCTTCTCCAGCTACTGCTTGAGTAATTTGCATGCTCAGTCCCAGTACTCAGACTCTGATTCAGACTAGGGGTTGCCTGAGGACATGCAACATTTTTAGCTGGGGGGGATGTTAGGACTTCACTATGTATCATTTTTGCTATATACTTTGACACCATTTTACTTTTATAACCATGATTAGAAAGGATTCCATTATCATTTTCATCTACTTTATCCCAAGGTATATAATATCCTCCTCTTTATTATATGTTTAATCTGTTTTACATTTAATTCCATAATACTCTTATATTTTATCATTAATTGAAGTGCATCGTTGCTAACATAAGTCCAAAGATCGCAGATAAGTTATATGCGTTGCTAGGAACAAGCGGCCGTTGCTAAAACAACTGACTCAGTTGCTGAAACAGCCGTCAAGCACGCAAATTCCGTCATGCGTAATTTGCGATTCTGGAAGAACCTTTTGTGGAATAGTAGTAACAGCATGAAGACATGGTTACCTGGATTATCCTGAAGATAGCATTCTTGTTGTCTCTGTTGTAACAGTATCTTTTTTTGGAAGAACAGAATAGTCCTGTTTTGAGAAAGTGAACAGATTTGGGATAAGCGTAGATTTTCTCTCATGTAATTGTAAAAGATGTCTCCTCTTTAAAAAGAGGATACATCATCATTAGAGGGGAGTTCATTGTTGTAAAGCTACAGGAGAAGATTGTGTGAGAACTGGAGCTAGTCTCCATCTGTAATGTATCATTTACTTTGACAGATGAATAAATTCTTCTTTTGAGCGCTCTAATTTAATTCTTTCCCCGGGGAATCTTGTGAGAGGGAAAGGGCCCGCCTTCCTCACAAGATTCACCCTTTGGTTCCTGTAATTTGTTTAATTCTTTACGTTGTTTGCACTTTACTTTAATACTGCTGTTGAACACTAATTGCACAGTTTAGTAGTACTCTGTTTCTCTAGCGCTGCATGTATTAAACACATTCACTTTTGGAAGTTGAGAAATCCATTTCTATTAATTGTATGAGTGTGTGATGCTGGGAAGCAGGTGCTGAAGATTCCAGTATAAAGGAATAGGGTCCTGCTCCCATTCATTGCTTTCCTTTTTCTGCAGTGTGATTAGAAACAAGAGAACAAGTGCTGAAGATTCCTGTTCATGGGAATAGGGTCTTGGTCTCTTGAAGCTACCTTTCCTACAGTGTGATTAAGTGTCAGGCAGCAGGTGCTGAAGTTCCTAACTAAGGAATAGGGTCATGTTCCTACTATGGTTGATTGATTTCTTTTCTTGCAGATTGGTCTTCTTTTGTTTGGGTTTTAACTGCAACATATAAATTAGTTCTGCTATAACTTAAGTGACTTCAGCTTTGATTAAACAGAGTGTGAATCAGTAGATTTGTGAGATTAATAATTGTGTGGCTTTTTACTACAACATTGTTTCTGCTTTTGAAATTGAGCATATCCAGTGCGTGATTATCTTTGAAATAAAAATACTTCCTCGGGTTGACAATTTATGTGGAGCTTGAATTGTGAAAGCAATTAAAGCAACCAACACTAGACACTCTTCATCCCCATACAACATTTCAAGAAACTCAATGAAATTATAAGAGATCTCACAACAAATAGCAATCATCGAAAAGGAAGAATTAGAGCTTTGATAATGTTGAAAGAAAACTAAATGAAAGTCCTTTAGATAATATAAACAAGTAGATGGTAGACTCTAATACCATGTTCTCACTTTTTCCTCCAAGGTCCATAAACATATTCATCAGACAATCTTCAAGAAACTCAATCTTTAGTATATGAATATGCAAATGAAATTTGACAAAATGCAAACTAGCATCTTCACTGTCTTGACCCTTAAACTTTGAAAATCCTAATTACCAATCTATGCGAGGAATACGGTTCAGAAAACCAAGAATATGAGCTTGATTCATAGGAGCATACCTTCTAGCAATCAAATCCATTTTGACAACAGTGATTTCACCAAGAATATCTTCAAACTACTGATTCTGGAAAAGTGGAGTCATCATGAAAATTTTGAACCTTTGGATTCTTCGACACTGGAGTAGCCAGGTGAATGGTGCACAACCTTCTTGTGCCTAATCTTTGTTCACCATCAACAATTATATCTAAATCATTGTCGTTCTTCCTTGGTAAAATTAAGCTTTCTTCCCCAGCAATGGTGCCATAAAGTTAGCACTCTGCCAGATTCCCAAGGATGAAGAAGGAATCCACACAGAGGTAACCACAGACCAAACTTTTGGCTTGGTAGCTAGCCCTACCAAATCGGAGAGGGGTCTCTCCACAAGGTCACAGCCAAGATGGATGGAGGAATTAGGGTTTGTAGGCTAGATATTGAGTGAAAGGGTTTTTTTGATTTGATTTGGTTGGGTTTCACTAGATGAAGAAATTAGGTCAATGGTGCTAGGTCAAGGCAAATGAGATAAGGTTGCAGCGATTCAATGGGGAAAGGCAGGCATATGTTTTACCACTTAAAGATGATTTTTATGAGATGGTTTTGATACTGATGAGAATCTAGGAAGATCATGGGAGATGTATTCTTCCTAAACAGAGGAAAATGGACAAAAAATGATCAATTTCCCAAAAAAGAGCATGAGTAAGCATGTGTTCTTCCTATAAAAATTGAAAGATATCATACCATAGATATGCAATGAACATGAATTCAATACATTATAACATATTAAACTGAAGAAAAAACAATGATAAACATCATACCACAAGTATCCCAAAGAATAGCTGCAACTCTTCTTTATTAACTGGCCAAAACTGAGTTCAATATTTCCTTGATCAACAAGCTAACATCCAAACTGATTCAAACCCTTGATTAGTGTGAAAAAAGGGGCTAAATAGACATCAAAAAAGCTTCACTCATGCTCAGGGGTCGAATCCATGACGTGAGGAAGAGATCCACTAATTTCTGAACTGAAATCTGAAGTGTAGGAGGGTCCAAGTGACTCACTCCTCATTACCTTCAAACTGATTCATTTTTACTAAAGGATAAATTTACCTAATGAATCTACCCCTATGTAACTTATCCTTGACATAATTACATTTTACATGATTAATTACATTAATATAAATATGATTTTCAGAGATGAAATACAAATTTACAGTGAAAAACCAAAAGGATCGGCAAATCGTCACATGCGCCATTTTCCTGTCATATGCGCAGTGCCTTAAGGTTGTGCGCCCTCCATGTTCAAGGAAAATTTTGTCTAACCTACAAGTGTCCAAATCAAGCCCAAGATGGCTTGTTGGAAATGTTTTGAAGTCCTCTTTCTGAATATGCCTTCATCTCCAAAAATGATGTTGATTTGACCCTTCAAACTTGCAATCTCCTAAGACTACTCTATGTGTAGCGCCTAGGCAAAAATATGGGCAGAAGCAAGATTTTTTGGTGGTTTTTTTCCCTTTTGACCTCATGAATCTGCAAATGAAGGATGGAAAAGTGGTTTTCCTCACTGTAATTGTCATTATGAATCCACTAGTGGTGCCTTTTTGCCCAAAAAATTCCCCTATCATTTGTGTAGTGCCTAGGGTGTTGCACATATGATAAATTTTCTGATATTTCCTTGTTCATAAAAACACAGTCAAACTCAGAATTTTCTAAAATAAAATGTTTCAACTTGCCTCAAAATTGGTGGATAGCATGTTGATGAGGTGGCTAGGCTTGGAGTGAAGCCTTAGCAAGTATGTCTAACCTCTCCTTATCCTTTTAATGGGTTAGGGCCTCAATTTTCTCTTTTGCTTCCTTGAGCTTGGCCATTGTAATTTTCTCCTTTAGGGCATGGTGTTTGACTTTCCTCCTCAATAGGTCATTGTCTTTATTAGCCTTTTCTAGCAGCTTCTCCAAGTGTTGATTTGATCTATCAAGCCATGACTCCTTGTTTTCACTGATCAATATAGCAAGTTGCTCATTTAGGGTTAGTTGATCAACAAGCTCAACTTCTCTTTGTCTTTCTAGAGCTAGAGCTCTTTTCAACCCTCTAGTTCTAGATTTCTTTCTTGGTACTTGTTCCTCTTTTTCATCAAGAAAACCATACTTTTCAAGTGTTTCATCTAGCATGGATTTGGCCTTTTCTGCCTCCCTTTGAGTAGTGACATACTTGAACTCATCAATGACCTGTTTGGTCTTTAATTGCTCATTCTCCTGCTCAAGGAAGTATATGATAATGTGGAAGGTGGCTTTTCGAGATAGGAAATGGGTAAAGGGAAATTTGTGGGAGATAGTGTTAGGGATATGAGAAATGGGGGAAGGGAAAAGGAGTGATGAGTGTTAGGTAGGAAAACTAGGGTTTTGAATGAGTTTACAGCAAATTCTTCAAGAAAATTATACAACACCAACCAATAAACTTTGAAGCAGGAGAGAAATGATGGATTTTGACCTTTACTTACTTGCTAGAGGCTGATGAGATCGATGTTGTAGCTCTAGAGGTGAATTGGGAAAATTTTGAAGTGTTTTGGGCTTTGCTGGACATATGCTTAGCACCTTAAGGATGTGAGTAGTGCCTTAAGGTTGTATGTAGTGCCTTCAAGATATGCTCCCTCTACTCAGTTTTTCTCCAATTTTTCCCAGAAAATCGAAAAATCTCTCTCCTCAAGTGTTTTCTCGATAGAATAGGAGGCAAATTAATTTCAAATTGATGTCTAAGAGTCTTTAATACTTGAGTGAATTTTGATTTAAATAAAAAAACCCACTTTTCCTATGTTTCTTTTCACTTTTTGAAAGCATGTTGAATATCCTTTTCTCTTTGACTTTTCTTCTTTACAGGATGAAGTTGCTAGAGTTTGGCACTTTTCACTTTGATTTTGTGGTCTTCAGTTTGGCATATGAAGTTGGAGCTGGCAGCTTTTGTAGAGTAACTTATTACATATAGGAAGCATAAAATTACATCAAAAATTAAATAAATTAAAACTCTGTTTTTGAATAAAATTACATTTGAGTATGAAAATCATACTTCAAACCATAATTACAAATTTAAAAATATCATATTTACATGCTGATAATCCTCTGCAAATGATAATGAAATTATTATTGAGTCACTCTCACACCTTTTTCTGACCTTATTGAGATGAAATGGTTCATTTTGGGCCTTGAACAATGAAACCTAATGACCTAATTGGACCTTGATTGACCTGACTCCATGGTTCACTTTTGACTGACATAAGACATAGTGAAATGAGCTTTTCAAAAGTGTTTTTATGCTCAAAAAGACATGAAGGTGGGCCAGCAAATGTGAATTTTTGAGGGAGAGTGAAGTTTTATGACTAGGGCTACCATCAATGATTAATTTTTTACATGGCCTAGTGGAATGA
This sequence comes from Pinus albicaulis, assembly GCA_034641835.2. Lineage (NCBI taxonomy): Eukaryota > Viridiplantae > Streptophyta > Pinopsida > Pinales > Pinaceae > Pinus > Pinus albicaulis. The sequence goes on along the minus strand of CM076577.1, from coordinate 133,507,499 downwards.
TAAAAAAAATTCTGAGTGAGGACCCATATTATTAATATGAAAAGAGTTATTTTGATCACTGATGACAGAATGCAAATTCTGACACTAATACTCTCCTTCTCCTTCCTCAGTTTATGCTTCCCCCTATTCCTCCTTGGTTTTTTTTTCCTCCTTTTCCTCTCTACCCCCAATACTAGAGGTTTGTGTTCCATCTTGCTGTGTGGAGTTCAGGTTTTATGTTTCAATGAAAGTTTCATGTCCATACCTATAAAATCAGTTTAGAGTACATGGCACCTTAAGTGGCTGAGGCAATCCATAACAATCATATTAATGAGGCCATGGTGAGAAATTTGTTGATGTTTCCCTTCCCTCACTTTATGTCTCATCTCAATGATATATTGTAGTAGAAATGGGTAACAATGAGTCTTTGTGGAATAGGTAATTCTACCTTGAATCTTAACTCATTCAGTAGCCTAAAATGGTAGGCATATACAATGCTCAACCTTCCCTAACAAGATATATATTTGAGGATGTGATAAGCCACCTCATGCTAGGGGTAAGGTAGGATTTCCCTTCTCACTCCATTTTTATCTTCTACAGAATTTTATTTCAAAATGAAGAAGTTCTTCCTAGCTGTGACACTCACTTCTTTATCCTCTTTGATCCATTGAATCCCTAAGGGTAAGGTATTCACTCTTCTTATGAGTTCAAAATTTAGAGAGATTTCAAGGCCTCTAACAATAGTGGTGCCATTATCTTCTCCCTGAGGATTTAGTTCCATGGAAAATTCCTGGGTAATATCATCATCATACCCCTTCAATTATTCAAAGAAACCAAACCACTAATGTCTCAGAAAAATATTTACCACAGAAGGATGTTCATGAATTCTCTTTGTGTTTGTGGGATATCTTATGTTTAAACCTCCCCCCATTTATCCTATTGCTCCTTCTCAAGGATACTTAAGTGTATTTCAACTTCTGGCCTTAGAGTAGTCTTAGTTGTAGAGACAAAGTCAAATTTCCCTTTTTATCAGAGGGGGAGAAGGATACCAATATTTTTTTAACAAAACATACTTTTCGTTGAACCTATCTCACTCTTACATATGTCAATTTCCAAAAGGGGACTATTGTACAATATTTTTCTATAGGGAACTTAATTCAAGAATATTTTTCTAGACAGAGGTATGGAAATTATAGAGAGAGGGATCTACTTACTTCTTTCAATATAACTGTGTCATGTGCATGAAATTTTGAGGGAAACTTTAGGTAATTATGACTCCCTTTGTCCCTTGAATTTTCTCATGTGTCTTCCTTTCAAGCCTCTTGTAACATTTGAGAGCCTCTTTTATTAGTTGAAAGCCTCCTATAGCTCCTCCTGTAGATCCTTCTATAGCATCTACAAAAAAAAATTGAAGTAGCTCCAGTAAACATTGTTCGAAGTTTACTAGCCACCTATATTCCATAAAAATTTCCTTTCTCGACCATTACACATTTTGTTATCATATGCATAGGGAAGAGGTGAGGATTGTCATACCTGATCCTAACTATGATTTTTATGTGCTAGAGAAGCTTGCATGTTGGAGTTGGACTTCATTATATGATGATCCTAAAGGTGTTGATTTCCTTTGTTTTCTTCTGCAAAGGTCCTCATGATAATTTAATAATCCTTTGACTGATAACATTGTTGTGTGCAGGTTTCTTCTTGGTGACCATTCTAATATTTTTAGAGTGGATAGATTGTTAGATTGTGTTCCCCTTCTTACTTCATAAATGGCTTCATGATTCTCAAGTTGGTTTGATCTTTTTCTCTGTGGGTAGAAAAAAAATTATTCTCATATTTTTATGTGACTGTACAGGTTGCTACAGGAAACATTTCCCTCTTGTAAAAATTACTTAATTCCTATTTGATACCATATATTGCATGTGCGATTGAGGTAAAGTAATACAAGGTATAAGGACAGTACTAAAATCATTATCATGTGGTGCAGGTGATGGAAAAATTGAAAACAGGGCTTTCTGCATTTTTCTATGTAAAAAAAAGTGGCATTTTAAGATGAATTTTGGCTAGGTGGGGTGGATGAGTGATGGAAGTGATGTTGTGGGACCTCTCTCAATTGTCCATAAATAATACTTTACCTTCTAACTTCTTCATCCAATCGGATCTATCTCCTGTATCATTTCGGGCTCCTCCTATAACATTTCAGGCTACTCCTATAGAATTTTAGGACAATCCTATAGCACCTCAGAAAGGAGGAAAAACATGATTATATTGATGGATATATGATGGAGGGAGGTAGGGAGGTGAGTGAATAGGGAAAAAAAGCAATGGATGGTTGGAAAATTTTAGGAATGAATCTATAGAATTTGTCCGGTAGGCATGGTTATCTTGGCTATTTAGAGTCCTACAAAAGGGAGATGTTAGAAAATTTGGTGTAAGAACTCCTTCCTTATTTTTTTTCTATTTTTTTGTTTTTGATACATGTAGGTATACTCTGCAGAGGTTTTCAACCTACATGCCTGCCCTATGTGCCTCACTGGATTTTTTCACCTAGGGATATTTTCATCTTTTTATTACTTTTTTTTTTAATCTTGGTTTCCCTCAGAGAGATTTTCAACCCTAGAGTTGGCATTAGGTGCCTCATAGAGATTTTAAACTAGACTCTTTATTATTTTTTATTTTTTTTAGAAGTTGTGTGGATTGAGGAATATGAGCATCCCAATCACATTCAGTTTTCTGTTGATTGAAATAATAAATTCTTCCTTGGACAGAGGTATTTTATACAACTTCGACCTATAACCATTGACAAGTATGGTAATCCCTTCCTCATCAACTTTTCTGATCTGTACAAACCTATTCTCATGACATTTGTCTACTAGATAGGGACTGAACTATATTTTCATTAACTTTCCTTTGAAAGCCTTTAAACTAGAATCATATAGTACGGCCTAATATACTTATTCAAAAGTCTTCTCTATGATGTACTTGTCATGCCAAATCTTCATTTGTAGCTGGATTACCTCATTGTGCAAGAGATCTTACATCAAAAATTCATCTAGACCATTGAGTTGGAGAAACCTATCCTATTGTGATGTAGTGAGATCCAAGTCTAACTGAGATGCCATCCTCAAGGTGTTATACTAAAATTCAATAGACACCAGGTCCTTCTTCCCATAAACCATCTCAAATGGAGTGAATCCATTGGTGGTATTCCAAGTGGTGTTGTACGCTCAAGTGGCTTCCACAATTATTTCATCTATCATCTATCATTTCTTTATTTCCTGCAAGTACGGTTAGTCTTGACAATAAATATACAACCACATTTTCTTTCCTTGTTTTATCAATAAAATTCAAATGAAATTGTTGCAATAATAACAACCATCTAATTATCCTAGCATTAACATCAGGTTTATTCATTAAATAATTAATTGTTGCATGAACAGTGTGAAACAAAGTTTGATAGCCAATGATATAATTCCTAAACTTGTTCAAAGAATGGACCACATCCAAGAGTTCCTTTTTAGTGACAGTGTAATTTGACTTGGCTTTTCAAAGGTTATTACTGATGAAATAAATAAGATAAGTATATGCGTATTCCACTTGTCCTAGGGCATCCCTTACAACTTTTTCTAAGGCATATGTGTGTATATGGAAAGGTAATGCCTATTTGGGACCCCTAAGGATGGGTGTAGTGGTCAGCTTTTCATTCAGTACTTCAAAGGCTTCTTGACAGTTGTTTGTCCAAAAAAAATATGAATCTTTAGCTAGCAGCCCAAACAAGGGTGAATCCAGTATGCTAAAATTCTTAATGAACCTTCTATAATACCAAACTAATCCAAGGAAACTTCTAACATCTCTTTGTTTTTTAGGGATAGGAAACCTTTTGATGATGAAAATCTTGTTTGGTTCAACTTGTATCCCTTCCTTGGATATAGACTGGCCAAGGAACTGAGGTTAAACACTTTTTCAGTTCATCTCCCTCCTTGTATCCTCTTCGAGCTTGCTATCAAAAATAAAGATGTACTCACTAGAAATTAGCGGGGGAAAATGGAAGTGAAGCATGTTTTGTATTTTACAACAAAGGCTACATGTCTCTCTTCAAAATGACACTCATCTGCATTTCGTGACAGGTTGGGGATATCCTTCATTCGTCACTTTCATTCCTCGGTTCGGAAAATCCATTTTCCTCCCATTCGATCCTTATCTGATGTGACCATGACCTTTGATCCCATTTTGAGTCAAATTCTTCCAAATTCCAAAGTTGTGTCATCTATATTTTCAAGAGAAGTCCTATCTGTAAATTGAAACATCCTCTACTTATTTAACCCTCTCTACTACAGTCCTGAATCACTCCTATCATCTTGAGAAATAATTTTTTTCATTTCAATGATGTAGGAATCATTATGGCCCTCCTTCGACGAATCACTTCCCGTCGACTTTAGTTCATTATCTAGGAAGATGGCTTAGAAAACTCCTTTTTTAGTACCTTGGAGCTCGCATGCCTCAATGGAAATTTCTTCACGTTCGATGACAGGTTCACCTCATTAGCCTTCGATCAAATGATTCTGCAAGTGTTCTACCTCAACTCATTCATTCACACTTTTATATTTTGTTGTCGTACCTTGAGGGCCATCATCATTAAGTGTGGTTTCTCTCATGCCTGTTAATGGTTTACATCATCGACCGGTAATCAGGTGGTTTCTACCACGTTCGACATCATCACATCTATTCACATGGTTAGATTCATACAGGGGGTAGATAGAGATAGAGGCGAAGGCCCTCGATCACATTTGTTATTCTCCAGGTTGCGTGGAGTTATTGAGTATTCATGATTGTACACATGATCCTTTCTATATGAATGGTTGCGACCATCCCATGGATCCATTTCCATGATCTCTTTCAGACGGATGGTTGTGACCATACTGTGGGCTCATCTGTTATTTTATTCCTATTCATAGATATGTTATTAGGCATGTTCATATCAGATATTTCATACATTGTAATGTATTTGATTGACAGGTCTCTTGACAACGGTTTTCCAAAGTCCCTTCCATGGTTGATAAAGAGATTCAACCATCACTCATGGTTCTACTTTCATGCTTTAGGGAGCATCTATTACACAATATTTTATCGCATCCCTCATTTATTATCCCAAGTGTCATATTTTGCATCACCCATATCACAAACTTCGCAAAGAGACAAAATATGTATAAACTTGTTCATCCTAGACAACATGCTTAAGATATCCCTAAAGACCTAAAAGAGAAATGCCTTGAAGCTTTTTTGCGAGTTTGTGAGAAAACTTTATTTTACAAGCCCAGCAAAATTCTCCCCTATATAAGCTCGTGCTTGTCACCCTATCCCTATCCTATGAACATCATTTCTAGCACGGGAATTCAACACTAAATTCACGTTTTTCCTCTTCAGGCAAGTTTTCCAAAAATGGAGTAGAAGCTTCAGTCTCTACAATTCTCGAGAACGAAGTTCTGGTACTTATTAGTTGAGGATATGATCAAATACTCCCATTTTTTACCCTTGATATTATCTCTAAATATTTTACCCTTTGAGATAAGGCCTTTCCCCCTCATTAGTGGATCCTTAACCTCCTTAGCTCTGCTATAAGAGAGTGCCATGCTAGTGAGTCTTGGTTGGTCATTGCTAGTTGCCTTACTTTTGCCTGATTGTGCCTACATGTTGTTGATTTGATGAAGAAGGAGAAGAGATTGAAGAGCGTGGCTTGGTTTTGGATTTCCACTACAAAGGAGGCCTTCAACATCAAGGCACTGGTTGTAAGCTTCCCTTTTTTCATTTGATAATACAAAATATGCTTTGCTTCCCATAAATTTGTTAATATTAATTGTTTTAGCATGATACTCCTTCATTTGTCATGTGGTTTTATTCAAAATATATATGCTCTGTATCTTTTTTCTTTTGTCATGTGATCTTCATTACAGGTATTCGAACATAGATTGCATAGCGAGGAATGAGCCTGAAAGAAAAAGGATTGATATCGACACCGAAGGAAAAATATAGTTTTAACTGGTGGGTCGTGCTAGTCTTAGAAAATAGAGTTTTTTGGGTCTCTTATGGAAAACCCTTAGTGTGTCTTGATCTTTGAAATGTTTTATTTTCTTTGAATACATTATTTATTGCTTTTAGCTTTTGTGATCTCTTTGAGAAGCGCAAATTGGTATTGTGATTTAAGTGGTAAAATTTTTGTTTTGGTTGAGTCTTGTTGTTGCAAGTCAATTAAAATATTTGTTTACTGCTTATGTCAATCAAGAAATACTAATATTATGCTATATGGCAGGAGTGAACTTTGTGTTTGTTCAAAGAAATCAGGTTTTGCATCTATTTAGTTTTCATTTCAAGAATTACTTTTCATTAAATGCATAAGATAACTTGCATTGAAAGGCTAGATTTTTAAATTTCATATTGGGAATAGATTACAATTTTTCAATAAGTGAAAGATTTTTAAGTGCAGTAATTGTATCAGTTTCATTTTCATCATTCAAATCATAAAAAACAAAAAATTTTGATTTAAGTACATCTTACTAGAAGTAGAAATCATTTTACTTTTGAATATGCTTCATTTGGGATAGTGAAAGTGAAATCATTTTTCTTTTTAGAGTCCACATTTTTGAAAAGTGAAAAGTGAAAGCTAGTTGCAGGGAATTTTATTTGTTGCATTTTTTTTTATGCATCACTATTTTCAATCTCTTCCCTTATTAGTTTAGCTTTCATTGAAATCAAAATAATATTTTTTCTCATTTAGTTGCATCATAGTAATTTAGGTGACATCGTTTTGAGAACAAAATCAAAACTTACTTTTAGATCAACATTAACACAAACCTCAATTAACCTAAGGAGCATTTGGAATTAACGCAAATATCTAAAGGTATATGCTATAGACATTTTCTGACATTGTTAAGGATAGCAGTTGTTGCTAACAGATTATGTTTCATTACAGGGGTGATATCATGTCCCACGTATGGAAGTATATACGACTATGCTCCACATATGGTAAGTATATGGGGACACTCTCATTGAACGATTACACATTAGACAACGCTACTATGGGCTGAGTTCCCACATACCGTCGCGTATATTTTGGGAGACCCAACTAGGTTGCAAACCTTCCATAGGTAACCAAGTTGACCGCCTTGTAGACGTGATACACCAAACAAAACATTCAGGGAGATTGGTTGCAGTACGTCAAGTACTTGGTTCGCCAAGGTGTATATCGCAGTTCATGGATACATGGTAATCCCTTTTGCCTAGATTACCCTTTTTATTTATTTTGTTTAATTATAAATTTTACTACCCACAAAAACACCCTACCGCTCCCTTCTCAACCACCGCCTGATGATTGGATTTTGTCATCTGAGGATCTTGAGCCAGGAATTCCTAAACCTTCTATTGATTTTGTGGTATTTCCTCATAATATGCTCTATGATCTGTTCGTGATATCTCCTGAGCGTCCATATAGTACTTTTGATTATCCCAACGTTCCTTTTCGTGCTTCTCCCGTCGCACCTCGAACTATTGTTCGATAGTTTTTTCCACCACACATGGTGTCAAATGTAGACGATTTTATTTTTGTGGGTAGCCCTCAAAGTATTCCTCTGGAAAATTTTGCTACCCACACCCCATAATTTGACATTGAGTCCATGTTCCCTATGGAAGTTTTTCCTTTTGTTTCCAATCATGATTTAGGAAGTGGAACAAGTGTATTTGCTATCCATGTTGCGTCTTCTCTTCCGCCTGGTTACACCTCTCTATATAACCTTGTCTCAAAGGCTTCTAGGGCCACATCCCTTTTTCATCATCCTATCTGGACGTCTGGTATTACTCGGAATTCTCGCTTGTTTATTTCATATGTAGCCACGGTTTCACAACATTCCACTCAACTTGTAGTTTCTATAGGTAAAATTTTCATTATGCTTGGATCATCTACTCCTTTGTCCCTATCTACCATCACTATTGTTCCACCTTTAAGAGGAAAACCTATGGTTTCACCTGTGCCTAGGGGAAATCACACCCCTTATACATACCCCGCCTTTCGGGTGGAATTAGGGGAATTTTGAGGTCTTAAATGGGCCTCCTAAGAAAATTATAAAATAATAGTGGAAATAATAAAATAAGATTAGATTACATCATCAAATTTTATAGGGAAAAAATAAAAAACTACTTTTTCAACTCGTATTTTCAACTTATCTCCCTATGGGTTTACTCAAATTTTGAGTGGGAACACTCGTTGGATGTAGAATTTGATTCCTCATCCAAGGAATATGCATGTTGCACACCATCAATGGACCCTGCTACATGAAAAATTAGAAATACATGAAAAATGTGATTGCACTCACGTTTTTTCATGTATTTCTCATTTTTCATCTAAAAGGGTCCATCGAAAATATGCAACATGGGTACTCCATAGATGAGGAATTAAATTTTGCATCCAATGAGTACTCCCGCTCGAAATTTGAGTAAAACCTTTGGGAGATAAGTTGAAAAATTAGTTATATTATTTTATTATTTTTCATTTTTTAAACTTTTTTAACCCAAAAATGGTGAATCATCCCCCATGGTTGACATCATCATCTTGAATCTTATTTGTTCTTATAAAGATTATTTTGGTTGTACATTTTTCTTAGGAGGCCTATTTTAGACATCAAAAGTTCTCAATGGGGCATTCTGAACTATGGAACTATATCAGGGGCGGGACAACCCATATCTAGTCTTTGTGGAACCTTGGTTTCATCCCTAACATGTTCTGTTGTGGGTACCTCTTTAAAAAATACTCACCCATATTCAACTCAAATTTTTTATCATCAACCCCATGTTCACCAACCTCGTGTTCATCAACCCCATTTTCAGAAACCATATATCCAACAACCTTATGTTCAACAACCGAATGTACAACATCGATATGTTCAACAGCCAAATGTCCAATAGCAATATGTCCAACAACCCCAAAATCCATTGTTGGGTGTTGTGACTAATCTGCAAGTTGGTTCTCAAATTCCATATGGTCCTAACCCTCCTTTTGGGAAAGTAGGAACTTACCCTCTTAGACCTGGTGTTCAATATCAACAATTTCAACACGAGCAATACCAGCAACCCCATCCAGGACCCCACGTGAAACAAGGACCTTATGTCTAGAAAGTACCAAATCCTCAACAGGAATTGCAGCAGGGGCCTTATCATCAGCCCCAACAGGGGCCGTATCAATAGCCCTTGTAGGGAAATTATGTTTAGCAAAAGCTGCAACAAGGACCCTATCAATAACCCTGGCCTCAGCATGGACATTTTTAGCAACAAATACCCTTTTAACAATAGTGGTTAAAATATGGATTTTATGGTAAAAATCAGACCCAATGGGGGAAGAACCCATATCAACAAGGTTGGAACCCTAAAATTGGTAATTACTAGTGACCTTTCATTACTTGCAATTCTCAGTTACCATTCTTGGCTACGTTGAAACTTATGTATGTGTCAAGACTTACAAATGACCCAATATAGCACATGTTGCATTGGACTCAAGTTCCGAGTAAGATTCTTGGGGATTGTCCTAAATTTGAAGGTAAATTTGGAGAAGACCCACAATATCACGTTATGACATACCATTTATGGTGCTCTTCTAACTCTTGGGTAGAAGATTTAGTTTAATTACATCTGTTACAATGCACATTAACAAGTTTCACTGCTAAGTGGTACATTGAATTGCCCCGCGGCATTTTCCAATATTTCAATTCATTGGTTGTGGCCTCCCTTACGCATTTCCAATTACCTATCTGGTATGAAACCGACACTCACCTCTTAACATATTTGGAAGAGTCAATTGCTATCCATATCTCTGATCAAATTCATGAATGAAGACACATGAGACGTCTGATCAAGTTTGAAATTCCTAATCAACTGCTAACTGAATGGTTTACTAAATCATTCATCCCTCAAATTGCCAAATTTATTTCTATGGGTGGATGCATAACTAAGGAACAGGGAATCGCCTATGCTTAATATATAGATCTATTTTATTCCCATTCCAAGACCCTATACAATATTTTACCGAACGCCCTACGACCTTCAACAAACCTGTCATCTTCGAAATCTATTGATACACCACCAATTGATGGTTTTATTGGGTCAATGGCTCAATCTACTCATATTAATCTAAAAGCTTCTTTGAATCCTAAGTCTACTTTGACCATTGCACCTTCCACTCCTGTGAATGATTCTAAAAATCCTGGTAAAACCTTTGAGGTTAACGTAGTTTAGTCTACCGCAGCTAATAAATCCTCCAAAGGCACGAAGAAGGGGAAAGGCAAAGAAAAATCCAATTCCCCTAAATAGGATTCCTCTAATTCGTCTATTGACAATTCATCTAAACGTAATCCCAAATATCCTTGTTTAATATGTGATGATGACCATTACACCAAGGATTTTCCTCATCATGTCGAGATTAGTAATATTCTAAAAGGCACATCAGGAACACTAATTGTTTTGAAAGAACCCTTTCCATCTCAGTAAACGCAAATGTTAGACCAGCCTCAATTTTCTGTATCTAGAAGCTCTCATGTTTTCATGGCTATTACAGAACCCATTTTTTTTGCCACTCGATCAAAATAATATCTTAATCTTGCCAATGTGTTGTGGAAAAATATTCCATGGATGTACCTTCTTCTTCCACCCCGTCCAGTTCTGATCCTCTTCATATTTAATGACCTAGTAATGATTCCATTATTCAGCCGTCTCCCAAATGCATTCTCTAGAAATCATCATATAATCTGAATGCATAAGCTTCTCAACATTATAATATTGTGGAAGATTTAGCTCAAGCGCCTTTGCGATGTTGGCTTTGGAAGTCCTTCAATCCTGACCATCATAGAGGAAGGAATTTCTATCCATTATCAAAGGAATTGATCCTTCAGATTCAAATTTAATTACTTTTGACCTTGAAAATAACATTCCTCATCTCCCATCACGAATGGCTTTTCTTATACAAGTTCTTGTGATGGGGAACAATATTCATGGGATTGTCATTGATGAAGGTTCCTCTACATGCATCATGTTTGTTGCATGTTGGAAATACATTGGCTCTCCTCCATTAATTCAGTCCCCTAATACGCTGGAATATTTCGATGACATAGGTTCTCGGCCATATGGAATTCTTAAATCTCTACCAGTATAATTTGAGGGAAAAAAGTTGGATATGGAAGTAAAAATTTTCGATGTGAACCTCAACTATAATATTATACTCAGTCATAGTTGGACCCATGAAATGGTCTGCATGGTCTCTACCCTTTTCCATGTTCTTCGTTTTCCCCATTAGGGAAAAATCATTACAGTTTATTAACATGCCTTATTTTCACCTGATTCTTCAACTGGAAATGTACCGTATATTTGGAATACCATTGTTCCTTATGAGAGTCTCAAATCAGGTCTCTTTAAAGGCTCGTCGTTGATGGAAATCTTCTCCCTTCTGCTTCCCAATGTTGCTTCAGTAAACATGATTTCATCTGGTCACGACCCTGGGTCATTCCCATCCCTGACTAGACTAATAGTTTTGGCGACGTTATGCTGCTTAGCCCTGTCGAACAGATGTATCAAAGCATCCTTCTGGCTTTTGTGACTGATTCTAATTCCAACGATAAATTGGTTTTGTTTCTGGACACGTACTCATAATCTCTCTGGTTTGGTTCATGGGATCCAAATTATCCTTTGAATGAGGCATTTCCAACTAATGAGAGTATATTGGAAGTCATGTCTCTCGATGAAACTCCCTGGGATGATGAACATCATCATTCCTCGTTTCTCCCAGGCCTTACTGAAATTTCTACATGTCTAGAAACCTGTGTTTCCCCTTAATCGACTGGCCCACTTTAGAATCCTATCTTGGTTCATGAAGTCTTTTCTGAAGGAAACATGGGCAATATTTCGACCACCATTCCGATCGACATCTCTATCAAACCAGGGATTGTCAAGAATATCCATATTGGGGCCTCTTTTTCTCCTAATGAGATTGAAATTTATGTTACCCTGTTTAAAGAAATTTTTGATGTCTTCGCTTGGTCATATGAAGAAATGTCGAGCATCGATCCTAGTATCATGATGCATGAGATTCCTACCTATCCAGACTCGAAACCTATCTATCAGCATCTCTGTCTGGTGCACCCAAGAAAGGAAGCTACCAGAAATGGAGAAGCTGAAAAACTTCTCAAAGTTGGATTCATTTATCATCATTAGGGGAATTTTGAGGTCTAAAATGGGCCTCCTAAGGAAATTATAAAATAATAGTGGAAAAAATCAAATAAGATTTGATGACGTCATCAAATTTTAGAGGGAAAAATGAAAAAACTACTTTTTCAATTCATATTTTCAACTTATCTCCCAAAGTTTTTACTCAAATTTCGAGCAGGAGTACTCGTTGGATGTGGAATTTAATTCCTCATCCAAGGAGTACCCATGTTGCATACTTTCAATGGGTCCTACTACACGAAAAATGAGAAATACATTAAAAAACGTGATTACAATCACGTTTTTTATGTATTTCTCATTTTTCGTGTAGAAGAGGTCATCGAAAGTATGCAACATGGGTACTCCTTGGATGAGGAATTAAATTCTGCATCCAACGAGTACTCCCGCTCGAAATTTGAGTAAAAATTTTGGGAGAAAAGTTTAAAATACGAGTTGAAAAAGTAGTTTTATTATTTTATTATTTTTTAATATTTTTACTTTTTTACTCCAAAAATGGTGAATCATCCATTATGGATGACATCATCATCTTTAATCCTATTGGTTCTTATAAAGTTTATTTTGGTTGTACATTTTTCTTAGGAGGCCCATTTTGGACCTCAAAATTCCCCTAATGATACCTTTGATACAATGGGTCTCTAATATTGTTCCTGTTACCAAAAAAAGGAACTATTTGTGTTTGTGTTGATTATCATGATATCAATCAGGATTTTCCTAAAGATAACTATCCCACTCCTTTTATAGATTAGATAATTGATGAATGTGTCGGTAGTGAAATTTTTTCTTTTATGGACGGTTTTTCTAGTTATAAAAATATTAACATTCTCCCCAATTATCAGCATAAAACCGCCTTTATTTGTCCTTGGGGGATATTTTCATAAAAAAATATCCCTTTTGGCTTGAAGAACGCTAGTTCTACCTTCCAACGAGCTATGTCCTATGCATTTCATGATTTTAAGCACATAGTCCAGTCATATCTTGACGACCTTCCTACTCATTTTGTGAAACGTCAAGATCACCCCACTCACCTTCAAGCAATCTTTCTTCACTTTCGACACTATAACATTTGGTTGAATCCTCATAAGTGTGTCTTCTGCATTGAATTTGGTCCTCTCTTAGTGTTACAGTTCAATTTGGGCATCACTCCCAAAACTTAGATCAGTATAAATTAGGGTCTCTAATACTCTAAATAAATTGCTACATGCCTTAAACAAGTCATCCCATGTTTTTTTTCTTCCATGAAAGTTTCATTGCTTGAATTCTAGTTGAAGTGTTTCATTGAGACATCATTGCACCTCCAGACATCATTAAGTGATTTGAAGAGAATATACTCCCATGCAAATTTTTGTTGCGGAGCATCTAGGCCCACTTGATAGTGCATTGGTCACTGGGAATGAATTGTTCATAGGATTCTGAGAATATTCCCACCTTTTAGTGACTTCTAGAATTCGTTCTAGCTATTAGACTATCTGATAAATTCTAATATGAACACCATGGTGCCATTGAACCTCTTATCCTCCTATTCCATTGAACAAGGAAGCCTATTCATCCATTTTTGGAAAATCCATTCAATGATCAATTAATGTCAAACTACCTTCACTACTTATAAATTGAGCACTGATCATAGTGCACAAGGGGGCAAGAGTTTGAATTAGTAGAGTTATGTTGGTGAGATCACAACTCTTCGAGGTGTAATTTTCATGTAATGTTATGCTACTGGAGTGATGTTGTTGATGTGATGAGGATAAGACTGAAGCTGGAGTGATTTTACATCGAATCTATCCAACTGGTTGTAACTTCTCCTTCTACTTCATAATAAAGATATTTTTTCCTTTCCTAATACATGTGTTCATGATTTAATATGTGTATTTTCGAATGTAATCGATTCAGTTTGATTAATATTAATATATCATATGCCTTTATATCATTTTTTGTCTTCTGTTAGCCATTACAGGTACCAATCAAGAGATTTCAGTTCGATTGAGAGTGATGGGAGTGACAAAAAGGAGATGAGAAAAAGTGAAATATCACAAGTAGGTGTTCTTCTCTTATTTATTTATCTTAAGGAAAAGGTCAAATATCTTTCATCTATTGTTCTAAGTGCGAACACTACACTTAGGGAAACACATCTACCCGTAGGTTTGATTTCCATAAAACAAATTGGCGACCATACTGGGGATCAACCGATTATCCATGGTGGTTTTATCCTTGTTTATCAGCCTATAGTAGACTTTACTTGCTTTATTTCAATAATTTAAATGTGTTTTAGTAAAATGTGTGTTTGATTGCTTATTTTGTTAGTTTCCTCTGGCACCAATGCACTGTTGGTCTTGACACATTGCTTTGCATAGCATTTTTCACTTAGAGACAGTGCTATAAAATGCACTATCTCCCACTCAAGGGTGCGTTTCTCCTGTGACCAACCAAAAATCATCATATTTTTGTCTTTTTCCATCCATTTCAGTATCTTGTTTGTTGATTTTTCAAGTGACTGATTACCTCTAGAGACCAAATTTCTTCTATTATCTTGCCTCACTATGGATGTTTGTTTATTCAATGTTTCTTTTGTTTTATTTATCATTGTCGAATAGCTCCAAAGTTTAAAGTTTACATTTTATCAGTTCTTTATTTTCGAAAGAGGTATTGTCATTCTAGTCTTCGTTTCTCAAAAAAGTATTGAATGATTGTTTGTGCATCTTAGTTTCTTTTTTGTTCATCTGCACTTAAAAGAAATTGAAAATAAAAATATGCATTTGCATATACTGTTTGTGAGTGTTGCATAGGAATAGCTAGGGAATTTTCATTTAGATGTGCTCATTGTTGATTACTTACAACTTGATTTCTCTATCCCTTTTAGCTAAGGTTTTAATTGTCAAAAATTGAATCGAAATGAATTCTTATCATATTTACTGCATTCTATGAATGTCAAATACATCATGTGGTGAACCTGAAAGGCAAACTTATAAGCAAGATCAACTTAAAATTTATCTGAATTAATCTAAGGGAGCATTGTCACTTAATGATAATATTTAGAGGTCTAGGCTAGAGACATGTTCCGACGTCGTAAAACATAGCAGCTACCATTAATTTTCTGTGATACATTCCAAGTGTGATACCTCATTCCATGTACGTAAGTATATCAGAGGTCTTCCACATACATTGAGTATACCAGGCAGTGTTCTAGTACGAAAAGTATAAGGGAGTGCTCTCAGTGTGCAGTTTCGCATTAGACAGCGTTAATATGGATTGGGCCTCCACATACCATAGAGTATATTTGGGAGGACAACATTATTTTTCTTATGATACATAGGTAACCAAGGTGGCAGTCTTATATGCTATGATACACCAAACACATCATTCAAGGATATTTCTTTCATGTACATAAGCCCTTGGTTTACTAGGGTGGTATATTCCTCTTAACAATTACTTGGTAAACCTTTTGCTTAGCATTACCCTCTCTTTTTTTATCAGTTTTTTTATTAAAATCAATCAGCAGTCATGGAAGAATATCAAAAATTTCCACGTCATTCGTGTAGGACAACGAATAAACCACCTTTACCGCCAGAAACTACACCTACTAGGCGAAGGAGAGCTCGTCCTACTGAGTCTGATACCTCTAGAACCTTTGGTGCAACATATTCATCTAATTTACAAGAGTCATTTGATCCTTTGAGTACCAAGTCTCGAGTCATTTCTACCGATCCTGGTTTATCTTCTACTGTCAAGACGTAACCCTCATAGTTACCTAAGGACACTGAAATTCAATCCAGTGAAACGATAAATCAAGAACTTGAAGTTGTTCAACCGGAAGTTGATCCTGATCCTGTCATTATTTTACCAGAACATCTTGATCCCGAAGTTGAACAAAAAGAAGTTCTAGTGTCGGAAGACGATCAACCGACTCATCCTCAGTCATCCGTAACTTTTGAGTCTTTCTCTTTACCGCAAATTTTACCACTTGAAATTTATCTCGGGCCTGATGGTGAAGTACTTCCAACTGGTTTGATTTCAAAAGAGGAAGAACTTCAGGAAGAGACAACCCCTTCAACTCCAACTCATTTGGGTTGGGGCTTCATCTTTATCTGACTTTTCCTTGTTTAACCTACTCTGCTTTTATTGATCTTGCTTAGTCTCAGGTTCCCGTAGATTCTTTATAGTATTTTTTGGGATATTTAACCATGGTTGAGATGGCATCCAAGACTATACCATATGTTACACTAGTTGCGACAGCATCTACTATTTCTTCTTGTTCATTGTTTTCTACGATGCCTGAGTCTCATCTTTATGGTGGTCCGTCCGTCCCACTGGCTTACCAAGCTTTAAATGGAACCTACTCTAGTGTCTCATCTAGTCCATGGACTTCACCCATGTCATCATCTGGAATTTTATTTTTTTCCTCTCTTACGATTATTGAACGACCTGATCCTTTATTGACATCATTATCTCAATATCAAGCTGTTCTATCCAATTATTATCCATATTATCTGGTTGCTACTGGATTTCATTCATATGAAAGTCAGTATGTGCAATATCCTTATACTCCATATGATGGGGGGAAACAGATGTTCGCGCCATATGGCAATACTCCTTTTTTTAAGGTAAATATTATGTTCCAATGCATGTTTTTCATTGGCATCCTACCTTGCATGTTCAACCGAAAATATTTATGTATTAATATCAACTAGTTCAACCTGTTGCATTCGTACCTACTACACATGTTATTAATTCTCTGGTTATTGCTCAGTCTGCTCAGGTGGGTCCTTCAACCCTTAACCCTCAAGTTTCGGGTCAACAGACTCGGTCTTCCCAGATTGGTTTACAACAACCATCTATATCAGGAATTTCATAACCACAGGCTATTTTACCCTTGTCACGGGCTTCTACTAGTCTCGTTTATTCACAACCTGGTTAAAATTATCCTGGCAGGAAACAAGAGTTTTATCAAATCTCATGGCAGCCATAGCAGCCATTCCAATAGTTTCAAGCTTATCCAGGTCTTGTTAAATAAGCCTATCAAGGGTTTGGTCACCAAACTTACCCCTATCTAGGTTACCAACAACAAAATCCTTATGTTGGTGCACAACAGCCTATTGCCTAGGCAATTCCATCTTATCCTGGTTACACTCAACCTGATCTAAATCGACATTTGTCATTTGTTGCAACATTAGAGTTACCTGATTTAAATCAACTCACTAATGATCTCAATCATTATTTACCTTGGTGACCGGTGATTCATCATAAATTACCCTCTGATATTCCAAAATTCAATGGAAACTCCAGAGAAGATCCGTCTACACACGTTATGACTTATCATTTATGGTGTTCATCAAACTCCTTGAATGATGATTCTGATAGGCTATCTTTTCCAGTGAACGCTCACTGGTCTGGCTAAAAAGTGGTATATTGAATTACCACAAAATTCTTTCGATAACTTTACAGCTTTAGCCACTAATTTTCTAACTCACTTCCAGTTACCCATCAGATATGAAATTGGAACCAAAATTTTGACTAGCTTTAAACAGCCGACTGTTACTCACATATCAGATCACATTCATGAGTGTCGTCATCATTTTCAAATGGTTAAAACATTTGTTCTGGATCAAATTTTAGATGAGTGGTTTATAAAGTCCTTGTTTCCATCTATCACCGAGGACGTGGCCAAAGGCGGTGTTGTCACTGAAGATAAAGTAATTGCTCGCACCCAGTATCTAGACTTGATTTATACTAAGTTTGGCATGCTCTATGAAAATATTATGAATGCACCGCAATCAATTTTTATTGTTCCTCCTTCTCCATCTGGTAAGGACATCCATGATGGTGATGGTGTGGTTGGTTATGATAGCACTCAGCCAGCAAGTTGACCATCTAGTTCCACACTTGTTGTTTCAAATCAAAACCCTATAGCATTTGATCCTGCGTCTTCTTCCGAAATACATGTCGTGTCATCTGATAAGGGAAAAAGTGACAAGAAACCCGGAAGTAAGAATAAAGGGAAAGATAATAAGAAACAAAATTCACCCTCGAAGGAAAAATCATTTGATTCATATGTTTCTTCTCATAAACCTCGTTAGCCTTGTTTGATATGTAATGAGGATAATTTTATGCGAGATTGTCCTCACCACTCAGAATTCTCGAAGCTTCTTAAGAATTCTGTCGCATCTACAGTGTTGACAAATCCTTTTTTGAACCTGGAAACACATATTCAAAAGTGCTTATGCTATCTACCACTAAGCCCAAAACTGATGTTTTAGTGTCTACTCGAAGTAAATATTACAGTAATCCTCTTTCGTTGTCAAATGGTCAGGCTTCATATAAACCTACTACTTCGACTTTGACTTCATCTGATTTAGATCCACTGCCTATTATTCCTGAGTTAACAATAAAGCCGCCAAAGGGATTTGTTCATAAATCGACTTTCACATGAAAACCAAAATTATAACATAGTCGAAGATCTGGATCAGTCACCATCTATTATTTCAACACTTGAGGTTCTTCATAATTGTCCCTCCCAAAAGTAGGATTTGTTGTTAGCGATTGTTGGAATCGATCTAACAGATTCCAATCTTGTAGTCTTTAACCATGTGGGTTATGTGCCAAAATTACCAAAACAATTAGCATTTTTTATTCAAGTACATGTCATGAATCTCCTCATTCATCATACTATTATTGATGAAGGTGC
The DNA here is from genome assembly GCA_034641835.2 of Pinus albicaulis. Lineage (NCBI taxonomy): Eukaryota > Viridiplantae > Streptophyta > Pinopsida > Pinales > Pinaceae > Pinus > Pinus albicaulis. Next base: position 133,488,589 of record CM076577.1, on the reverse strand, counting down.
ATCTACTTGTATCATGTCTATGAGTTGCTGGAAGTCACTTGGCTCCCCACCTTTATCACAATCACCTACGATGTTGAAAGCTTTTAACGGTCGTACATATAAGCCTTGTGGAATTCTCAGTAACCTACAAGTCAAACTAGGGGGAAAAACTGTTACTATTGAAGTTGAGGTTGTTGACGGACCCCTTGACTACAATATTTTACTTGGAAGACCATGGGTTTATGTTGTGGTTGCAGTTGTATCTACTTACTTTCGTATGATCGTCTTCCCCCATAAGGGAGGCATGATAGTCATCAATCAACTCTCCTTCTTCGCCTCTGGTTCCCAATCAACTGAAAGTGTTCTGTTCGCTCACGGACCCCTGCAATTTCTTTAGAACATTCGTGTAGGACTCTTTAAGGATTCTTCCCTAATGGGAACCTTTTCGATACCATCGCCTGCGACATCAACGGAAATCACAAAAATTGAGACCTACAATATGGTATATTTCACTTTATCTGACTTAAGGAATATTCCCAATGATTTTGAAATAGATAGCCTTGGTGAAACCATGCCGCTAAGTCCAATCGAGCTCACATAGCAATTAATATTTTTGGCTTATGCGTCCAATCCTGATTCTTTGTTGCCGACTATTTGGTTCGATCGTTATTTGGATTATGGCACTACTTCTGATCCTTTTTCACGTGTATTCTCAACCGATGAGAGCATTATGGAATCCATAATATCGAAAGAAGAACCGTGGATAGATTCACATCAACAATCCCATCTTCCAGATTACAATGAAGATATTCCAACTGAACTATATCACCCTACAGTCGTTGATTTCTTGATGAATTCCATTCTTATTAATGTCTTCGATTCTGAGCGAAACCCATCAAATATTGAAGAAATGATTTCTATTGATATTTCGACCAAACCTGGCATTGTAGAAAAAATTCATGTCGGCGCACCTTATTTTTCATCTGAATTTGACACTTACCGCTCTCTTTTCTGTGAATTATGAGATGTATTCACTTGGTCATATGAGGAAATTCCAGTCATCGATTCCAGCATTGTTGGGCACGATATTAAAATGTCCCCTGATGTCAAACTAATACGACAGTGCCTCTATCTTTTTCATTCTAATAAGTTTGTTGCCATTAAAGCAGAAGTTGAAATTTTTGTTCGTGCTAGTTTCATTTACCCTGTTCCGCTTACCGATTGGGTTTCCAACATTGTTCCTATCATGAAGAAGCAGGGAATAATTAGAGTGTGCATCGATTATCAGGATGTTAATCATGCTTGTCCAAAAGACAAATATCCCACTCCCTTTATCGACCAAATCATTGATGAATGTGTCGGATGTGAAATATTTTCATTCATGGATGGATTTTTCGGTTACAATCAGATCAATAGTCAACTATAGGACCAATATAAAACAGCTTTTATCTGTAACTAGGGAACATTAACTTATTCAAAACTCCCTTTTGGTTTAAAGAATGCTAGGGAAAAATTCCAGAGGGAAATGAATTATGCTTTACATTATCAAACACATTGTTCAACCATATTCTGATGACTTACCTTCCCATTCACAGAAACAGGTTGACCACCCGCTACATTTGAGAGCCGTATTTTTACGATGTTGTCACTAAAAAATATGCCTCAATCCACACAAATGTGTGTTTTGTGTAAATTATGGTCATTTCTTTGATTTCTTCGCGTCTAAATATGGAATTCAACTTGATCCATTGAAGGTCCCGGCCATTATCGATTTTACTGCACCTTCCAATCTACTTCAGTTACAAAGACTCCAAGGGAAGGCTAAATTTCTAAGGAGGTTCATTCCCAACTATGCAGAAATGGCTAAAGGATTTACTCAACTCTTGAAAAATGGGACTCATTTCCATTGGGATGAGGTTGTGCAAGCTTCCTTTGGTGTTCTTAAAGATACCTTGATCCGAGCATCATTAATTTATCCCCCAAATTATCAAAGTGATTATTTCCTGTATCTTGTTGCTGCAAATACAACCATCACCATGGTTTTATTCCAAGAAGAAGATGGGATTAAACATCCAAATTATTATTTGAGTCGTAATCTCAATGATACGGAAGTTAAGTGCATTTATGTTGAAAATTTCGCTTTGGCAGCCGTTCAAGGTGTATAAATATTTCGCTACTATATCTTGCTTCAGAGTGACCATTTTCATTTTGGATTTCAACCCTATGACATACATTCTGTTACATTAATTTTTTTGGGGGGGAATACTCAAAATGGATCATAATTTTGCAGAAATTTGATATGGAATTCATCAAATCCAAGTCAAAGAAGTCTTTGGTATTCGTTGAGCTTATCTGCGACCTTCCCTCGAGTAGCACTAAGTCTACTTCGGAACAATCCATTTCAGACGAGTCTTTATTTCTGATCGCTTCATCTGACTCGTGGTATGGAGATTATCTCATCTATCTCCAAACCCAAACTTTCTGACCCAGTACATCTCGCTTGCAACAGCGACGTATTCGATACCAAGAAAAATATTATCTGATTGTTGGAAATACACTTTATCGTCGTGGTGTCGATACAATTTTATGTAGGTGCCTCACTCATGAGGAGGTCGAGAAAGTTTTAAATGATTTCCATGATGGTGCCTATGATGGACATTTTTCTAGTTTTTCTACCGCATAGAAGATTATCCGTGTTGGTTACTTCTGGCCTACCATATTTCGCAACTAAATTCTCATGGTCAGAAGTTGTCATTCTTGCCAAATATTTGATAGTAATACCCACATGCCACCAGCACCAATGCATCCTGTCATCGTTGTTAGACCATTTGCAAAATGGGGCATTGACTTCATGACATGTAACCCCCACTCGTTCGGGGGGCATGGGTATATTATTGTCATCGTCGACTATTTTACCAAGTGAGCTGAGGCGATGCCTACATTTAACAACATAGGCAAGGCATCTGAATTATTTTTATTTAACCATATGGCTACATGATTTGGTGTGCTGCAAGCCATGGTTACAGATCATGGAAAATATTTTTACAATCACATGATGACTGAGGTTACTTCCAAGTTAGGACTATCGCATGATAGTTATACCCCTTATTATCTGCAAGTTAATGGACAAGTTGAAGCTATCAAAAAAATTATTAAATGTATGCTTCAACAAATGATTGGGGTTCATAAATGAAACTGGAATTTAATCATGTACTGGGATTTTTGGGCTTATCGAACCTCGAAAAGAAACGCAACCAGATTTACTCCCTTTTAGCTGGTTTACGGTCTGGAAGCTATCTTACTGATCCAATGTGAAATTCCATCATTGAAACTCATGATTGACCTGCTACCTAATACTTCTGACGAAGAGGTGCGTCTTTTAGATTTCATTCATCTTGATGAAACATGTCATGAATCTACATTGGCCAACGAAGCACATAAGAGACGGATCAAGGCACAATATGACCACAATTTCAAGCCTCACACCTTCTCGAAAGGAGGCCTAGCCTTGCTTTATGATCAAGAAGAAGATAAGATAGGAACAGGAAAATTTGAACCATTATGGCATGGCCCCTATATTTTCAAGCGTATTCTAGCTAAGGGCGCATATGAGTTGGTAGATTATGATGGGATTCCATTTTCATAGCTTTGGAATGGGTTGTATCTTAAATGTTACTATGTTTGATTATGTTCAAAAGACATTATACGAAACTATATATATGCTTTGATTTTGTGTGTGTCACAATGTGTATTTCAGAGTTTTTCATGTGGTTACTAATCCTTTTTTATTTTGTTTCAGATCTTAGAATCTTCAGAACCATTTGTTGGTTATGTCGATGGTGCTATTCATAGTATGCAGAATCTATCCTCTGTAGCATGGGCCATATTCGCTCCAAGTGGCTAGTTAGTGAGTTTCCAAGGGGTTTCTATCAGTCGATCCACCAAAAATATCATTGAGTATAGCACATTGATGGAACTCCTCTCTAATGTCATTTCACTTTTCATTCGATGCATCATCATCAAGCTGGACTCAAAATTTTTTGTACTACAGCTTTCTAGTGTTTATCCTATCTGAAATCAAGCTATTCATCGCATGTTCCTTAGAGTTCATCTTTTGGAAATACATTTTGATTACATCCAATATCAACACATTTCAAGAAACTTTAACACTTTAACTGATTCTTTAGCGAATTATGAGTTAAATAGAAATTTGCAACATATGTAAAGATATATTTTCAATTCACATCACATAATTAAATAGAATTTCACGTAACCATAGGAAAACACTAAAAGTAAAATAGATATATAATCGATTTTTTACAAAAAATTGTGTCCAAGTCACGTTGGTCATATGACCTCAAAATTTATACAGAAATAGCATATCCTAAGTAGATCTAGTGGTCCTCATGATAGCAGTTGATTGCTTGGGCTATCATGCACAATAGCCTCATCCATCGACTAGGCACACCAATAGTATGGCATTGCAATCTCATCGGTAAATCCTCGATCCGAATGTCCAGTATCCTGAGAGTCAACCCCTCTACATGCTGTTGTAACTTATCCATAGTCTCGGTCAAATCCAAATCTCGAAGGATTGCTCTCCCAAAAATCCTCTTTGCTTTTTCACCCGCATGTTGTGTACGACCCACTGGTCGAATAGTACCCACATCTTCATACATAAAAAAATTTTATTTTAGTCTTGGAAACATCAAAAACAAAAAATATGTAAAAAACCCAAAAAATCAAAAACATGATCAAAACATTTTGTTAGTTGATAAAATCAAATCTAGGTCTCCACGAAAATCCATCCCTGCATATGGATGCTCCTCTATGATGATATTTTGTCGTCGGATCCAAGTAAAGGATGCAGTGGAAAATGAGATCGATGACTGACTAGCATGTATAGCCATCATTTCTACCCACCATTGCATTCGTGGATCCCTAAGACCAGCTAAACCCAGTGTCACATGTTGTGGCTGCATCAATGGAACTTGCACCAAAATGAAAGTGATCAAGATTGATCCATAACTGAAATTCTTCGTCTTGCCACTTTTCACTTTGGTCAGTTGTTATTTCATCTGAAGGAGTACTTCTTTATGCCAGTTGAACACGGTCAGATCGAGACACTCAAGTGCATATTTCATGTATGATATGTTAGCGACATGAATTGTCATGCTGCCAACTAACTTTGCAATAGTAAATAGGAGCATTCGCAAAGGCATATCAGGTACATCTCTCATGTTTATCTTTCCATATTTGATACGCCCTGTACCTGGCTCACAAAATTGTCAAATGTAGTCCTTCGCTATCTCACCTCCATGGATGGAACCTGCAAGGGAAATGGGGGCACCACGTCTTGAAAATTTTGTTAGAAAGTAAATGTCATTAACCAATATTGGGAGCGCTTTGTCCCCAATGTGAAATTCTTGTAGTGTTGGGTCCCATCAGATCAAGAACTGAAATAGTTCCATATGTTGCCTCATCCCTGACAATCTAAAGTACTTGAGCAACCCACAATCTCTGAGGGCTCTCACAGTGCCAGGATCATTTAGGGCAACCATAGAATGTTCCTCATGTTCTCTTTCTTGCCATGTAATCAACATTCTGATCTGCTCATAGCTTGAAATCAAACCATAAGCTTAGTTAGGATCCATTCCATGCAAAAAACTGGAGACATTTTGGGTAGAAATCACAGTGCAAATTTCTGAATTGCACCCAACACACTCATGTTCCTTAGACAGAGCATTGTAAAGGAACTAGGCTTCTTTTTAGCCCCTCTTCAATGCACTTTTCGACATCCAAGTGTGCGTTGCTCCTAGGGAATTTTATATTTACCCTAGGAGCCCCATAACCCTAAAAAAAACTCATGAAACTGAAAAAGAATGCAACCAATAGAAATAGAAAGTTCAGATCTCCTACATGGTCTAAACGGCATGAGAAATGGTACACCGAATCTATCACAATCATTCGCTAAAGTACGAGGGTAAAACTGGCTCAGAGCACTAAAAATTGAATGTTAAATGTGAAATGGTAAAAATTACTTGGTAAATTCTTATTTAAATAGTCTTTTTGGTTATTTTATGCATATTAAATTAATTTACTATAGTTTTTACCCATTTTTACTATTAAAATAGGTATTTTTAATCCATTTGGTGGTTCTTTGAGCATGTTTATAGTTGATACAGTGAATTCGACGTGCATGGTCGTAAAATGAATTTTTGACAATAGATAAAATTTTTATCTCTTTTTCAAACTCTGTTAAACATCGAAATAGGAACCCCCCTGGAGTTCTCTTTCAGCTCTTTTCAAGCTCCCAAAACATGAAACGATTGTCAATCACTTGTCCTTTCAAGCTCATAAAAGGAATTGAAATGGCATCTATTCAATATAAGTTTAACCCTTTTCTGAACTAGGTTATATTATTTACGAAAAAGGAACACCCTAGTCAAACATGGCTAGGAGGTTCTCTCAGGTATTATTTTACGCTTTTTCGGATCTGAGGGGCAATTTCACGAAAAAGAACTTGTGGAGTTTTCTTTTTTTCCCTTTTTCAAACTCTCTAAACATGAAAAAGGACCAAGTTTTCACTCTCGTTGGACTCGTTAAAACATCAAATAGCAATGGACTTGTCCATAATGACAAGATCGAGTTTCACCTTCACTAGACTCGTTAAACCATCACATAGCGATGGATTCACCTGAAGGGTGGAATTATACATCAAGCATATGTTATCCTCCTCAATATTGTTAAAAAATAAAGAGATACTGGTAAACAATGATTGGGGAAAATTGGAAAGGGATAAATCAATTTATGGTAGCAAGTCACTCTTGAACATGACACTCATTCACTTCATTTCCATGGCTTTTGTGTTGGGTTATCCACTTGATGGTCTATCATATCTATGGGCTATCACACCATCCATTATTTGGTTTGAGTCAATGTTTTGAACTCATTCTATGTCATTGATATGTTCAAGAGAAGTCACTCATTAATTCCCCATCCTTTGCGATACTCATAAACCTTCATTTCATGACCGCCATCCCTGAAAATTGCTTCATTAGTTACATTTGTCTCTAAAATAATTACTCATGTTTCATGTCGTTGATGGGGGATACATTAAGGCCCTCCTGTGATGATTCGCTTCCTATCGACATCATCTCATCATCCAAGAAGTTGACTTAGAAACAACCTTTCAGTACCTTGGAGCTTGCATACATCAATGGAAAGTTTCTCGCTTCCGACGATAGGTTGACATCACAGGCCTTTGACCAAAATAATTTGTATGGTGTTCGAAATCAAATCATCTATTTACACCATGCAGACTGTACTGCAGTACCTTGAGAGCCATTATTACCATTGGTGGTTTCTCTCACATCTGTTAATAGCTTACATCATTACCTGGTAATGAGACGATGTCTTCCCATGTTTGACTTCATATCACATATTTGCATGGTTAGACTTGTACTTAAGTGATCGAGTGAATGAGATAGAAGACCCTGTATCTAGTTTCATGCATCCAGGTTGCAATTTCAAGAGTAGTACCACATCATCTGTACGATGTTCTTTACATAGATGACCATCCTAACATGGGTCTATATCTGTAGACGAATTTCTGATGTTATGATAAAACATGTGCTGAGTATGGGTATGTTTCCCTGAACAATTCATGTCCAAGATGAAAAGTATATCATGATGTAATTTATTGTAATTGATGCAAGTCATTGTCCACTTCAAATCCTACTCATCACATCGTAAAGCATATCATTTTCGACTTCATGCTTTAGGGGGCAGTTGTTAAAGGTCAATTTGGTCATCACTCCCAAAACTCATTTCAGTATAAATTAGGGTCTCTCATACTCTAATTCATTTTTTACATGACTTAAACAAGTCATCCCATTGTTGGTTTTCTTCAATGAAATTTTCACTGCTTGAATTCCAATTGAAGTTCTTCATTGAGACATTGACGCACCTCTAGACTGCAGTAAGTTCTTCGTAGAGAATCTACTCCCATGCAAATCTATGTTGTAGAGCATATAGGCACACTTAACAGTGCCTTGGTTGACTAGGAGCAAATTTTTCATAGGATTCCAGGAATATTCCCACCTTTTAGTGACTTCTATAAGTTTTTCTAGCTATCACACTATTTGATAACTTCGAATATGAACACCATGGAGCAATTGAACCTCCTATCCTCCTATTCCATTGAAAAAGGAATCCTCTTCATCCATTTTTGGAAAATCCATTAAATGATCAATTAATGTCAAACTACCCTCATAGTCCACAAGGGGGCAAGAGTTTGAATTATTAGAGTTATGATGGTGAGTTCACAGCCCTTCGAGGTGTCATTTGCATGTAATTTTATGCTGCTAGAATGATGCTACTAATGTTATTAGGATAGGACTAAAGTTAGAGCGAGTTGACATCAAATCGATCCAACTGGTTGCAACTTCTCCTTCTACTTCATAATAAAGAGATTTAATCCTTTCCTAATGCATGTTTTCATGATTTAATATGTGTATTTTTTAATGTAATCGACTCAGTTTGATTAAGATGAATATATCATATGCCTTTATGTCGTTTTATGTCTTCTGTTAGCCATTTTAGGTACCAATCAAGCGATTTTAGTTTGATTGAGAGTGACAGAAGTGACAAAAGGGAGATGAGCAATAGTGAAAGATCACAAGTATGTGTTCTTCACTCATTTATTTATCTTAAGGAAAAGGTCAAGTGTCTTTCATCTGTTGCTCTAAGTGCGACCACCACACTTAGGGAAACACATCTATTCGTAGGTTTGATTTCCATAAAACACTTATGATTTGTGGTTTATAAGGAAGGCATCTGGATTGATCGACTAAAAGTCGAGGCTATCATCAATTTTCCTCCTTTCTCTTCTATTCATAATTTACAGAGCTTGCAGGGGAAAGAAACCTTTCTCCATCATTTTGTATTGAATTATGTTGAGCTTGCTAAAGTATTTTCTCGTTTTTTGAAAAAAGGGGTGTCATTTATTTGGGATGAAATCACTTAATCTTCTTTAAATGCTTTCAAGACAGCTCTTGTTAGTGTGCCTTTGTTGTATCCCCCTGATTATAGACGTGATTATTATCTATATTGAGCCATCGACGATGACACCATTAGCATGGTGATAGTTCAGGATGATGATGATGGGAATGATCATGTTATCTAGTACTAATTGAGTTACAATCTCTTTGATCATGAAACATGTTACACTCACGTAGAGAAGCTTGCTTTGGCAATTGTTCATGTTTTCCAACACTTTCGCCATTACATTCTCCTACAAAAAAAATACTATCATTTCTTATTGTAACACCATGACTTACATCGTGACTCGTTAGTTACTTGGGATAAAATACTCCAAATGGATTTTTATCCTGTAGGAGTTCAATTTAGAATTTTCTAAAGCTAAATCGAAGAAATCACTAGTTTTTATTGAGGTTATCTATGCTCTTCCATCTGCAGTTCCACCCACTCATTTTACTTAGTTGATTCCATATGAATCACTCTTTCTCATTAGTACTCTCAATACATGGTATGGTGATATCATCAACTATATCCAAACCCAAAATATTTGACCAAAGTTATATCACTCTGAGAGATGTTGAATTCATCACGAATCCCAACCTTGTCACATTATTGGGGATTCCATTTATCGTACTGGTGTCGATTATTTCTGATGTTGATGTTTGAAACTTGAGGAAGTTGATAAAGTTTTGAATGGTTTTCACTCAGGGGTATGTGTTGATCATATGTTTGGTTACGCTATTGCTCAAAATATTTTGCGCACAGGTTATTTCTGGTCGTCTGTTTTCAAGGACTGCATCCTTGTTGTTCGAAAATTCCACGGTTGCCAGATATATTCTCACAAAGAACGTGACCCACCTAGACCGTTGCACCCAGTTATTACCGTCAGACCCTTTTCTAAATGGGGCATCGATTTTATGACCTGTAACCCTTGCTCGGGCGGGGGCATCATTATATTATCGTAGTCATTGATTATTTTAGTAAAGGGGTCTAGGAAATGCCTACATATGATGTTGAAGGTAAAACTACAACGCAAATTATTTTGAACCATGTCATAGATCGATTCAGTGTCCCGAAGGCCATAGTCACTGACCATGGCTCACATTTCCTAAATTATATGATGACAAAGCTTACTGATCAGTTGGGCTTGTGTCACGACAACTCAACTCCCTACTATCCATAAGCTAATGGCCAGGTTGAAGCCATTAACAAATTTTTGGTCAAGATGTTTCAACGAACCATTGGGATGCACAAACAAAATCGGTATCTTATCTTATTTTCAGCTCTGTGGTCATACCGAACTTCATCTAAGACAACGACTGGATTCACATTATTCCAATTTCTGTATGGTCTAGAAGCCACACTCCTGGTCGAGTATGAAATTCATTCTTTGAAGATAGTTATCGAGTTACTCCTTCGTAATTCACAAAAAGAGGAATGATTTCTTTATGTTGAACGTCTCGATGAAACCTGACGAATTGTAGCTTTGGTTATCGAACCTCAAAATAAACGAGTTAAAGAACAATATGATAAATTTGTGACTCTACATGTTTTTTCTAAAGGTGACTTGGTCTTATTATATGATCAAGCTCATGATAAGTTGGGTGTTGGGAAACTCAAACCAATGTAGCATGGTCCCTTTATCATTAAACGAGTATTAGAAAAAGGCGTCTATGAGCTGGTCGATTATGAAGGGAATCAATTGGTTGAGCCCCGAAATGAGCTCTATCTCAAAAAGTATTATGCTTGATTTGGCGTAAATACTTTTGTAAATTAGTGTGTTTTATTCATTAGTGTGAAGTTAGATTTTGGTTTGATTGTTTGATTTTGCAGACATGTTTTCCTCTGCTTCCCCTGGGTTCCCTTTTGTTTTTCATCAAACCATTATGTTGGTTTTGCTGATGGCACTTGTCGTAGTACACGAAACTTTTCTTTTGCAGCATGGGCATTGTTTTCTCCTAATGACGAGTTAGTGAATTTGTAAGGTGTATGCTTGGGTCGAACAACAAACAACATTTTCGAATATAGTGCGTTTATCAAACTATTATCAGAAGTTGTTACTCTTATTATTATGGCTTTGGTTGTTAAAACCGATTCACAACTCATTGTGCTACAATAGAATGGACATTATTTAGTAAGAAACCTTATCCAAATGGAAAATGGCATCCACCCATGGTATTCATCCACCCATGTTATCCATCCACCCATGGAATTTACCCATGGTATTTGAAATGGCATCGACCCATGGTATTCATCCACCCGTGATATTTATTCACCCATGGTATTTTAAGTGACACGTGGTATGTATCCACCCATGGTATTCATCCACACATGGGATTTAAGTGACACGTGGTATGTATCCACCCATGGTATTCATCCACACATGGGATTTACCCATGGTATTGTAAGTGGTATCTATCCATGGTATCCACTTATGGTATTGTATCTCAAAAAAATGCTATAAATAACAAGCCTCACTTTGTAAAAGAAAATATTTTCTACCACAATGTAGTTTCTACAGTTATTATTTGTTTTAATAAAACAAGTTTCTTTGTGGTTTTATTTGCTTTGTGTTCTCTCTTTTTTATGGCATTCTAATTTTGCAGATCTTGTAAGATCCATTTCAATTTTTTAGATCTTGGGGGCCTCCCCCAAGATTCGAATCAGTGGTATCGGATTCAAGTTACACCTCCATGGGAATGAGGGTTTGAAACATATTTCAATTTCAATTTTTTGTAGCAATCTTCATCAAAATCCATGAATTTTTTTGGGCGGCAAGTTTAAATATTAGATCTGAAACTTTTGGTGAAAATTTTACAAAAAAAAAGGACCATATCTATATTCCTTGCGAAAAAATACTAAAATTCAAAAAACAAATCGTCTGAATTGGAGTTTAGATGAGGGAGATATCGCTGATTCAAAATGAGCAATGTTGTAGCAATTTTTCTGACAAAAATTCATGGACGACGGCTCTCCTATCATTTATTGTAGTTTTTAGTGTGAAATTTCATATAAATGGTTACAGATCTGCACTCCCCTTGAAAAATCACCTGATTTCAAAAAAAAATCCGTCGAATCAAAGTCTGAACGAGGGATTTATTGTTGATTTAAAATCAACTATTTTTTCAAAAACATTGTGATGGCGGGACAGTTCCAGTGTGAATCTCAGCATCTAAAGTCTCTAGATAGCGATTTCAAACACATGAGAAGATGAAAAATGATCATTTCATTTTAAAAAATAGGTTATAATAATATTTCAAGTTATATTGATCGATTTATGCTCATTTTAAATATGGAGTAGCATTCGAAGCAGGTTCCCTTTGGAGACGTGCCCTCCCACCCTGCTTTAGTAGGCACCTATTTCACATTCATTAGTTTCAGCATAGCAGCGTTCGGCTTGGGTTATTTGCAGACGTTCCCTCCCACCCCAAGCTATGTAGGCACCTGCTACTTCATCAACAATCAACATCACGGTTATGGGTCAACCGCACAAAATACGTCTTATTGAAGTCCATTTGCTAGGCCGCACATTGTTAGTAACACAATTGGTCACAATTATTATAGGGTATATCTATCCTCAGATCTTCGTTTGTCATGGTTTTGGGTCATCCACAAACCCACACTTCATCGAAGTCTATTTGCTAGGCCACACACTATCAATATCACAGTTGGTCACAAGCATTACAGGATATCTCTATCCGCGGATCTTCGTTCATAATGGTTATGGGTTAACTACACAAAACCCTCTCTTTGGTGACTCTTCATATTCAACAAAGGCTTCTCAGGAGGGGACTTCACACAATGGGGACCATTGCTTCTTAAGGAGGGAGGAATGATCTGGATGGAAAATGGCATCCACCCATGGTATTCATCCACCCATGGAATTTACCCATGGTATTTTAAATGGTATCGACCCATGGTATTAATCCACCCATGATATTTATTTTCCCATGTTATTGTAAGTGACCCATGGTATGTATCCACCCATGGTATTCATCCACACATGGGATTTACCCATGGTATTTTAAGTGGCATCTACCCATGGTATCAACCTATGGTATTGTATCTCAAAAAAAGGCTATAAATAACAAGCCTCACTTTTTAAAAGGACAGATTGTCCACCACATAGTAGCTTCTACAGTTATTATCTGTTTTAATAAAACAAGTTTCTTTGTGGTTTTATTTGCTTTGTGTTCTCTCTTTTTTATGGCATTCTAATTTTGCAGATCTTATCAGATCCATTTCAATTTTTTAGATCTTGGGGGCCTCCCCCCAAGATCCGGATCAAAACCCTCAAATATTACGCATGCATCTACGTGTTCAATTATTGGAAAAAAAATTTGATTACATTACTTATCAACATATTCCAAGAAATCTAAATACATTTGTATCCTATGTAAAAACCAAAAACATCATCATGATAAATAACATTAGGTAGAAGTATGAACATATATATATATATATATATATATATATATATATATATATATATATATATCCAGTCTGTAAAATATGTGCTACATCAAAATGTCAAAAATATGTGTTCTGAGACACATGGCTTCTCGAGCCTACATAAGTGCAGTCAAAAGGAATAAATGAGGCATATCTATCCTCTGGCATGGTTTTGGTGGAAAAATGTGACAACTCTAACCACTCGACCTAATATTCTATGAATTCGATCTGAAACCCCCATCGAGTGTCTCTGATACTGCAGCGGGATATCATTGACTGAGGCATAGTCTAGTATGCCTCTCATCAAATTTGTGAGGTTACACTTTGCCTCGACTATAGGGTTAGCACCCTCATCGCAAACATCTCAACCTGTCGTGCTACCTGAGATAACTCTGAAGGCCTCACTGCTCCAATATCTTCAATTAATAATCATAAGTTAGACCCTTGGTACACATATAAAAAAATACGAAAAAACTTTAAAAAACAAATTCTTACCGAGGTCATCCCACTGTCCTCCCAATGGAAGAGGAATATAAGGGTCTCCCATAAAAATTTTCCCTGCATATGGCCATTCATCAATTATGATGAGCTGCTGGCAGATCCACCCAAAGAATGAAGGAAGAAATCACCTCTTTTTCCCACCACCATGGCAAGGCATCATCTCACTCCATCTCTGAAGTTGTGGATCCCTTGGCATAGGAGGTGTCGCCTCTATCCTCTGACATCGAAAAAATGGCACCCTCTCTAGGAAAAGAGTCACTAAGATTGATTTGTATCTGAATTTTTTAAACTTCATTCTTTTGCAGTTGGTGAGTTGATCCTTTAATTTGACTATCAATCATTCACACCAGTTGAAGACTGTTGGACTCATGCAGTCTGCAGCATACTAAAATTGAGACTTTCTCATCTCATGAAGGGCTTGAACCCCTACCACCCAAGAAATGGTATAAAGGACTACCCAAAGAGTTGGTTCATTGATATTTTTTATATCAATTTTCCCACTCTTGGTCTTTGCAGACCCACCACTGTAATGTCTAGCGATGAGCATATTTTTACTAGTGCCACTTAGTATAGACCCTACTAGCTGGACCAGCAGTCCCCTCTTGGACAGACTAGTGATGAAATAGATATCGGAAATATCAATATCTATGTCTTAATCACCAACAACAAAAAAATTGGCAGTCTATATCCCACCATCTCACCAAATACTACAAAAATTCCACTTGGGACATCATCCCAGGTGTCCGAAAGAATTTGAGAAATCCGCAGTTGCGGAGTGCCCTTATGCAATTTGGATCTTATGTTGCTTCTCAATCCTCGGCCTCATGCCCCCTTTATTTCCATTGAATTTCAATAATTTTCCTACAAAACATATATTAACAAGCATTAAACATATTTCATGGAGAAAAATTGGCAATTCACTAGTTAAAAATTGAGCATTTCACAAATTAAATTTGTGCTCGATGCCAATGCGATTGTATGCCAATTTTCACGTGCTGGTATTTTAGGTGCTAAGGTTAGTGGCACAGACCCGACGAGTGAAACCTGTCATGGTCGCCAAAACGCCCTAATTTTTCAAGGGGTACCTAACCCGGAAAAAATGAATTAAAATGCTCAAAAATGAAATAGGAATGAAGGAAAAGGTGAGGACTATTACCTGAAACAAATGGAATTGCAAATGGTGTCCTGGATCAGTTGAACGAGGCACCTGAAATTCAAATAAAAATAGAGGGAAAAGTGCTCTGGTAGAAGTTCAAATGGTAAAAGTGATTATTATTTTTTACTTTTGGTTATTAAAAGAACTTTTACCCATATTTTGATTAATAATTGATTTTTTATCGTTTTATGAATACTTTTGCCTATATTTATATGTTTTTCTCGATTAATGTGACATTTGTTTACATATGTAGAAGCAGGTTATTATGAGTTAAATTTGATCAATGGTGAATGAAGAGTTGAATTTTATCAATTTTTTGGACTCGTGAAAATAAACGAAAAAGGAACCCCCCTAGAGTCAACTTTAAGCTCCTTTTTTACTCTCAAAATGTAAAAGGATTGTCGATTACTTGTCCCTTTGATCTCGTTAAATTAAATGAATTGATGTTGTTTCAGTATACGTTTACCCCTTTTTCGGGTTGAGATTAACTATTTACAAAAAAGTAATACCTTGGTCAATCATGATTAGGAGGTTCTCTTGGACATTATTTTCCACCTTTTCCGATTCGAGAGACTATTTACGAAGAGGGAATTTTTGGAGTTCTCTTTTCCGTCTCTTTTTCAAACTCCCTAAATATGAAAAAGATATTGATTTACTCCTATGTCGGACTCGTAAAACTTAAACGAGGAAGGACTTGTCACCATGACGGGACCGAGATACTCCTTCCTAGGGCTCATTAAACTTATTAGGATGGATTCATCCAAAGAGTGAAATTATACGCTAATCATATAGTATCCTCCTCAATATTTCTATCAAAAATAAATAGGTACTCGCTAGAAATTAGCCAGGTAAAATGGAAGTGAAGCATGTTTTGTGTTTTACACCAAATATAGCATGTTGCTCTTCAAATGACACTCATATGCATTTTGTGTCGGTTTGGGGATATCCTTCATTCGTCACTTGCCTTCCTTGGTTTTGGAAACCCATTTTCATCCCATTCAATCATCATCTGCTGTCACCATGACCTTTGATTCCATTTTGAGTCAAATTTTTCCAAATTCGAGAGTCGTGTCGCTGATATGTTCAAGAGAAGTCTTATATGTAATGTCAAACATCCTTTGATTATTTGACCCTCTCTGTAATAGTACTTAATCACTCCTATCATCTTGAGAAATCCTTTGTTTCATGTTGATGTGGTAATCATTATGGCCCTCCTTCGACAAATCACTTCCTGTCGACTTCAGTTCATTATCCAAGAAGATAGTTTAGAAACTCCTTTTTCAGTACCTTGGAGCTTGCATGCCCCAATGGCAAGTTCTTCATGTTCAATGACAGATTCACCTCATTGGCCTTCGATCAAATTATTTTGCAAGTGTTGAACCTCATCTCAATCATTCACACTTATAGATTGTGTTTTCATACCTTGAGGGCCATCATCATTATTGGTGGTTTCTCTCATGCCTGTTAACGATTTACATCATCGACCAGTAATCAGGTAGTTTCTACCATGTTTGAAATCGACACATCTATTCACATGGTTACATTCATACAGTGGGTAGATATAGAGAGAGACTGAGACCTTGGATTACATCTGTTATTCTCCAGGTTGCGTAGAGTTATTGAGTATTCATGATTGTACACGTGATCCTTTTCTATACGTATGGTTTTGACCATACCGTAGATCCATTTCCATGATCTCTTTCAGACGAATGGTTGCGCACATATCGTGGGTTCATGTGTTATTTTATTCCTATTCAAAGATATTTTAGTAGGCATGTTTATATCAGATATGTCATAAATTTTATTATGTTTGATTGATGGGTCTCCTAACGGTGGTTTTCCAAATTCCTTCATTTCTGGTTCTACTTTCATGCTTTAGGGGGCATATGTTACATAGTATTTTATTGCATCCCTCAGTTCTTATCCCAATTTTCATCTTTTGTGTCTCTCATGTCACAAACATTCCAAAGTGACAAAAGCTGTATAAACGTGTTCATCATCTACAACATGCTTAAGAAATCCCTGAAAACCTAAAAGAGAAATGGCTTGAAGATTTTCTGCAAATTTGTAAGAAAACTTTGTTTTGAAATCCCAACGCAGTTCTTCCCTTTATAATCTTGTGCTTTTCACCTTGTCCCTATCCTTTGAACAGTGTTTCCAGTGTGGGAATTCATCAGTAAAGTTGCGCTGGTCGTCTTCAGGTAGGTTCTCCAAAAATGGAGTCGAAGCTTCGACCTCTGGAATTCTAGAGAATGGAGTTATGGTACTTGTTGGTTGAGGATATGGTCAAATACTCCCATTTTTTACCCTTGATCTTATCTCCAAATATTTTTCCCCTTGAGATAAGGCCTTTCCCCCTCATTTTTTGATCCTTAACCTCCTTATATTTGCTATAAGAGAGTGCCATTCTAGTGAGTCTTGGTTGGTCATTGTTGGTTGCCTTACTTATGCCTGATTGCACCAACATGTTTTCAATTTGACGAAGAACTAGAAGAGATTAAATAGCGTGGCTTGGACTTGGATTACCACTCCAAATGAGGCCTTCAACATCAAGGCACTCGTTGTAAGCTTCCCTTTGTTCATTTGATAATACAAAGTATCATTTTCTTCCCATAAATCTATTAATATTAATTGGTTTAGCATGATACTCCTTGATTTTTCATGTGGTTTTATTTGAAATATATATTCTATGTACCGTTCATCTTTTGTCGTGTGATCTTCTTTACAAGTATTCAGACACATAATGGATAGTGAGGAACGAGCCTGAAAGTGAAGGATCAACATCAACACCGAGGAAATGATTGCATAAGGAGCAATGTAAGACATCTCCCTCGCTCATTTTACTTTTAATGTTAAACTAGGAAAGCTTACATCCTTTTTCATAGTTGTTACTAGACCCACTCATTGGGCTAGAGAGATCACTTCTTTCCAAAGAAGGGATTGCCTTCATAATAGATACCAACTCCTAAATTACCATTTCCAAGAAACAATATACAAATAATTTTTTTATGATTGTGGATCTTTGCAATCATTATTCCCACATGAGAGGTGATAGGAAAGCCTGAAATCACAAGTTTTTATAATATAACATCTACAGAAACAAGGAAAGAATTACATTACTATAAAACAAGAACAAAAAATAAATACAATTGAGGGACTAAAGCCTATGGGTTGGGCCCAAACCCAAGGGTTTAAGCCCTCAAAAACTAACTCAAATGAAAATTAATAGTAAACTTCTAATTAACATAAAACAATAGTCTCATACAATATAAAAGATAATAATGACAATGTCAAGCACTAGGCTTCAATAGATATTCTTAGCTACAACAAAAATTCAAATTATAATGAGCCTTTCAGCTCGTTTATTTATATAAAAAAAACTGAGGGGAAACTTCCTTGAAAGGAGGAATGCTCCCTTCCAAAATCTATAGATTTGTGGATATGATTCCCATTGTCCTTGTCATGCACTTGGAGTTCCTCGACTGCTAGCTAATTTGAGTTTTTGGAGAGGATTATGTGACATCAAGCTGATTTAGGGAGTTAATGAGGTGGAAAAGATCCCTATATTCTCTCTAGGTGTCTCCATCAAGCCCTTGCATGGTAAATATCTCCAAAAATTATTCTTTGAATTTCATATTAATCACATTAGGCCATACAATATGAAAAACACCCTTTAGTATTCCTACTAAGCATATCATGGCTAAAAATGTGAATTAATGTGAGAAAGGGATAGTTTAAAGGGTTGGAGGATAGCACAATGAACTTCAAAAGATACCTATTGATTGGACCCATCACATGCGTGCATAATTATGAAAGGTATTGGACAAATCCTTCCCAAATGTCTATAGTTAGTGGTGAGCCATAAACACTAAATCATTAATAGGGATGTGTATTAATTGAGTAACAGAGTCTCAATAAAAATGTGGAGTCCCTATTTGTAAAATATAGGTATTGTTATGATTTGAGGGCACTTGGTAAGATGGGATGACCTTAATCCACAATATTTAATTCTTCCATAAGTTGTATAAGCTAAGGTAAAAATTAAAATACCTAATGATGAATTAATTCATAAATTAATTGACCACATTCACCACTTTCATGGGAATCACCTATATACTATAATTTTATTTAGAAAGTGGAATTGTGGTGCCAGTATGGTGGAGATATTGTTGTGGTTGAAAAACAACTAGTTAGATCAAAAAATAATAATCATAAAATACAATTTTGACTAATTTAAAAAAAAATGTTGGTAAAAATTAAAATAATAAAATAATAAACTGATTCAATGTAATGTTCCTTTTTCAGGATCAGCTACAGATTGGGAATAATATGAGTTATTACCAATGTGTAGCTACATAAATATGTCTGATACAGATGTAAAAACACTTAACCTTCAGTTAAATACGCAACAGCACCCTTATACAGCGTTTTATGGGAAAAAAGGTGGGGAAAAGTGATGATTTTGGCCCTAAAATGAGTATATTCAGAGATCTGCATAAAAATAAGGGAAATTGTGGGATTTTATTTCATATTAGGTCATGAGGGATCTATGCTCCGAATTTCAGCTCAAACAAATTATTCTAGCTAAGTTAAACAGTTCCTCCTTCCCAAACTAGGCTAGAAAACCCTGATTTCCCATGGCTTAAATTATGCAGAAAATGGCTGAAGCATGCAGAGCGTAATTTCTAAGGGTTTTAACTGAAATAATTCTGGAACATCAGTATGTAAACTTATAATATTAATCAGATGGTTTACATTAGGAAAAATAGATATTTACACAAAGAAAGGCCTCCAAATGAGGTGTTGCAACCATGCACTGAGACAGAAGAGCTGAACAGTGAAATTTACAGGTGGATGAAGTAGTGTTTCATTATACTTTAGATCTAAAACATATATGAAAAGAAAATCACATATCAGAATGGGATCTATATTCAAAAATAGCTTTTTAGTACATTCCCCTTGGGGATCTTAGCAAAAGATGAATAACAATGAATAGATCTAAGATCTACACCATAGATCTGCAGTAATCTTCAGAAATTTCTGAAGAATATGATGCATAGAATATCAAATCTGAAATAGGACATGAATTGGTTGTCCAATCCACGGATCACCTCAGTGAAGGAAAGGATCCCTTTCACCGGAGATCTCTCCTCCAAATTGATGCAAAACCCACACTGCAACTCTGCCTGCAAAAAGGACGCAGTTTCTGAAGCTAACTATGCATATGAAGTAAAATACACTTTGGCCTCATGCTAAGATAATAATCTGAAGCTCCGGTGATCTAGAACACTCTTGCCAATGGGTTAGAAGACTTTCCCAGTGAAAAGAGGGACTAGATATGCATAGATCTGAGAAGATCTATCTTCCACTTGCTGCAGATCACTTAGACAATGGAAACCCTCACTAGATTTACGCTGCCAAAGAGAGATGGAGCTTGGCCAATTCCAGATAGTGGACCAATGCAGCACAATCTCCTCCAAGAGACCCTCAAGGAAGGAGGAGGAATTCCTAAACAGGAAATTCCTCTCTCTAGCTAAACAACCAAGAGAGTTTGAGTTGCTCAAGCAATCTCAAAATCAAATGATCATCAACAACCTTTTCCTTGAGCCTTCTCCTTCCTTTTATAAGATGAAGATGTGAAAAACCCTAAACCACCTCAAATGAATTAACCCCTTTCACATGGGATCCTTCTTCTAGAACTGCACTGGGTCTTCAAAGTTGTTTAATGTATCTGATCTGCTTGGTGATTTGGTCCTGTTGACCCGGCCAAATATCTCAATCCTGTTCACACACAAGTGGATTTTATTGAGAAAGCCTTGATTTGTCTCTGTTCACACTGGGCATTGATTTATTTTTATGTTTTAGGAGTTTTTCATGTCCTCCTTTACATTTTATTCATCAATAAATAAAATTAAAAACATAGTGAATTGTTCCTATTAGCTTGGGCTAATTAGGAACATTACAGTCCTTCCCTCCAAAATTGTTGCTTGTCCTCAAGCAACTGCAAGGTGAGTGCTGTAAAATCTCCTCCTTGGTGACACCAACATAAGATAAGCTTCCTCCATAAGCCAAGTGCTCACCAATCCATGCATCCATGTCTTGCTCCTCCAATGTTCTCATGAGATGCAAATATCTCATTCCATAAGGAGACAATATATCATATGAAACAAACATGGTTTTCCCCCAGGCTCTCCCTGAAACAAGAAAACATAAAGTACATGGAGAGTAGCCATCCCATGAGGCACATGCCATCCTTCCTTCTTTCCCCATACATCCTCATAGCATTATAAGTACATTATTAAGATAGTGAATCAAAACAATGTGCTTGAAAACATAAAATTGCACATATGGAGGTGGGTCATAGTCCCACATGTGGAACCAACGCAATGCATCTCCTGCTTGCATCAAATGTATATATGGTAAGTGGTTTTCCCACCACTTACTTGTTGTCCACACCATATCACCATGGCTGAAAGTGTGATATATGTTTGGTGCTTTGGGGAAGCATCCATCATCTTGAAAAATCTCCCTTTTCCTCTCAAGGGAGTGGCCCAAATCAGAAATTTTTCGGGCCCAATATTGGTCAAGAGGCTCGCATGATACAACACTCCTTCTTGGAGCCATGACCTGCAAAAACATGGTGCAAGAATGCATGAAATCAGAATATAAAGCATATCTAACATGATCATGTTCTTCACCAATAATCCTTCCCCCATCAATGGAATGGTGCATGGATCTATTTTCTTCCTTAAAAGAAGAAAGAGGGGGCTGATTTAATTCTTCCTTTTTGAATCCTTCCATGCCAAGGGTGTCATATGGAAATTTTCCCTTCCCATGCTGCTCCAAACCATAGTATAATAAGGAGCCATCCCACCACTTGTTTGCTGAAATAAGCTTCTTCAAAGCTTGGAAATGATAGAGGATAATGAGTGTTGGCTGAATGGAATTCAAGCCACACATTTCAAGCTCCAATTTCTCCCATGTGAGAGACTTCCTTTCATGACACAAACTCAATACATGACCCTTTGCATAAGAGAACACAATACATAACGCAGCAGCCATATAAGGTTCCATCCTCTTCTTGAAATACAAATGAATATGGGGAATTGCACTCCCAATGGATACATTCATCCAATGTATCATTCCTCCCCTCATGTTCACAATAAATATTGGAGAAAAATTAACATCATGATATAAAAATTCTCCCATATGCCATTTCATGAGAAGGTTACATCTTCTCCCAACCCAAAGTACATACATGATTATGATATTCACTCTAAATAGAAATACATGTATATACAACATGAACACAAGTAGATGTATGGACATGAAATTCAACATGGGGTATCCATACTCTCTCCTCTTAAACCAAAACAAACATGCCTTCTTTTTATGCATTATTTTCTTGAAATACAAGGCATGAGACAAGAAATTCAAAAACCTTGGGTGGTACCCAAACTCATCCAATAGGAACCAGCGCAGGTGATCTCCTCCCTGCTTAAGATCTAGATGTGGTGAGTGGTTTGCATGCCACTTACTTGCTACTCTTCTCATTTCACCATGGCTGAAATTGAAATGTATATTTGGGGCTTTAGGGAAGCACCCATCATATTGCATCAGCTCCCTTATCCCATCAAGGGAATGGCCATATTTGAAAATAATCTTGGCCCATAGTTGGCTATGAAGCTTGTAAGGTAAAACACTCCCCTTAGGAGTTATGGCCTACAAATATAAAGTAAGAGAATACATGAAATCATAAAATAATATGTGATTTACATAAGCATGCTTCTTACCCAAATTCTCCAATGTTGTGTTGGCTTCCCTCTTAGAAAGAGATGACATTGATGCACAAGGTTGAGGGAACACTTTGCTCTTCTACTCATCATGGGAGCTCCTTGGTGGAATTACTTCAAGTAAGGAGACATCAAGGCATAGATCATGGGAGGATGTATGGAATGATGTGTCCTTTCTTTTCTTGAATAGATCTCTTTGCCTCCTTCTTGCATCATTATGCTGAAATAAAGAGGGACAAATGTTTCTTGTCATGTAAAGCTTGCCCTCCTCTTTGCCTTCTGTAATCTTCAGGGTCTCATCCCTTGATAGTGATGGCACATGCTACCCAAAGATGGTGCCATAATCTTCATATAATGAGACCCCCTTAATGAGAGATGACTGAATACATAAGTGGAGAAGACCATCCATGCTTCCACTGCGCAATTCAATCACCTTCCTAGGTGTTTCACCCTTCTGCAATGGATAGGAATGAGGTTGGCCCTCTTCCTCATCTCCTCTTTGTGTCCTCAAGGTTTTACACCTTTTGCATTTAAAGGGCTTTTGAAATGAAATCCCTTTGATATCTTCAAGAAAAGACCTCTCCTCTTTGTCCTTGTTGCTCTTGCATAGCGCAGTGCAACTTTGTTGCTCTAGTCCAGCATCATACAAAAATGTAGATCTCTTCATACAATGTGTTGAAATGACAACAGATGGATTTTTAATTATACCTTGGTGGGATGTAGAAGCAAGAGCTTCTTCTGCAACTGTGTAGTCTCCCTTCATTACTGAAGACTGCTCTTCCAAGGTTGTGCCAGCGCTGGTACAAGTCTCCACCCTTTCAATCTCCTTGAGATCTTCTTCAATACCCTTCAAGGTCTGAAAAAGGAGCAGGGAGATATCCTCTTCTGTCATTTTTCCAAGTGGTGGAGCCATGCTCTTGTCTTTTTTGTACAATGCATCTTATTTGTGAGGGTAGGAAGTGCATGGATCTTCCTCTCCTTCTTGAAACCTTCTATAAGTCTCACTGCAACTTTCTTCTCCTTGAAACCCTCTAGGAGTTTCATTCTCTTCATCTTTCTCCTTTGTCTGTCTATCCTCTTTGAAGAGGCTCTTCATGGATCTGGAATATGATGAGGTAAAACCCATCTTCTTCAGCATTCTGAACTCTGATTCTTTGCTGTAAAGTTCCCTCTTCAGAAATATCAAAATTCTATTCCAGAGATTCACTGCAGGGGCATTTACTGGATATGTCACCTTTGAAGAAAGGATGAGATCCAGAGGCTACCTGGCCATCTGAAAACTCTTTCTATAGAGTTTGAAATCTTCCCCTTCAGGGATTCAGCACTTTGGCTTGAAGCCACAAGCTGAGTCAAAGATCATGCTCTAATACCATTGTAATGTTCCTTTTTCAGGATCAGTTGCAGATTGGGAATAATATGAGTTATTACCAATGTGGAGCTACATAAATATGTCTGATACAGATTCAAAAACACTTAACCTTTAGTTAAATATGCAACAGCAACCTTATACAGTGTTTTATGGGCAAAAAGGTGGGGAAAAGTTATGATTTTGGCACTAAAATGAATATATTAAAAGATCTACGTAAAAATAAGGGAAATGGAGGGATATTATTTTATATTAGGTCATCAGGGACCTATGCTCCTAATTTCAGCTCAAAAAAATAATTCTAGCTAAGTTAAACAATTCCTCCTTCCCAAACTAGGCTAGAAAACCTTGATTTCCCATGGCTTAAATTATGCAGAAAATAGCTGAAGAATGCAGAGCATAATTTCTAAGGGTTTTAAATGAAATAATGTTAGAACATTAGTATGGAAACTTAGGATATGAATCAGATTCTTTACATTAGGAAAAACAGAGATTTACACAAAGAAAGGCCTCCAAATGAGGTGCTGCAACCATGCAATGAGATAGAAGAGCTGAACAGCGTAATTTACAGGTGGCTTAAGTAGTGTTTCATTATATTTTAGATCTACAACAGATCTTAATAGAAAATCACAGATTAGAATGGGATCTATATTCAAAAAGAGCTTTTTAGTACATTCCCCTTGGGGATCTCAGCAAAAGATGAATAACAATGAATAGATATGAGATCTACACCATAGTTCTGCAGTAACCTTCAAAAATTTCTGAAGAACATGATGCACAACAGATCAGATCTAAAATAGGACATGGATTGGTTGGCCAATCCACGAATCACCTCAGTGAAGGAAAGGAGCCCTTTCACTGGAGATCTCTCCTCCAAACTGATGCAAAACCCACACTGCAACTCTGCCTGCAAAAAGGACATAGTTTCTGAAGCTAACTGTGCAGATTAAGTAAAATACACTTTGGCCTCATGGCAAGATAAGAATCTGAAGCTCTGGTGATCTAGAACACTCTTGCCAATGGGTTAGAAGACTTTCCCAGTGAAAAGAGGGGCCAAATAAGCATAGATCTGAGAAGATATATCTTCCACTTGCTGCATATCACTTAGACAATGGAAACCCTCACTGGATTTATGCTACCAAAGAGAGATGGAGCTTGGCCAATGCCAAATAGTGGACCAATGCAACACAATATCCTCCAAGAGACCCTCAAGGAAGGAGGAGGAATTCCTAAACAGGAAATTCCTCTCTCTAACTAAATAGCCAAGAGATTTTGACTTGCTCAAGCAATCTCAAAATCAAATGATCATCAAAAACCTTTTCCTTGTGCCTTCTCCTTCCTTTTATAATATGAAGATGTGCAAAACCCTAAACCACCTCAAATGAATTAACCCCTTTCACATGGGATCCTCCTTCTAGAACTACGTTGGGTCTTCAAAGTGGTTCAATGTATCTGGTCTGCTTGGTGATTTGGTCCTGTTGACCCGGTCAAATAGCTCAATCCTGTTCACACACAAGTGGATTTTATTGAGAAAGCCCTGATTTGTCTCTGTTCACACTGGGCACTGGTTTATTTTTATATTTTAGGAGTTTTTCATGTCCTCCTTTACATTTTATTCATCAATAAATAAAATTAAAAACATAGTGACATGTTCCCTGTACGACTTGGACTAATTAGGAACATTACATCAATTTTGTTTGTCATATTTTAATTTTATTTTATTAATAACATTACGAATAATATTTTGAGCAAAAAATCATAATATACATATCACATTAAAATAACTTTAAATAATAATGATTCATATTTATAAGGTAAGATTATAATATTTCAAAACATATAATTTTTTTTTGTAAGTAAGCTTCTTTCTCTTAAACCCATACCATATTACATGATATCAAAATCCTTATTCCTTGGTTTGTCAAATTGGAAAGAAAGACAGTGGAAAAAGTTAATGTCTTTTATCTTAAATGTCCATATACTAACATGATACATAAAAAAAATGTTTGATGACTAAGAATTCATTATGCAATACATTATGCCCACTTACTGGTAAATTTCAAGTGAAGTAGAAAAACCATAAGTTAACTAAAACCATCATGATGACCTGTGAATATAAATAGTGCCTAGAATGGTTGGGTTGACTAAATGTGTATGATTTGGATTGTCATAGAGCAGATCCTCAATGCAAGCTAGTTCTTATTGTTCTTCCATCCTAAGCCAAGTATTCAAAAAAATATGTTTTTTTGTATATAACGACTTTATATTGCATTATAGAAACCGTGAGTACATATCGATCAAAAGATGTCCATAGAAAGTAAGAAAAAAATTCCAGGAGATGGCTAGAGAACAAAATAGAATGCACATGGAATGTACCATTTACAATGATAATGAAAAACAAGGATTATATAACATGAGATTTTCCACCATCACCAAGAAAAAGTTCCAACACACAAGGGAAAAAATTATATACCTAACATTGATACCAACATCAAGCCAACTAATATCGATCCCAAATCATCATAACCTAATTCAAACAAACTTCGAGGGCCAAAGACTTTTCTAAGCATCGTTCCAAAAAGTTGGAGTTCTACATAAGTTATCCAAAGAAGGGTCACCATAATATTGATCCAAATAACCATTACCAAAACATCCTGACCTCCAACAAACCAAAATATCACCAAGGATTCATTGCCACCATGAGAGAAACATGACCAAAAATATTTCCATTACCATTACCAGCCATAAAAAAATGAAGCAATTACCAAATCCCAAAGATAGTTATTCACACATAGACAACTTATGGTCTAGAGAGCTTGCAAATTGTGTTCGTGTAAGGTATCCTAGAGTGTCCATGAGCCTTCCTTGGTAGTTGAATAAAAAAAAAAAAAATTTCCACCTAACTCAAGCATGCATAGATGTCATTGCCTTTGAATTGAACATTTCTTAAGATCTGCTTAATGTCCTCTAGTCTAGAGAAGATAGTATAACTGTGAATTTGTTTGTATTTAAAAAATTATTTGAGTAGAGAATATAATTGTAGATGCATAGATAACGGGTTCAAGAAAAATAAACCTTTTTTCTAAATTTTCCCTGGGTTGGGAACCCCAAGAAAAATTCTCATTACCAACCTCAAAATCTGAGAAATATGGGCATTTTCTCAATACCTTGGATTCTAAAATCATTATTTCCTTGAAATTCTAAAGGTATAGCATCGAAAAATGATGAAATTGAATCTCATACAAACATATGACCCCGTCGAGCTCCTACATGAAAAAAAACACCCCTACAACTCGCCATACATTAACAAGGATGCATGAAATCTAAACCCACAAAACAAGACAAACGACCAACTAAAGAAACTTGACTAGAAGAAAAATGAAAATATGAACCAATAACCCAGATATACTCAACTAAAACACAATAATATGATCTCCCACTGACCACATCCAAGGGTCAAAATAAAGGGCCAAGTATAACTACCATCACTGGATGATCATATACCTCTGAAGATCATACCATTGATAAGCACTCACAAGACAAAATAAAAACCACAATACCCTGATTGAAAAGACCCAAGTCTAGATAAAATGTGATTTCTAAGCCATTAAAACAATACAGAGACATACAAGGAATTATAAATAGACTCCTTAACCACCAAAACTTGACGCCACAACAAAGAATATAAGAATCGGGTATTCTGGACCAAAACTAGAAAGTGAAATTTCACCTAGTAGATCAATAGAGACTAGGAATCATAACCATAATGAAAAAATACCAAGATACCAACAGACATAAACTAACACCAGACAAGGGTATCATATACCCGAGAAATCTGTCTTTGAAAGAGGAAAATTTGAGAAAACTTTGAGCAATTCAAAGACCGAACCTTGAACTATAAAGTGCAGGAATAGAAAAAAGTACATGAGAGCTCCACAAAACTCATCATGAAGATAAGCTTCCAAAAACGAAGCACAAAACCTCCTAGAACATCCACCTCAACCAATAGTTGAAAGGGAAAATACAGTACACCATAACATAAACCATTAAGACTTGATGGAAGACCTTCATAAAACAATAAGAATGTGGGTGGGTGATGCACCTCACTTCCACTAAAACACACAAGCTCCATTTGCCACCCCGTGCACATGTATTTATCATGAAAGGACATTGGGTGCAAGGCCCAAGTCCACCCTCCATCTCCATGGCACACCATGTGTTGTGGCCGACAAATGTCCCTCATCATTTTTTCTTCCAAGGGTTAGTTAATGGAACCTCCATCGGGGATCTCTCCTAATGCAACTACTTTATCTGCTTCCACCAAATGTTGCAGAATACCCATCTTGTTTATCCAAGAAGATAAAGTCCATTTTTCATCCAAGTTTAAATCCCTATTTTTACACCGAATATTTTCCGGGAAATTTTCCACTCAATTCCCTTCGCACATAGTATAACAATAACATATTACACTTTACATAACATAGAATTGATATTGTCAACAAACCCCTCCAATCTCCAACTACGCATTGTCTTCCATATAGGTTTCCCATGAATATTTTTAGGACACATTCGATTGCTAACATTGAATCTCCATCTAGCTGAAGTAATTTAAAAAATTCTCGAATAACTATAAAAAAAAACCATAGTTAATTGCAAGAAACCCAACCAAATTATTGCTAGCTATCCCACAAGAGATTGAAAAGATTCTAAATGGTAGATAATTTTCATCACAAAAAATCCCTACACAACTTGCTAAACCTGGGTTCCATTTTGAGGTGTTATCAAAAATCAAATTAGTGAATTATCATGAAGTTTGGGAGTATGAGTTACCATTTATAATACTGAAGACCTTCTCTAGAGTTGAAGAGGATGATAACATTGAAAATTCCAATTAATATTTTTCATAATAGTTTCTTCAACAATATCCACTTTTCAATCTTTAGAAGACTGTAACAACCCTGGGTTAAAGTTTCATGTAATAAAGGAAAAATAAGACCAAGCTCATGGGACACATTCCAATTTAAATGTTCGGAAAACACATTATTGGGCTTCACTTGTGGTTTAATAATGGCTATGGAAATTGGAAAAGGAATTGGAAAGGAAAAGAGGCAATAATTGGCATTTAATTATGAGAAATAAAGGAAAATAGGAGAAAAGGAAGGTGAAGAGACACAAATTTTAATGCAATGGAAATTAGAATAAAAATGAAG
Organism: Pinus albicaulis; assembly: GCA_034641835.2. Lineage (NCBI taxonomy): Eukaryota > Viridiplantae > Streptophyta > Pinopsida > Pinales > Pinaceae > Pinus > Pinus albicaulis. The sequence goes on along the minus strand of CM076577.1, from coordinate 133,459,090 downwards.
GAAAATGAAGAAAAATGAGACATCAATAATAAAAATTCATTAGAGAAACAATTTACATATTTTATCAGTTTTATCTTGGATCAATTGAGAGAGAGATACAAGAGGAGAGAGCAATCAAGCAAATGAAATAAAGGGAGCGCAAAGATAGGGTTTGATCAACAGCTTCAGCAGGAGGACTTTCCAGGTAACATGTTGCATGTGTGATTTCCTAGCTAAGGCGTGAATGCATGGTACATGCATTTGTTTATTTGGTTCATTTGTTGTCATTAGCATGGTTTTTTCCTAGTTTTACAGTGTTTTTAGCCTTACCTTGCCATTTCCTGGATAGTCATGGTGTAATGGGATTCATTCTTAATTTAGCTTGGAATTTTTGGAAGGTTTGAGAGAGGGATGTCGTGGTCTCGGGAAAATACCAATGGTTGGAGATGGAGATGGTTTTCTCTGGTAAAGCCTCGATAGGTGGATTGAGACAGGAAAATTCCTCAAGGTATGGTCAAGGAATTATGAGGCACCCACACTTGGTTTGGTTTTGTGATCTCGGGGCCGGTTTAGGTGAGATCACAGTAGCTTGAGTGTGGAGGTGGTTTCACCTTTGGATTCCTTATTTTATTTTGTCTTGTTTTATCCCAAGAGATCCCACATTCATGCTTGGAATATAGCATGTGGGTGATTGGAGGAAATAAATATTTGGTTCATCCCAATCTATTGTTGAGTGGTACGTGGAAGTCCCTGACTTGGTTGGATCTTGCATAAGTAATGTGAATTATTCTTATAATTTAATGAATGAGCATATGTAGCTAATATTATGATGATTTTATGGTTGATTTTTCATGCTTTCTATTATGGTTATATGTTGGTTATAATCATGGTTCTATGATGTTCTCTAGTTATGCCTCTTGTTTATGATTTGAAAAATTATTGAATGGTTGATGAATGCATGGGCTAACAAGTGTTATTGCATTTATATTGAGAGGGAATTATACCTTCTTGGTGATTCTTAGATGAATTTTATAATTTTATGAACATATATGAATTCATTACCTGTAGCTTATATTTTTATCATATGTTTGATGAAATTCCTATCATGTATTAGGCATGGCTAGGTTATGTTCTTGTTTAAGTTCTTAATGGTTAGCATTGTTGGCATCTTGTTTATGTTTTTGAAAAGTTGCAAGCAGTTCTGGGTAGTGTTCTAGAGGCTAGCATAGAAAAGTGGCTTAGATATCAGAACCACTAGCACAAAACTGGAGTTATTGGGTCATAATTGCATAGAATCATGCCTATGTGTGCGGTTGGGACCTCATAGCTGCACCAATGTTTTGTTGTGCATGTGGTTGGGGAGTTTGATTTGTGAAAAGAACTCTAACCCAAGGATTAATAACTTGGGATGGTTTGCAGACTCCTAAGTGGTATGTAGTCCTTGAGGGATGTTTATGAGTTTTCGGCATGTCGACCCCACTTCCATAACTAGTATTTGGAGGTCAGGTCATATCATAGTAGCACACATCTCATGTTTACCATGGAGAGCTTGTAAAAGTGGGTAAATGTGGGAGGAGGTATTTATAGGGTGGTATCGAAGCTTCCAGGTTTAAACACTTGGACCAGATGGTCTAGATGTGATTTTTATGCATGCATGATAATTTTATATCTGCCTAATATGAAATCATTGGTATGGTTATAATTATCATGCATGTGGTTATCATTGCAGTTCTGTGTCATCATGGTATGTTGATGTTATTTTATATATGTGTGTGTGTGTGTGTGTTTATATGTATATCTATACATACATACATACATACATACATATACATATATATATATATATATATATATATATATATATATATATATATTGATTGTGATAATATGTCCTGATTTGTGTAGATGTAGTCACCCCTGAGATACACTGAGGTATGGTTTGATGATGTTTTCTATTTGGTTTATCTAACATGGCATGTTTGCATGAAGAAGATCACATTTACAAGAAAAATGGTGGATTACAACTCACATGGCTCTCCTTATAGATTAGTTGAACAACAATGAGATGAGTATTGTCTTGACATAGCATATTTGAGAAGTTTGAAGGCAGAAATCAAAAATTGTAAGGAAGACAATAATAGGTTGACTGATTCACAATAAATACATTCCAGACATAGAAAATTTTATGGAAGTTTATATTAATGTTTATAAACCTTGGTGAATCTTACTAGTCCTTAATATGCAAATTATAAAAAAAAATTTGTTAGAATTCCTTAGAAATAAAATATTTACCGAGAGGAATAATAATCATGAAAAAATAACCAACAACAAAACATTAACATAAACACATATGTTTATCCGGGAAAACCCCAAACTCCTGGGAAAAACCCAACCAATGAAATTTCATTAACCATTGGCCACAACCCTGGCCAATCCGGCCAAGTGAGCCTTCACCGCTCACCTCTAGGACTACATTACAATGAAGTCTTCCCAGCCTTTTATAGGCTCCATTACATGCAATACCATGGGCTAAAACCATGGGTGCACAAAACCATGTGCCCCAAAACCACTACTATTTTCCCTAGTCAACATTGACTCTATCCCGAGTCAAATTTACCTAACAATTCCTGCCTTAAACTTGACTTGGGGATTATTGACTAAATCCAGCCAAACCTCCTAAATGAGACAACCCCACTCACTCTAGCTCTTCCCCCCTCAAATTTTTACTCAAGGTAATTGTTAACTTGACATCCCCCCTATCACCTAGGTATAACCCAAACTTTACTAAGCGATTATCCCGAAGTCACACGACCGAGTCTTACGAGTATGCCCATTTACATGCAAAAAAATAACTCCATTATAATAACTTTTTTTTTTTTCATTATTTGCTATTCTTTGTATGACCATTCTCTACATTCATTATTCATGATGTCCTCTCCAAAGGAGACATCACTTAATTCTTGTCAATGTCCATATAAAAATAACCCATCTACCGGATTACATGGGTCACCGGCCTACGCAACCGCCGAGTCCTCTAAATTCTCTTGAGATACATGGTTCATCAATTAATTAATCCACTGCACATATCCTCTCTCATTTTCACAATATTTGTTTGAGTCTATCAAACCATGACATAAACAATTCCATATCTTACCATGGCATGGCCCTTACCATAAGCATGGCCCTATTCACGTAGTGCTACACAAATTATTTTTATTTTATTTTTGTTTTGTTTCCGCACCACAACAGCACTCTCGCCATCGTTTCTTTTCTCGGTAGCATCGAAACCCCAGCAGCACTCTCGCCGTTTTTTCTCTTCCCAGTTTCATCTCTGGTTCTCCCAACAATCGGAGTCCATCCATATTTGCAAACGAGAACCATGGTGTTTATGATACGACCCATCCACGTACCAAAAAAAATCATAGGATCCTCTCCATACTTTGATCTCTTTCTCTGCTTTTCCCTGACCCTGATCGCGACAGAGTCCACGTTCTCCCTGATGATGTGCTTGATGTTTTCCCCCGCGGTGTACTTGGCCTCCGTGAGGGAAAATGTTGAGGCCTTCATGATCTTGCCCATAGACTCCTTTGTGGCCATGATGCGCTTCAGAATTTTCTGGAACTGCATTGTGAGAGCATCACTCTTCTTCTTCAGGAGGGTGTGGCCACGCGTTGCCCCCCACCAGGCGCGCCTTTATCACGCCTAGAATCGTCACCGTAGGCACCACATTTAGGTGTTTCCCTTGTCCCGACATATCTCTTCTTCCTCCTTCTCCTCGATCGATCGATCAATGGCTTGTAATTCAGGCGGTCTGCGGAATTGTGAATTCAACAAGGAAGAGAGCTATCTCACGGAATCATCAGTGTGTTCACGTTCTGTTTATACTCTGAATCGCTATCATAAATGCGTTTTTGTTTTCTTGGCCTTTTAATGGGAAGAAAAAAGGTACTCGTTATTCTTGGCACCATCTGGAGTCGCTTCAGCTACATCAGGTGTGCTGCAGATTTTGCCTCCCGCACACACTCAGATTTCATTTTTGAGCCAACTTTGTCCGCGTCCTTTGTATATTCGTTACATCTCCACTTGTTTCAAGTCCAATTAACGACTTCCTCGACCTCCAGGTAGGAACGCTCTTCTAAATATACACCAGGCAGTGATCCACAATCAATGTCATCCTACCCATTTACTCTCCAACGATTTCCCCAGCGCTTCCAATGCCAACATCACTTCCCCTAAAGGCCACTGCGATCTTGCACGACCCTGCAATTTTCCACCATCTCCACGACTATCAACCAATAATTCCCTCCGCATTTTTCTGAAGTGTGAGAGCCCATTTTGCTTGTAACCGCTATCGCATTCATGTTCGTGTCGCCTTATTTAGTGGCTTCCGCCTCAAAATGTTCACCAATTTCATGTAGCCATGACCACAGAAACCTTTCTGGGATCTCTGTCAGTTTCCAAGCTCAATCTCTGCTCTCCCATACAATCTCTCTTGTCATGCCATTAAACCCTTAACTACAAAAGTCATCTGAAGCCAAAACACAGATAACCATGACTCATGACCATTTAACAAATTCTGCAGAGAAATAAAATATTTACTGAGGGGAATAATAATCATGAAAAATAACCAACAAAAAAACATTAACATAAACACAGATGTTTATTCGAGGAAACCCAAAACTCCAGGAAAAAACCCAACCAATTAAATTTCATTAAAAATTGGCCAAAGCCCTGGCCAATCCGGCCAAGTGAGCCTTCACTGCTACCTCCAAGCCTACATTACAATGAAGTCTTCCCAACCTTTTATAGGCTCCATTACATGCAATACCATGGGCTAAAACCATGGGTGCACAATACCATGTGCCCCAAAACCACTACTATTTACCCTAGTCAACATTAACTCTATCCTGAGTCAAGTTTACCTAATAAATCCATTAATGATATTTTTTTAGAAATATTTTTATTTCCAATGATTTTGTATTAGTCGATATAATATTTTGGTGATTTTTAAGGTAAAATAATGGTGTACTATAAAATTTGGGTGAATCATTTTAGAAACAAATGGAAATTGGCGAATCTTTTTTTTTTGGAAAAAAACATGGAAAATTAGCTCACATATGAATATTAGGTCCCAAAATATTCCCTGTTGCTAGAGCTCAAGAAAAGAAATCCAAGGTTAATTCAATAATCCTTCAGATTCTATCATAATTATAGATATAGGAACAACCAAGGAATAGTTATGGATATGAGGAAAGGACTAATGGGGCATATGGTAGTAGGTATCAAATAGGGTATAGGTTGGATAGAGATGATACAATTAGAGATGGAAGATGGTTGGATACACCTGACAGCAGAGGTAGTGCTTATGGGTTCTATTCTAGTTCTAGTTCACAGAGACATCATTGTCATCATCTCAATCATCCTTTTAGGGAGGAGTGAGATGTAGTATTTTCCAGAGGAATTCAAGAAAGTAAAGCCTCCCAATTTTAATGGACAGATGAAGAAAATAGAATGTGTAGAAGCATGGTTGCTTAGTATGAAGAAGTTGTTTATATTACATGATTATTCAGAGAATATGAAGGCCAATATAATGATCTTCAATCTCAAAGGAAAAGTAGATATCTGGTGGGTAGATGTGAAGTGTATCAGATGCATAAAGGTGAACGATTTTATTTGGCATGATTTTAAAAGACTCTTTAGGAAGAAGTACTTGTCTGGGAGGTATTATGACAGAAATTCCAAGGAGTTATATGAGTTGAATATGGGTTCCATTACAGATGAAGAGTACACGACCAAATTTATAAAATTTTTGAGGTATGTGCCATATCTCAAGGATGAGAATACAAACGTTGAAAGGTTCATCGGTGGAATTCCATTAGCATTCAAGGATCAAATTGAGTACAATGAGCCTCAGTCATTGGAGGAATTCATTGGGAAATTGAAGTATTATTATGATCATTCTAAGTGCAATTCAAAGCATAAGTGTGATTGGAAAGGGAATAAAAATGCTAAATGAAAATGGACTCAAAATCAAGGAAGACCTCAGGATGCATGTGATAAAGAAAATGTGGCTCCTTACAAGAATTTTAATGCAGCTAAGGGACATGGACCTCAACCTAGAGAGCAATAGAATAAATATAGTGGTAGAGAACCATTGCAGTGTTGGATTTATCACAAGGGCCATTACAAGAAGTATTTTCCATTGTATGAAGGTGGCAGGCCTCAGATCTATAGTGCTCAAGAGGCACAAACAATTAGGGATGTTAGTCAAAGAATTTCTCAGACCTATTCAACAATTGATAATAGGTAGGTGGATCATCAAGAATCCATTATTGAGATGGAAGGTAAGCCCTTTGATAGAGTTTTTTCCATTTTGATTGGTCCTAGATCTAAGTATAGTTATGTTAGTCATAACCTGGTGGATAATTGTGGCTTGTGTAAAGAATTGTCTGCATAATTTTAATTGTTGCATTTGGATACAAGGACAAAGAAAAGAGTTCATCATTGGGTGAGATCTTGTGCATTTGAGTCAAATAGTATTCCTACATCAACACATATAAATGAGCTTCCTTTGGGATCATATAGTATTATTTTTGGCATGGATTGATTGTTTACTCATAGGACCAAGGTTGACTACTATGAGAAATATATTGAGTTCCTGGATGATGGTGGAGAGAAGTGAATCTTAAGGGGAAAGAAGAGGCCTAGATAAAAAAGGATGGTTACAACCATGCAAGCTAAGCACAATAGTAGGAAGGGGTGTGTATTGTTTGCAATGCATATTTCTAGTGACAAAGGAAAGGATGTTGAGGATGTGGAAATCTTGAATAAGTATCCTATTTTGGATCAGTTTTAGGATGATTTTCCTACAAATATTTTAGAGTTATTGCCTCATAGGGAAGTGGATTTCTCTATTTAGTGGGTACAAGGAGAACCGCATCAAAGGCACATTACAGGATGAGCACTCTAGATTTTGTGGAATTGATGTTGTAGCTTAAAGAAATGCTTGATAAAGGATACATAAGGCCAAGTTTGTTTCCTTTGAGTGCGCCTGTGTTATTTGTAAAGAAGAAGGATGGTTATCAGATTATGCATTGATTACAGGAAGTTGAACAAGCTGACCATCAAGAACAAGTACCCATTTCCACATATCAATGATTTATTTGATCACTTGAAGGGAACAAAAATAGTTTCAATATTGATTTGAGATCATGATATCATCAGGTGTGCATCAAACAATAACATATCTACAATACTACATTTTGTACCAGGTATGGGAATTATGAGTTTTTGGTGGTTAATTTTGGTCTTACTAATGCTCCAGTTACTTTCATATTTTTGATAAACATTGTGTTGTGTCCTTATCTGGAAAAGTTTGTGATAGTGTTCATTGATGATATATTGATCTATTATAAGAATGAGGTAGAGAATGTAGAGCACCTAGAAGAAATATTGAGATTTTTGAGAGAGAATCAGTTATATGCCAAGCTCAATAAGTGCAATTTATTTCAGTCTCAGATTCATTACTTGGGAAATTTTGTTTTTGAGGGGATAACGGTGGACCCAAAAAATATTAAATCTATCATAGAGTTTCCAACTCCCAGGAATGTGGATGAGGTCAGATCACTCATGGGATAGGAATTACAGGAGGTTAATCAAGAACTTATCATGGATTTCCTATCTATTACATAGTTTCATATAAAATGAACGAAGTTTGAATGGATTGAGTGTGCAACTAGTTTTGAGCAGTTGAAGCATTTTCTTACGAATGCTCCAGTCTTGAAGATTGCAGATTCTAATAAGGATTTTTTAGTCTATATGTACACTTCAAGAAAAGTCTTAGTGGAGTCCTAATTCAAGAAGGACAAGTGGTATTATATGATTCAAGGAAGTTGAATGAACATGAGCATAACTATGTGACTCATGATATTGTGTTAGCAGATATCATTCATGCCCTAAAGATGTGGAGACATTATCTTCTTTACAAGGTCTTTATTTTGATGAGTGATCATAGTGGAAGGTACTTTTTTTACCAACCCAATCCAAATTCCAAGAAATCTATATGGTTGGCTACCCTCAGTGGGTTTGACTTCAAGATCAAGTACATTAAAGGAAAGGAGAACAGGATTGTAGATTCCCTTAGTAGAATAGTTCAAGTGAATCACATTTCAGCTATGAGTTCTTATGTGAAAATTTTGCAACAGCAGACCTTGCAGGAAGGGTAACATTATTACAGGTACCAGTAGCTAAGGAAGAGGTTGTAACAACATGGTGAAGGTGATAGAGATGAGGAGTATCACATCACAACATATGCCTTGGTAAAATTCAAGAATAGGATTTATGTGTTGGATAATAGTGAGCTCAAGAACATTATCTTGAGGGAGTTTCATGTCAAGTCATATTCAAGTCACTGGAGATATTATAATATTCTTACAACCGTTAAGAATTTATATCATTAAACAAATTTGAAGAAAGAAGTGGTTGAATTTGTTTCTAGGTGATTTTACTATCGGCGGGTGAAAGCTAAGTTTATGCACCCAACTGGTTTATTGCATCCTATTATGATTCCATAATGGAAATGGGAGGTCATTTCCATGGAATTCATTACAGTTTTGTCGATGACATCAAAGCAACATGATTCCAACATGGTTGTGCTTGATAGGTCGAGTAAGGTAGCTCACTTCATTGTAGTGAAGTCTATGAATTTAGTTAGTGAGGTAGCTTAGATATTCATCATGGATATAGTGAGGTTGCATGGTGTTCCCGAGAATATTATATCATACATAAGTGCGGAGTTCACTTCCAAGTTTTGGAAGGAGTTGTTTGTAGGCTTGGGTAAAAAGTTAGCATTCAATACAACTTATCATCCATAGAAAATTTAACAGACATAGAGGGTTAACAAGATTCTTCAGGACATGTTGAGGATGTATCTCATGCATCAGTAGAGGAAGTGGGAGGAGTATATTCCACTGTTATATTTTTCATATAATAAATGGTATCGGGATTCCTTGAAGGTGAGTAAATTTAAGGCTCTTTATGGGCAGAATTTTAATACTCCTATCAGCTAGAGTGATCTAGTGAACATGGTGTTGATCGGACTAGATATGTTGGTTGAGGTGGAGTAAGAGGTGTGTTATTAAGAGGAATTTAAAGGTAGCACCAGACATGTAGAAGAGTTATGCTTATCAACATAGATAATTTAAGGAGTTTCAAGTTGGGGAGCATATGTGCTTGAGCATCAAGCCCAAGAGGAGCGCCTTGAATATTAGATCATGTTCCAAGATGGCACCTCAATATATGGGTCTTTCAATATACTTGAGAGGATTGGACTGATGGCCTACAGACTTGCACTTCTGCCAACAGGGAAAGTTCGTGATGTGATTAAATGATTTTTATTGTAGGTCAAACCAGAGGGAGATTTCCAACCAGAACCTCAGTTCATACTGAAGTGGAAACAACTCATGCTATGGAACAAAGAAATGGAGCAAGTTAAAAGGTAGTGGAATCACTTTGGGCCCGATGAAGCTACATGGGAGATGGTTGATCAAATGCAAGATTTGTATCCTTCATTATTTGTTGGTTCAAGAAAATGAGTTTTGGTATGTATGTATATATATATATATATATATATATATATATATATATATAAAGGTAGTGGAATCACTTTGGGCCTGATGAAGCTACATGGGAGATGGTTGATCAAATGCAAGATTTGTATCCTTCATTATTTATTGGTTCAAGAAAATGAGTTTTGGTATATATATATATATAATATTTGAATCAAATACCCTAATCATGTATTATTCTCAAACTGATATCAAGCATGTTTTGTAAAGATATCGTGAGATTATCTATAGAATGTAAGAAATCATTGACCAAAGTTATGCTTTATGTAGGATTTTTTCCCCTCATCTTGTGACACCTTGTTGGCTTGAGGGGTCCTGACCCAAGTTCAGATTTTATGGATAAACCAACAAACCCTCCAACTACTAGCCCTTTCGGTAGTGATTTTCTAGCGCAAACCAAAGTCTCAACCGAAGGAGTATGGGGGGGTGTTGGAACCAGGGTTCTACACCCTGAGGGAGAAATTAATGAAGTGGTCCTTAGCAAAAGCCAATACAAACTGATACCAATTATTGGCTTGAGGGGTCCTGACCCAAGTTCAGATTTAGTGCATAACCAACAAAACCCTCTTACTAATGGCCCTTTCGGCAATGATTTGCTTGTGTAGGCCAAAATCTCACCCAAGGCAGTATGGGGGGGTGCTGGAACAAGGTTTCCACACTGTGAGAGAGAATTAAATGAAGTGGGTGTCATCAGATCTATTTTACTACATAGTCTGACTTGCACACCAGAAACCTTAGGTTAATTAACACAGGTTAATCCTATGCGCATGCACAGACAGTATATCTATAATCCCTTTCAATGTAATATTCATCATTTACAACAATATATCTACGAAATTATCATTCATTAATATTAAATCAGGTACACAACTGATCCAATCATAGTTCAACAAAAATCATATGCAGGAATCAGAAATTGTGCAAGGTTCAGACAATCACGCGCGAATTGTCGAGCATCTCCACAGTTGTAGCAGATTAGTTTTTCTCTTCCGCGGCCTTCACCTCCACCTCTCCCTCATCCCCTTCCTCTAGCTATAGATCCACCACACCCAGAGGGGGATGCTGGTGAAGATGGGTAGGCCTGCACTTTATAGAGGTTGGCATTGTCTATCATCAGATCAAATGTGCGGTAGTGTTTCTCATCTTGTGTAATATTCCTAATTATCTTTTAGCTAGTTGGAATATTAAATTTTGCTTTTGTTAATAAAATATATGAATGAGTGGGTAGAGGGACCCTTAAATATATTTAGTAAGAATAAAACCACTTCTATTATGAAATTGGACCAATGTATCTAGTTGAATAAAGCATCCCTTGGTGTGGATGGTGTCAAGGTTGACCAAATCAACAATGTAGACATAATGGGAGGAATTCTCCATGAGAGTAGTACCATTATTGAGTGGGGCCAAGGGGTAGGAGGCTCACAATTCATATAAGGAAGGGTATGGCATCCATAGAGGGCATTCTAAATATTTTTTATGTTTGGTCTTTTATGGCTTTCTGCACACTTCATTTGCTTACCAGAGTCTATTGTGTTGTTTAGCACAAGGGTGTTTCTGAGCAAAAATCCCACCCTCACCCTCTGGAGAGGTTCCTTTGAGCTTCATTCCATCATCTGACATCAGTCCAGTCTTCAGCCACCTCCAGCAGTGTAGTCTCCTTCAGAAATTGCGCAATTCAGGAGGGAAATTTCAGTGGAAGGTTGTTAACCCAAGTTCTTGAGCTTATTTTCCTTTGAGGGGAGGAGTATCAACTATTTTCACATCATATCATCCACCTCCAAGTAGTTTCATAGTTGCAGAGTGTAATTCAGCCCGAGGGATGTATTTTTCATCTTGTGTATTTCTGGAAACCCTTTCTAGGTTATCTTGGAATTGTGCTAGAAATCTTAGATCTCTGATCCCAACATTTTCTGAGGACTATATCAGCAGATCTACTCAATCCTAGTTTCCAGCAGCAGTTACTTCCAGCAGGAATGCACATTCATGGCCTCCCAGTAGTTTATGTAGTAGCAGTTTTTCATGTATTGATGTATAGGGTCATTTGAGGCTTGTTGTGCCTATCTTGAGTGTCTTTTCCTCAAGATCTTGTACTTAATTTTATATTATCATATATAATAAAATGGCTCTATTATCTGCTCATTTTTTGATGTCTGGATGTTTTACTGCATTTTCTAGTTTTATGTTCAATATTCATGTTTTTCCTAATTTGGAATATTAAAGTGGTACCATAGAATAAACTTGGCTCAGCCTGTGGGGAACTACATCTATAACATCTGGAGCTATGGATGAAAAGGAGTTCCCAAAAATTCTTCTCCAAAATATGAAAGATATTTCCAAAGAAATCAAGGAGATGAGGGTAGAAAGACAGAAGGAATCCCCTAGAGGGTTTAAACATTGAGAATGTTTCGGCACCTCACATCATTGGTATGAGAAGCCTGCAGTACAGCAAGTTTCAAAACACTCCACCATGCCTACATTCCTAGTAGTTGGAAATGAGGCTGGAGGACCCCAAGAGGAGGATACTCTTGGTGATTATTTCCTAAAATATGAATCTCAATCTCAAAGGTTTAAAGAGCACTTGAACTTCCAAGATTTTTGTCGGATCAAGGATAATAGAAGACCCTGTAATAACAATAGAAGTGGAGGGTACATGCAGAACAATGATCTGCAACATACTATGGGTAGATTATTTCTGCCTAATTTTGATGCGTCACCCAAGCGCACAACCAAGGCTTGGGTAGAGAAATTATACATATATTTCCAACTTAACAAAGTTTCACAGATTGAAGCCATTAAGATGGCAATGCTGCACCTTGAAGGTGAAGCACATGAATGGTGGTTTCATGGTCTATCTACATTGGGGTATGCAGGTGTGACTGCATATGCAAAATTCACCTGGAGGTTGGTGGAAATATTTGATCGAAGAGATCCAGAAGCACACTTTTTTAAGCTAGCCAAGATCAAGAAGTCAGGGGATCCGGAGACCTATATCTCTGAATTCCTGAAGCTTTCTGTTATGGTGTCATATATGTCTACATCTAGAAGATTATATATGTTTATTGATGGGCTAGTAGAGCCTTTGCATGGATTGGTAAAATCCACTGGACCAACTACACTCCAGGATGCTATTTAGAGGGCTAGAGACATACAAAATTATTTTCCAAGGACAAGAGCTCCATTCCAGCAAAAGCTCTCATTTCAGTCAAAGGGGAAGGATGTGAAGGTTCCTCCCTCAAAGGAGAACCAAGATAAATGATCTCTTAGTGATGATTTCCGGAGAGATATAAGGATGAGAAAGTTGTGCTTCACTTGCCAAGAACCATGGATACCAAGGCATCGGTGTGCTACCAGAAAAGCACATTATCTTTAGGTATTATCTGATGGTGAAGAGGAGGAGATCATTATGGAATCAGGAGGAGATCCACCACCACTAGGAGGTGGGAATGGAGCATTTTCTCCAACTGAAGAAGCCCTTGCAGCTTTGCAAGGAGTCCGCAAGTAACTGACATTGAGAGTCTGAGGCATTATTCAGGGGTAGCAGGTGTCGATATTGATAGACACTGGGGCTACCCACAATTTTATTGATACCCAACTAGTGCAGAGGAGAGGCATTTCCATGGATGATTTTGAGGGATTCTCAGTTTTGGTTCCAGGAGCTAGAACCTTGCAGTGTCTAAAGTATGTTCCAGCATTGGCTTTCACTCTGGGGACTTACACATTGACAGAACACTTCTTTTTGGTTTATATTCCAAACACCAATGTGATATTGGGTGTACAGTGGTTGATCACACTGGGGAAGGTCACCATGGATTTAAAGACCTTGGAGATGGAATGGATAGATAATAAGAGTGATAAGCACTAAATGATCAGGGGCATGCACACCTATCCACCTTAGATAGTCTCACCACATAGGATTTAGGCTTATTTGTGCAAAGGAGACATAGAATGGGTAGTGGAACTACGTATGTCAGAGGCAGGAGGCAAGGGTGCACCACTACACCTGGATGTGCAGTCTATTCTAGACTGCTATTCTACAGTATTTGGGGACATACCACCAGGAAGGCCACCAGACCGAAGGTTTGAGCATATTATTGAGTTGGAGGAGGGGATCCAAGCAGTGATCACCACACCATATAGGCATCCCAAAGCCTATAGGGATGAGATTGAAAGAGATATTTAGGATCTCCTGGCTTTAGGACATATCTGACCTAGCACCAGTCCTTTTGCTTCTTTTGTGGTCTTGGTGAAGAAGAAGGATGCTACATTGAGGATGTGGATTGACTATAGATCTTTGAATAAGAAGACAATGAAGAATAGGCACATGATTCCCAGATCTATGAGCTGATGGATGAGATAAGGGGATCAATGTAATATTCCCAAATGGGGATTGCAGCAATATATGAGAGATATGCAGGAAAAATAACGCGGATCATCAAAGTAAAAGCAGGAGTCCAATATGGAGACTCTTCTTTAACATTTACAATAGAAAATCAAAAGCACAATGAGGCTCGTAAGATGTACAACAAAAAATAGAAGTATCTAATGAAAGAGATTCCTCAAAAAGAGGTGTTGCAACCATGTATATGAATAGAAACTATCTCGACAATGTTATCTGTGCATGAATTGCTAGATATATAACAGATCCATACACTAGATAGGCTCCTCTTTCAGATCCCTTTGGGGTTTTTAGCATTCCATCAAGTATAAGTAGTAGATCTAAGATATAAGTCTACAGATCTGCAAAATTATTCAGATATTCAGAAATGTATAACAGTATTCAGATCAGATCCGATATGACAAGAAATAGATCTTCATTCAATGGATCTTCATAGTGGATCCCCAACACATGAAAACCGACTCTCCAGTTGATGTGCAGAAACTCCCTGCAACAACACCTACATGAATAACGCAATTCTGGAAGAAATACTACATTTTAGGGTTTAGAACATGATTGGCCACATGCCAAGATCTGAAAATGATGCTCCAATGATCCAATACTCTCTTTCCAATGGGATAGAAGCCTTCCCCACTAAAAAGGAGCACTAGAATGGTCTAGATCTAAGTAGATCTAGCCTCCACTTGTTGCATCTTTCAAAGACAACCAAACCCTCAACAGGATCTTCAATGTAGTTGGAATAAGAAGCTTGGCCTTCAGCCAGATAGTGGACAAGAAATGCAAACTCTTCCAAGAGGCCTCTCAAGGGAAGAGGTGGGATTCCCGATCAGGAACACCCAGTGCTAAACAACACTATTCTCAGCCAAACATCAAGAGAATGATATATGTCTAAACAAACATTATATTTAGAAAATACAATACCATCAACAACCTTCTCATGTTTCCATCTTCTTCCTTTTATAAGTTGAGAGCTTGCAAATCCTAAACCACCTTCAATTAAATAACTCCTTTCACAGGAGCCATCTCCATCTAAAATTGTGTTGTGCCTCATTGATGGCCATTCCTCCAAGATATCATTGTAGATTTGGTCATGGTTGACCCAGTCAAAATTTTCAGCCCCTTTCACAGCTAAGGGTGCTTACTTACATAGCCAAGACATAGCCTTTTTCACATTTGGAATTGATTTATTTACTGTTTAAGAGTTTTATGAACCTCCTTTACAATTTTATTCATGAAACAGAAAAATAAAACAAAAATGAATATTCCCATTAGCTTAGGACTAATTGGGAATAAAATAACTCCATGTACAACAGAACTCCTCATAGGCTCCTTGTAGCAACTTCTCCTTGAGCTTGGAGAGTCTAGAAAAGAAGATCCTACCATGATGATAGATGACTCCTCCTTGGACTAAATAGCCCTCTTCATGCAGCTGGTCATCAAGTATCATACAAGTGTGAAGATCCTTGGAATAATCCACCAACATTTGTGATCTCCAATATGGATCTAATCTCCCCAACAATGACAGTGTTGATAATGCATCAACTAAAATGTTTTTCATGTTGCTACTCTTCTTCTTGACATCTCCCATGCCAAAGGTGTATGTTGGAAGGCCATTCCTTCCATTCTTCTCCTCCTTGACACCTCCCATGCAAAAGGTATATGAGGGAAGGTTTTTATTCCTCCCTTACTGCCCTTATTGCATATGCATATGCTCAAATGAAAATGGAAGTTCTTGGAAATTAGTCTCCCATGGAAGGCTATCATCTATCCAAAACCTCCTTGGTCTTGCCAAAGTATGCATGTGTGGCCACCATCTTCAATCATCTATGGAATATTTCTCTCCAAATGAGATTAAATTCTAAGTCTTCATAGACAATGATTGTTCTCCTTGCCCCATGATGGTGTCCTTCACTAATCTTGCAGCATCTTCTCTTGGCACAGTATGAGATGAGAGAGTGGATAATGGTGATAAGGGAAGAATATTTCCCTTCTCCTTGAGCTTCCCCAACACTCTCGGCATTGTATTGTGGTCTTCTAATGCTCCCTCCCTCCTTGGATATATGAATGGAGCATCAACTTGTGAGACATATCTCGCCAAATCTAAATCAGGTGGTCTCCCAGGTGGCTTACCACAAGATAATTATGTCTCATGGATCATCCCCATGTGCATAATGGATGGTATCATCATATCCCTGCTTCCACTGCGCAAGTTAATCTCTAATTTTTGTGTGGAAATCTCATGATAATGGGGTATCACTCTTAAGGATGCTAGAGTGTTTCGGATTGGAGCAATTTCCCCGTCCTTTCCTCCATGTAATAGTGGATCACCTCTTGTCATGTCAGCGCTGTGATTCTCCCTCTGTTCTTCTTCTCCTACATTCTACAAGACCTCACAGTCTAAGGTTCTTTCTTTAGATGTGATTAACCCATGTACACCCAACATCTCCTTGGTGTCAAGAGCCTTGATCACAAAGGAATGATCTGACATAGTGTGTGTTCCAAAAACTGTATGAAATGTTGGAAAACACTTCCTCCATTGTTCTGTCTCATTTTCTATCATCATAGACACATGCTTCTCATGCTCTTCATGTGTAAGATCCCTTGGAGCTTCTTGCAAAGATACAAGAGCCCTACTAGTGGAAGCAATTTCTTCACCTCCATATCCAAATAGAAGTAGATCTCCTCCTGCTGTCATAGCGCTCGAGGATCTTTCTAGCTCTTCCTCTTCCTTCTCCTCATTAATGGAGAATAACTCATCATTAAGAGACAATTTTTCTTGATCTCCTCTTGAAAAAGGAATCCTCATGTCTTCTTCTTGAATAGAAGGTTCTTGCTGAAGTGGGGTTTTTTCCCTTCGTAAAGCATGTAGCAGATCTTTAACTCCCTCAACAATGTTCTGAAATGGAGTTGACTTCACTGATCCTTCCAACTCATACAAAGGTTCTGAATTCTTGGGCTTGTTTTTCTTTCCCAAGGAAGTTTCAGATTGTCTAAAATCAAATCTTTTCACTAACCTCCTAGTGAACTTTGCATAAGTAGATATATTTGCATTTTTCAATGAAGAAGATTCAAATAACCACCAAGCATAAGCCTTACCTTGAAGATGTGGCGTTGTTACTCTCATGGATTCTTCTTCTGAAACTTGATGTAGCTGGAAATAAGTGTCTAGCTTCCTTACCCAAGACTTAGCTGAGCTCTCAGGTGATCGATCAAAAGTAGGTAGAAATAATCTACCCAAAGTGTGTTGCATGCACCCACTTCTTCTATTGTAGTTTTTGGATCTTCTTTCTTCTTTAAGTTGACAAAAATCTTGGAAGCTTAGATGCTCCTTGAACCTTCTAGACTAGGATTCATATTCTTAGAGATAGTCGCCAAGAGTTTCCTCCTTTGATGTTTCTCCTTTTGCTTCTTCTCTTGCCAAGAATGTAGGCCTGCTACAGCGTTGTAGATCTAATTGTGTGGTTGAATTCTCACACACATAATATGAAGAACTGGGGCTTCTTTCATGTGAAAATATTCTTGAGGGATCTGCATGTCTTCTCCTGATTTCTCTTTTCAACTCATGCACATTTTGGAACAGATTTTTTGAGAACTCTTTCCCTTTCATTCTTCTAGATAAAGGGGTTTTACCCTTGTCTTCTTTGTCTTCAGTGTAAACAAATTTTTTTTGTCTTCTCTTGAGATACCTCTTCTCTCTGTCAGTAAGAGGCTCTTCTTCTTCATAAAACATATTAACTTTTTAGAAAGCACATGTTGTGCCAAGATGATGCTCTGATACCACTGTAACATTCCCAAATGGGGAATGCAGCAATATATGAGAGATATGCAGAAAAAATAACACAGATCATCAAAGTAAAAGTAGGAGGCCAATATGGAGACTCTTCTTTAACATTTAAAATCACAAATCAAAAGTGCAATGAGGCCCATAAGATGTACAACAAAAAATATAAGTCTCTAATGAAAGATATTCCTCAAAAAGAGGTGTTTCAACCATGCATATGAACATAAACTACCTTAACAGTGTTATTTTATTAGATTGAAATAGCTGTTGATTACACTTCAGATCTAGAGTAGATTTTTGCATGAAATGTTAGATCTATAACAGATCCATACACTAGATAGGCTCCTCTTTCATATCCCCTTAGGGTTTTTAGCATTCCATCAAGTATAAGCAGTAGATCTAAGATCTAAGTCTTCAGATTTTCAGAATGATTCAGATATTCAGAAATGTATAACATTATTTAGATCAGATCTGATATGAAAAGAAATAGATCTTCATTCAATGGATCTTCATAGTGAAGGGTAGATCCCCAACACTTGAAAACCAGCTCTCCAACTGATGTGCAGAAACTCCCTGCAACAACACCTACAGGAATAACACATTTCTGGAAGCAATACTACGTTGTAGGGTTTAGAACATGATTGGCCACATTCCAAGATCTGAAAATGATGCTCCAATGATCCAATACTCTCTTGCCAATGGGATAGAAGCCTTCCCCACTGAAAAGGAGCACTATAATGGTCTAGATTTGAGGAGATCTAGCCTCCACTTGCTGCAGCTTTCAAAGAAAACCAAACCCTCAACAGGATCTACGTTGTAGTTGTAAGAAGAAGCTTGGCCTTCATCCAGATCGTGGACAAGAAATGAAAACTCTTCCAAGAGGCCTCTCAATGGAAGAGGTGGGATTCCCAATTAGGAACACCCAATTCTAAATAGCACTATTCTCAACTAAACAACAAGGGAATGATATATGTCTAAACAGAAAATATATTTAGAAAATACAATACCATCAACAACCTTCTCATGTTGCCATCCTCTTCCTTTTATAAGTTGACAGCTTGCAAACACTAAACCGGCTCCAATGAAATAGCTCCTTTCACATGAGCCATCTTCATCTAAAACTGTGTTGTGCCTCATTGATGGCCACTCCTCTAGGATAGCGTTGTAGATTTGGTCATGGTTGACCCAGTCAAAATGTTCAGCCCATTTCACACCTAAAGGTGCTTACTTACATAGCCAAGATATAGCCTTTTTCACATTTGGCATTGATTTATTTACTGTTTAGGAGTTTTATGAACCTCCTTTACAATTTTATTCATGAAACAGAAAAATAAAAAAAAATGAATATTCCCATTAGCTTAGGACTAATTGGGAATATTACAATCAAATTTCTTTTCAAAGATTGATTTGAGGTCGGGGTACCATCAAATCAAGGTAAGGGATCAAAATATCTGCAAGACTGCATTTAGATGTCATTATGGCCATTTTGAGTTCTTGGTGATGCCCTTTGGGTTAACCAATGCTCCGGCTACATTTTATTCTGTATGAACCATATATTCTGTGGTCAATTAATGAAATCTGTGTTGGTTTTCTCTGATGACATTCTTATCTACAGCCGCACATGGGAGGAGCATCCGTAGCATATTGAGACAATATTACGCATTCTTGAGGAGCATCAATTCTATGCTAAGCTCTCCAAGTGTGAGTTTCGGCTCACAGAAATGCTTTATTTGGGCCATATCATTGGAGTGAATGGAGTGAGGATTCATGAAGAGAATATTTGTGCTATTCAGGATTGGCCAAAGCCAAAGAATGTAACAGAACTTTGGGGGTTTATAGGCATATGCACCTACTACCAGAATTTTGTCAAAGGGTTCTCCCAACTAGCAACACCACTCACAAATATGACAAATAAGGGAGCCTTTGGTTGGACTGATACTATATAGAGGGCCTTTGATAGGCTCAAGGAGGTGATGAGCATTTTCCCGGTGTTGGTATTTCTGGATTTTACCCAACCCTTTGTGATGGAATTTGATGCTTCAAGGGAGGGCATTGGAGAAATCTTGATGCAGGGGGGGCCACCGATAGATTTTGAGAGTCAAAAGTTGCTGCCTCATGAGAGGTTGTATCCTATATATGATAAGGAAATTTTGGCTATTATGCATGGATTGGCCAAATTCCAGAATTATTTGGTGGGCAACAGATTCCGAGTGAAGATTGATCAAAACAATCTTCGGTATTTCCTTGAGCAGAAGCAGCTGCAAGGGAGGCAGCAAAAATGGGTTAGAAAAATCCAAGCATATGACTTTGACATTGAATATGTCAAGGGGAAGAGTAATTTTTTAGCGGATGCCTTATCACGGAGACCAGCGGCACTGTCATTTATGAGTGTGGATACAGATTGGAAGGCCCGACTATTGGTGGATTATTCCAAGGACCGCTTCACATGTGATATCCTACATGGGTAGGTGACCCACGAGAGGTATAGAGTGATGGATGAGATCGTCTATTACCAAGACCGGATCCTCTTGACTATATATTCAAAGTCAAGGGGAATATTTTGCATGCAGCACATGATTCACCACTTTCAGGCCACCAAGGATTCACAAGGACATATCGGACCAATAGAGAGAGATTATCATGGAAGGTTCTCAAGGAGGATGTGCTCCAGCACATGAAGGAGTGCGTAGGTTTCCAGCAGAATAAAGGAGAGAACAACCATCCTGCAAGGTTGTTGTAGCCACTCCCTATTCTAGAAGGGAAATGGGAGAGTATTTCTATTGATTTCATTACCGTTTTTCCAGCAGTACAAGGCAAGGATAGTATCTTTTTGGTCTTTGATCAACTAACAAATTATTCACATTTATTCGTTATTTATTCATCGTACACTGCTTCACAAGTGGCCGATCTCTTCTTTAGAGATGTTTTCATACTTCATGGTCTTCCTAAGACCATAATCAGTGATAGAGATAGCTTCTTCATGGGTGGTTTTGGTAGGAGATTTTCCGTTTGGTGGGTATTGAGTTGACACTGAGTACCAACTATCACCCCATATAGATGGGTAGACAGAGATAGTAAAAAAGTGGCTGGAAGGCTACTTGCGAAACTATGTTTCAGGGCATCAAAGAGCATGGTTGTGCTGTCTCCACTTGGGAGAATATTGCTACAATACGACATTTCATATATTGATCGGTATGTCCATTTCCGGCTCTATACGGTTATGATGCTTTATCATTTTTTTATGTGATTTTTGGAGCAATTAAGGCTCCTAGAGCCAAAGAGTGGATCCAAGAGAGTTAGGATATACTTTTTTCTCTCAAGGACAACATTGCTACAATCCAGAATTAGCAGAAGTTGTATGCAAATCGTGGTCGGGTGGAGAGACAGTTTGAGGTGCATGATTTGGTCTATCTCTGTCTTTAGCCTTACAAGAAATCTACACTGAAGGAGAAGGGGGTTGAGAAGCTTAAGCCCCATTTCTATGGACCATACAGGGTGATCCGTCGTGTTGGGGAAGTAGCATATGAGTTGGAGCTCCCCATTGGTAGTAAAATTCACAAAATTTTTCATGTCTTATGCCTCAAGAAGGCCATTGAACATAATGTAGTTGCTACTATGGATCTCCCACCTATTGATGAGTAGGGCCATCTAGTTTTACAATCAGAAGCTATCTTGGATACTCAGTAAAGGTAGCTAAGGAATAAGGTAATTAGAGAATCTCTGATTCGATGGAGGAATCTACCGGATGAGGATGCTACTTGGGAAGGAGAGAATATTTTTCAACATCCATCTTTGTAGTTGCTTGAGGACAAACAACATTTGGGAGGGGAGGGTTTTAATATTTCTAATTAGCTTTTAGCTAGTTGGAATATTAAATTTTTCTTTTGTTAATAAAATAGATGAATAAGTGGGTAGAGTGACCCTTAAATCTCTTTAGTAGTGTTGGGCCAGAATTGTGAATTACAGATAAATCACACTTCCCTAGACAGGTGCTAGTCTAGAACAATAGATTAAATACTATACAACTACTTTTCCTAACTTATAATAAACACACGGAGAGGATTGGAGGCTTACTTGATCAATCGCTTCCAAATGGCTCCTTTTGTCACTTCTGTTGCAGCTTCAAATTCAAGCGGTTTGTGCGAAATGCTTCCTGCAAGAAAGAAAATTGAAATAGCAGAATATGCAATAATAAAGATGTCTATTCAAGTTAGTTTTCTAAATCAGTAAATCATAAACCATATACATCAACTAAGATCTTACAATATGGAAAATCAAAGCCAATACAGATGCATATAGGGAAAAATAAGCAGTATTCTTTATTGATTATAGAAGGAGATGTTACAACCAAGTGACTGATTTGAAGTGACCCTTCCAGCAACGTCCCCAAGCCTCATCACAGTATAAATATCTCCAGTAGCAGCTACACAAATCTAGCTCTCAATTGAAAATTCTCCAACATTTCTCTACTCAAATTCTTCCTCCTCAAGCACTCAGATCTGTGCTCAATTTATAGATGAACTATAGGTTGTTTTGCAATCAATGAATTTTCAATAATAGGCAAGACATGTTTCCAATAATGTAGATGTAAAATGGACACTTGGATTAGAAGCTTTCACTACAAGAAAAAATCAAATTGGTGAGGTTCATGCTTGTGACGGACCTTTAAGGTCCGTCACCAATGTCACATATGGTGACGGTCATTAAAAAATCGTCACTAAGTGTATATAGTGATGTTCCTTTATGGTCCGTCACCAAAGACATTTTCAATGACAATTTTGGTGAGGATTGTTAAAGGCCCATCACTAATTCTCTCTTTGGTGACACTTCTAGTGACGAACTTTTAATGACCCTCACCAATGCTCTTTTTGTTACTTTTGGTGATGGTCAAAAAATGTCCATCATCATTGATCACTAAAAACCGTCACTGTAAGTGTATATAGTGATGGTCCTTTATGGTCTGTCACCAAAGACATTTCACTTTTGGTGAGGGTTGTTAAAGGCCCATCACTAATTCTCTTTGGTGACACTTCTAGTGACAAACTTTTAATGACCCTCACCAATGCTCTTTTCGTTACTTTTGGTGACGGTCAAAAAATGTTCATCATCATTGATCACTAAAAACCGTCACTGTAAGTGTATATAGTGATGGTCCTTTATGGTCCGTCACCAAAGACATTTCACTTTTGGTGAGGGTTGTTAAAGGCCCATCACTAATTCTCTCTTTGGTGACACTTCTAGTGATGAACTTTTAATGACCCTCACCAATGCTCTTTTTGTTACTTTGGGTGACGATCAAAAAATGTCCATCATCATTGATCATTCCAATAAGTTTTTGATGATGCTATTTTCCTATTAATATATTTTTTGTCAAAGATAACAATTTAATACCATTATTGTGGAGCATTTTTTATAATATTTCCTAGGCCATAGTGGTTAGGGTCAGTCAATTTTTTAAGAAGTAATAAGCGTGTATCATTTCCCTCAAGTAATGACTAGTCGAATAGAGATTTCATATTAGTAAACACATGATTCATATCTATTAATTTTATTATCTAGAAAATTCCATTTAGATAAAGTTCCACTGTTTTGTGTAGGAAATATATTATTTAATACATAATCGAGCTCTGACAATTCTATTAATGAGAAAGACCTAACAATCCTCAACAATCTGGGCACACCTTAAATTAATGATTTGTAACACACTAACATTTCTTAGCACCCCACATGTCTTGGAACATCTTTGTACCTAGAAAATCTTGTGATGACATTGACACCCAAGCACATGGTGGCATGCGCTAGCACAACATGGAACTCTCCTAGCATGTGTTGGCATGTTGCATATAGTCTCTAGCATGCCCTGGAACACCTTGGTTGAATGCATTGACATACATTAGCACTTGGCATGTATTGGCACCTATTATTAGTGTGCCTACATGCCCCTTTTCAAAAAGATAAATTCCTGACTTATTAACCCTCTTATTGGATCTTCCTTTTGTTGCCTTGACACATATTGATATACCCTAGCACCCTGTGCCACATCCTTAGCACCTAGCATGTATTGGCATATCTTGGCACTATTAATCGGCACATGATATAATTAGCACACCCTGGAACTCCCAAGCACACTTTGGGAATTCTTAACATGCATTGATATTCCCTAGCATGCCTTACCAATGCTTAGCATACCTTGTCACTCCCACCTTGGCATGACAACTAACACTGACCATTAACACTAGTCTCTGGCAGTACACGTTCCTCATATTCATTAACTTCCATGAATTTTTACCTAGTGCTCCCTTAATGTTTTTTCCTAGTACTCCTTAACACTCATCAACATGTGTTATCAATCTCTAGCACACCTTAGCACTCTTCAACATTCCCTTCCACTTCATAACGTGTATAACACTAGTCCCTGACACATATTGGCGCTTGGCACGTGTTGGCGCTTGGAAAGTCTTAACATGTATGGAATACGTTGAGATGTCTTGGTATGATTTAGCATGGTTTAATATTAAATTTATTTGTGATGATCAATTGTTGGAAAGTAGATGAGAAGCAACAAAGGAATACTTGGCACTTAGAATGCACTAAGACTTTGCACTTGGCACCTATTGTCACCTAGTTTTAGTGTGCCTAGCATGCCCCTCTTGGAAAAGGTAAATTGATGATCTATTAACCCTATTATGTGTTCATTTCCTTGTAGTTTAACTTTTTTCTCCCTTTTGTTGTCTTGAAAGTCCCTGACACGCATTGACACACCCTTGCACATCTTGGCATGCCTTATCACTTGGCACATCTTAACATGTTTGACATGTATTCCCACTATCTGGCACATCAAGGGGGTGAAGAGAGATGTAGTCCTAAAGTAGGTCAAGTACGAGGGCCAAGTAAGGGTTGCTAAATGTTGGTCATGATCATCCTCCAAGAGAAAGATCATCATGTGAGGGTTCAGAAGAATGTTGCATACCTTAATGGTCGGTTTGCGCTAGTAGGATGGCATATTTTTTATTCGCTTTTGGCAGATCAAGCTTAAGAGAGGTTTCTCATGAGAATCTAGGCATGTGATTTCAATGGTGTCTTTGTGTGAAGGCCACATCAAATTCTGAAATGTTGAAATTTGCAACAAGAAACAGTGAGATTGGAAACCAAAAAGGACAAAAAAAAAATGCACCCACACTAGTGAGGAATTTTGATGCACCAGGAGTGAGGAATGTGGGGCGTCTAATTTATTTTTCCATTAAATAAATTGGACAATAAATTGTAATTTCATCTCATAAAAACTTGTGTCAGTTAATTAACTGATGATGACTGAGTTAGCTCAAGAAATTCGATTTGAGGGTATAATATGAGGCATCTAGAAGGATTCTAATATTTTTGGGGTCCAGTTGAAGTTGATGCATTAGTGGGGTGCAAGTGTAATTAATTCAATTAAATGAGTTAAAATCATTTTAACTAGTTCTAACTGAGTGATGAGCTAGTGAGAGGTCCAGTGAATTAAATTAGATTTAATTCACAATGAGTGATCAATCAAATAACTGATAATTCACTATTAATAGTTGCATGCATGTCAGTTTCGAGAAATACCTAGTTGAGACAAAGGTTAAACGGAACATAACTATTAGTTTTATTCAGAGATATTTTCCCATGTGCAATTATAAAGTCATTGGGATGCCATGATGGATTGTGCAATCTAGGAAAACTAATTTTCCTAATTAATGAGTTAATTCTCTAGGAATTGCATGAGAAAGGCAGGCTGAAGTAAGGATGAGAATTGGCTAAGTACTAGATTGAGTTTTCCTAGATCAACGGGAGACAATTGACAGAGTGCTGGAGAATCTCATGAGAGATTAAGCATTGTATTGTTTCATGATTCCTTGACTTAATATACAATAGAGATAGAGGGGTTTTGATTAGTTTCTTTCCCCAAATACATCATGTTGTTGTGTGATTGATAATTTATTTCTCTTACTTATATATGATTGTGCGATCATGTTTTGTTTCCGTAAATTGTAGGAAGGATTCAATATCTTGTTTTAGTAGATTACAAGATCAAATTGAATCTCGTTGGTTAGATTTTCTACATGCTATCAGAGCAGGAATTTTTTGGGTGGCGAGTTTGTAGAGAATATTTGAATATTTTGGTGTAAAATTTTTGAAAACAAATAGAATATTTGGATTCCTTACGAAAATCTACCCAAATGGAAAAAAATGGGTCAAATCGGAGCTCAGATGAGGGAGATATCATCAATTTAAAATCAACTCTTTTTTTAGAAACCTTTTGTAACTTCGGGACAACTACACTGTGTGCGAGTCAAGAACCTATATGCACTTGAGGTACCAAATGCATGCAAAGATTTGAGGAGAAAGGCAAAAGTTAGAGACTTGGTGGTTTAGAGGGAGCATAAATTACCTCTCAACATGCATCCTCATGAGAAGCAGTCTCAAAAGGTTGTGGAGTAGCTACCACAATTGGAGAAGCAGAGAGGAGACCGAGTGGAAGCATCCACCCAAGAAGAGACCTCCATGAGGGGGAAATTTCAAGCTAGATGGGAAGAGGGAGCATCCATACCTCAAGGTGTAAGGTGGGGTTATGTGTAGACATAATCCCAAGATAAGAAATTTAGGCAAGGTCCATTGAGATGGCGTGTCTCATGGATCGAACCTGGCTACGAGGAGCCCACAGTACAACAGTAGTAGGAAGGATCAGTTAGATTGATGTAGTCAGATGTCAGAAAGACAGAAATCATAGTGACAGATGTCAAATACTGGAGCACAAATAGAGTTAGCAATAGTTCAAAGGGCACGAATGCAGATGTCAGCAGCAGTGTAGAGAATCCAGTACTAGACAGGTGCAGTAGCTAGTAGCAGTCAGAAGACTTTGATGACAGATGCATTATACTGATTCAGTTGTTTAGAGGCTATTTAGTTTCAGGATTTTCAGGTGCAAACAACACTAGAGAAGTGTAGCATGCAGAACATTCCAAATTTTTGTGAAACTAGCTCCAAAAAGAGAAGAAAAGAGATATCAACGCCTTAGAAATAAGCCACTTCGAGGGGGAAACCTCCAATACATTACATGAATGAACAATTCTTGGATGATACAATTTACAAAACCTCCTTTCTATATATAGGAGTCCATGGGGCCATAATGTAATCCTAGTGGGCTACAATGTAATCCTAGCTGACCTAACAATAATAATTTAAGGGCACAATAATAACAAAATGGGGGTTACAAGGGTACAATAATAACAATAAGGGGGTTACACTAACAACAATAAGGGACTATACTAGTAATATAGGGACCTAACATGCCCCTCTCCTTCAAAAAAAGTGTTGTCCTCAACGCTTGAGTAGCTCTGGGTGCTTTCGTATAAAATTCTCATCCTCCCATGTAGAATCTTCAGTGGGTAAGTTCTTCCACTTGATGAGATACTCTGAAATTGATCGATTCCGTAGTTGTCGAGTTCTTTTTTCCATGACTGCTTCAGGTTCCAATATGATTTTACCTTCCCCATCAAGTTCTGGAAATATTGTTTGAACTGGAAGATTTTCACCTATAACCTTCTTTAAGCATGAAACATGGAAAACCGGATGTACTCGCGAAGAAGCAGGAAGCTCCAATTTGTATGCCATAGTACCAATCTTTTGCAACACCTTGTAAGGACCATAGTACTTTGGCGATAATTTATTATCCTTCTTAGCTTGCTTGAGGGACATTTGTTTATATGGTTGTAGCCGTAAAAATACCCAATCTCCTACATCAAAACTTCTCTCGCCGCGATGTTGATCTGCCTGTTGTTTCATTCGATTTTGTGCCAAATTCAGGTTATCCTTTAAGAGTTGGAGAACTTCTTGCTGATGCTCGATGTGATCTTCCACTGCTTGAACCTTCGAATTTTCTCTTAAAGATGATTTGATGGATGGTGGATGATATCCATAAAGTGCCATAAATGGGGTCATTTTTGCTGCAGTATGGAAGGAAGTGTTATACCACCATTCAGCAAGAGGTAACCACTTGACCCATTGTGTTTGTTTATCAGATACAAAACAACGAAGATATCCTTCCAAACATTTATTTAATATCTCAGTTTGACCATCAGATTGAGGATGATAAGATGAGCTATGAGCTAATTGAGTACCCAAACAAGAAAATAACTCCGTCCAAAAAATTCCAGTAAAAATGGGATCTCTATTGCTCACAATAACCCTTGGGCTTCCATGTAGCTTTTGAATTCTATCCATAAATGTAGTAGCAACTGTACTTGCTTTAAATGGATGAGATAATGCACAAAAGTGTGTATACTTGGTAAGTATATCAACTACCACCATGATGACACTCTTTCCTTCGGACTTAGGTAAACCTGTGATAAAATCCATTGAAATCTCCTCCCAACGTTGACTTGGAATGGATAAAGGTTGTAGAAGTCCCGGGTCTTAATTGTCTCAAATTTATTCTGCTGACAACCCAAACATTCCGCAACAAACTTTTGAATATCAGATTTAAGGCCATCCCAAAAAAATTATTTCTTCACCCTGTGGTAAGTTTTTAAAAATCCTGAGTGTCCTCCTAAAGGAGAAGTGTGCAATTCCAGAAGAATATTTTGTTTTAGTTGGGAATTCTTACAAAGATAGAAGCGATCTTTGTACCATAAGGAATCATTTTTCCAACTAAATGTATCAGATGTATTAGGATCTTGCTGCAACTTTTGAATGAGTGTCCATACATCTTTGTCCTTCTTCCATTCATCTCTTGCTTCGGTTATCCAATCTGGTTGGATAATAGAAATGGCACAAAGCAATGCTTCCACCTCTTCATTCTTTCTTGAGAGTGCATCCGCAACAACATTAAGCTTTCTTTTTTTGTAGATTATTTCAAAGTCATAACCCAACATCTTTGTGACCCATTTTTGCTGCTCTTCTGACGATAGTCTTTGTTCCAAAAAGTGTTTAAGACTATCATGATCAGTTTTTACCTTCAAGTGTCTTCCCATTAGGTAAGTTCACCATTTCTTTAGTGCATGTAGTATTGCTAACATTTCCTTCTCATAAATAGGTTTCTGTAAATACTTTCCTTTGATTGGACGACTTTCAAAAGCAATGGGTCTTCTTTCCTGCATTAAAACTGCACCAATTCCATTTCCTGAGGCATCACATTCCACAATAAAGGTTTTTGTGAAGTCTGGCGTAGCTAAGACCGGTGCTAGGCACATTGCCTTTTAAGATGTTCAAACGCCTTAGTTGCTTCACGAGTCCATGAAAATGCATCTTTCTTCAATAATGTTGTTAGAGGTGCTGCTATTCCCCCATAATTCTTAACAAACTTGCGATAATACCCTGTTAACCCGAGAAATCCTCGCAAGTGCTTTATGGTTGTGGGAACTTTCCATTCCTTAATGGCTTTAATTTTGTTAGGGTCTACTTTAACACCCTCGTGAGATACAATATGACCCAGATATTCCACCTCTTGTACTCCAAAGAAACATTTGGATTTTTTTGCATATAATTGTTTCTCCTGCAATAGTTTGAGCACCCTGTCAACATGTTCAACATGATCCTTCCAAGACCCGCTGTAGATTAGTATATCATCAAAAAATACTATCACAAATTTTCTAAGGAAGGGTTTGAAAATGGAATTCATCAACCCTTGAAATGTAGAAGGTGCATTGGTAAGGCCAAAAGGCATGACCAAAAATTCATAATGACCCTCATGAGTTTGAAATGTTGATTTTGGAATATCTTCAATCTTCATTCTAATTTGATGATATCCTAAACGAAGATCCAACTTGGTAAAATAAATTGCTCCATGTAATTCATCCAATAATTCATCAATCATAGGAATGGGAAATTTATCTTTAATGTTGAGTTTATTGAGCTCCCTATAATCTGGACACATTCGCCATGATCCATCCTTCTTGTGTACCAATACTACAGGAGCAAAGAAATAACTTTGACTAGGTTGAATTATACTCGCCTCTAACATTTTTGCAATCATACGTTCAATTTCACTCTTTTGGACGTAAGGATATCTATAAGGCCTGATGTTGGGAGGAACACTTCCTGGAATCAAATGAATAGCATGATCATGATCACGAATAGGTGGGAGTCCTTTGGGAGTTTCAAACACCTTGGAATGATTGTCCAAGACTTGTTGGAGATCTACAAGAATAGATGATTTTGATGTTGGAACTTCTAGTGAGCATAATTGTGCAATTACGCCTCATTGTTCTTTCTTTAGAAGATTTGTCATGACATTAGAGCTTATTATCTTTCCTGGCTTCCCTGCTATACCTCGTAATTCAACTTCCTTTCCTTCTGAAAAAAATTTCAAGAAAAGTTCTTGAAAATTAAAAGCTACCGTCCCCAAAGATTGTAACCATTGTACTCCTAGTACAACATCGACACCTCCCATAGGAATGGAAAGCATTGGACTAGTCAATACATATTCCCCCATGGTTAACTTAATATTATGGCATTTTCCAGAGCAATTTATAGTTCCTCCATTTGCAACCATCACTTGACATTCTGGTGCTGGGTATAGGAAACAATTTAATTCCTTGGCTAACTTACAATGAATAAAATTATGGGTGCTACCTGAATCAATCAACACTATTACCTTTTTCTTCTTGATATGTCCTTCTATCTTGAGAGTTTGAGGAGTGGTAATTCCTACTAGTGCATTACACGATATGGTCGGATTCATTTCTTCCTCTTCTAGGGCTGGTTCCTAGTGTATATCCTCTTCTTGTTCATTTTCTTCTTCCTCTTCACAATCTATGTAAAATAATTTCTTCTCAGCACACTTATGACCTTTAGTGTATTTTCTATCACAACCGTAGCAAAGCCCTTTTGCTCTTTTTTCTTCCAATTTTTGTGGTGTCAACCTTATAGGTTGTGGAAATCTAGATGTAGCAACACTTCCTTCTTTATAGAATTGAGTGGTAGGCTTCCTTGTCGCCATAATTTTACATTCAACTTTTCTTGCCAACCTGAATGCCTTCTCCAATGAATCAGGTTCCAGAACGCGAACTTCATGTTGGATGTTATCCTTTAAAGTGCCTATGAAGAGATAAATCATGTGTTCCTCTGGAATATCTGTTACCCTTATATTCAATTTTTGGAAGTCCTCAATGTGCTGCCCCACTAAACCCTTTTGTTTGAGATTTATCAATTGGCTAAAGAAGGTGTTGCTCTTTGTATCCTCATAATGTGCTATCATTTCCTCCGTAAAAATTGACCAAGTGACAATTTTTTTACCGGAGCAAAGCCATCGATACCATACAAATGTATTTTGTTCTAAATGTAAAGTTGCAATGCGTACCTTTTGTGTGTTTTGCACGTTATGGAGATCAAAATATTACTCCATCTATAGTATCCATGTTACAGGATCCTTTCCATCAAACTTCCTCATATCCATCTTTGGAATATGGTGGTTCTTCCCGCCAACATTAGAGTTTATGAAATCACGACTAACATTTATTTTTTTCTCATCATGAGGTTCTTCTACTATCTTTTCACCATTAGGAAATGTTTCTTGTATCAACTTTGTCAAACCTTCCATGTCTGCTTTTAGAACATTCTTCATGTTTTCCATTTTCTCATCGATCTTAGCTTCCATGTCATCCATCTTAGATTCCATGCCAGCCTCCATGCCATCTATCTTAGATTCCATGCCATCTATCTTAGATTCCACGCCTTTCTTTAAACCATCCATCTTAGTTTCCACGCCTTTTTTCAAAACTTCCATGTCATTTTTTTTTTCTCTTTGCAAGAGCAAAATTTGTTGCACTTGCTCTTGTAATTTTGATATGTCATGTTGCCATTCTTCGTCTTCATGAGTCATAGTAGATATTTCCAAAGGCTTAATGGGTGTTGAATTCTTTTTAGGGGCCATTTTATAATCCAATACTGATATCTATTCTACAATATGCCCTTGCAATCAATTCAACTTGATTCTTCAAACAAGGCTTATGCAATTCGGAAAAAATTTACACACCTTTTACTTGCTTTTGAGGAGCTCAATATTGAAATTGGATTATCTCTGTGATTGCGGCTCTTCAATATCTAAAATTCAGCACTGAAGTCACCCTCTAAATTCTCTTTTGAATGCCACAGGTCTGACTTGATTTGGATTCTCCAAGACAAAGTTATGTCCAATCTCCCACAATGACCTAATTATGGACTGGTTCAGTATAGCGAACTTGTACGGCTTGCCACGTGTCACTGTTTTGTCCTTCGCCTTTGAAATTGATAGCCAAGAAACTACAGTCCATGTACTTGCGACCACTTTTTACGGCACTCCAATCCGATGCTCAGAGAGAGAGTTATTGAAATTTTCCCACAATCACCTCTTTGAGATGAAATTCGGGAGCCTGAAAAAGCACTACCTTCCACAGATCATATCTCCAAAAATATTGCGAACCAAGCTCTGAAATTTTTTGACGAGTTTCCTTAGGATTTCAGCTTCGCACCATAAAAATTTCAGATTCTGAACCTCAGTAGAAACAAACTTATAGCGCAAATGCCACGATGACCTGTTTAGGAACCTGAAAAAAGACCTAACTTCCACAGATCATATCTCCGAAAATATTGCGAACCAAGCTCTGAAATTTTTAGACAATCTTCCTCAGGATTTCGGCTTCGCACCCTAAAAATTTCAGCTTCTGAAACTTCGTAGAAACAAATTTATAGCGAAAATTCCACGATGACCTGTTTGGAGCAGCGAAACCCTAGAATCCAAAGCTCTGATACCAAATGTTGTGTAACCAGCTCCAAAAAGAGAAGAAAAGAGATATAAACTCCTTAGAAATGAGCCACTTCGAGGGGGAAACCTCCAATACATTACATAAATGAACAATTCTTGGATGAGATAATTTACAAAACCTCCTTTCTATATATAGGAGTCCATGGGGCCATAATGTAATCCTAGTGGGCCACAATGTAATCCTAGCCGACCTAACAATAATAATTTAAGGGCACAATAATAACAAAATGGGGGTTACAAGGGTACAATAATAACAATAAGGGGTTTACACTAACAATAATAAGGGACTATACTAGCGATATAGGGACCTAACACAAAGGTACTGGATGGGGATAGATTGAATTCATTTCTTGTTGAGAGGGAGTGTTGAAATTTGCAACAAGAAACAGTGAAATTGGCGACTAGAAAGGACAAAAAAAAATGCACCCACACTGGTGAGGAATTTTAATGTACCAGGAGTGAGGAATGTGAGGCGTCTAATTTGTTTTTCCCTTAAATAAATTGGACAATAAATTGTAATTTCATCTCATAACAACTTGTGTCAATTAACTAAGTCATGATGATTGAGTTAGCTCAAGAAATTTGATTTAAGGTGATTGAGGTGGAAATTGGTGGCCACCCGCCTATTCCACTTGGGCCCTCGCCATTGTCTCTTTCAGTTTTTTAGTTTCCTTAATTATAGCACAATTTACTATTTTTGTCAGTTTTTCGGGTCCTGAACTTTCGAAGCCGTTTTGAGGCCCCAAACGATGTTTTTTTGGCATTAAATGTTTGGTTATTTCATAGAAATCATATTAGTATTTGTATTCCTCATAGAGATCTTTCTAACGAGGTATCATGTGCATTAAACGAAGATCGTATGACCAAGTTACGACCCCGAGAAGTTGGCTGCCCAACTAGCCCCAACGGGGCCCATAAACTCTTGGTGTTACATCTCCTTAGGATAGGGTTTTGGTTGTTTAGGGTTTTATCTTATTTTAAATAATAAAAAGACCCTTGATCCTTATTGTAACACATTTTAAAGGAACATAACTATCAGTTGTATTTATAGAAAATTTCCCATGTGCAATAATAAAGTCATTGGGATGCCATGATGGATTGCGCAATCAAGGAAGGTTGATTTTCCTAATTAATATGGAGATAATTCCATAGGAATTGCATGTGCAAGGCAGGCTGAAGGAAGGCTGAGAATTGGCTAAGTACTAGAACAATTTTTTCTAGATCAGCAGGAGACAATTGGCAGAGTGTTGGAGAATCTCAAGAGAGGTTAAGCATTGTGTTGTTTCATGATTCCTTGACTTAATACAAAATAGAGATAGAGGGTTTTGAGTAGTTACCTCCCCAGATACATCTTGTGTTGTGCGATTGATAACTTGTTTCTCTTACTTATATGTGATTGTGCGATTGTGTTTTGTTTCCACAAATTGTAGGAGGGATTCGGTATCTTATTTTAGTACATGATTACAAGATCAGATTGAATCCCATTGGTTAGATTTTCTACATGAAATAGAAGAGAGGGTTGATACCATCTAATTTCCTTGTGGTGGTTAGTAGGTCACAAGGTCTGTGATAAAGACCAACATAAATGGAGGAGGGCTTGCACTGTAATTTAGAGCCATAACAGAAATTGATCCAGGCGTAATATTGACTGAGTTAACCCTAGTTTGAGGGTCAACATTCAGATATAAAGTTCATGTCAAGATTCAGTCAAAGAAATGCCCAAAATCTATGGATCCATATGAGCTAGGTCGAGTCTCTTATGGAGGCAAGAGTCATGTTTTTTCTATGTGTGGATAGGGTTTTTTCTACAACAATTAGAAGTAAATAAGTATAATGCCCCAGTTAGGACAGTTTTCTAGCATGTTTAGTTCATAAGGTATGACCTTAAGACTGTGAAAAATTGTGTAGAAGAAGATGGGCTGTGACCCTTAGAGCGAGGTTTATTTCTGCAATAAAGACCGCAGTTCTAGAAGATGGTTTGCAGATTCAGTATGTGTGGAGACAACAGATCCAAAGGAGGGTGGAACCTGAGCAGAAGATTGAGCATGCAGAAGAAATGTGCCATATGAAGAATGGATTGACATGCAGAGGAGTTGATTTTGGTGGAATTTCCATAGAGTTTTAGACAAAGATCTGAAGAAACCTATAAACAATTAGTAAATTGACTATTAGTGGTTGATTTGTGACCCTAGTTTAGTCATCTATAGATTGTTAGAAGTATGATAAGAGGAGTAGTTCATATTTGTTCATAGATTGGACAACAAAGACAAAATTTTCAATACACAAGAACAGTGATCTTGAGAGGACTCAAACCATTGTTAGGTGGTAGATTTGAAGAGCCCTAGATGAAGATAATATTGTGGGCCCTAGATCAGTAAAAATAATTGACTGTGGTTGGGTAGATTGATGGTAGGCCAAGTACAATTCGAGGGTTGTTAGGTTACTGTCAAAGACAAGCCCTGACTCTTGTTCTGGTGAAGGACAACAAAATTGGTAGAAGGGAAGGTGTATAAGGCCTAAGGATGTGCAGACTTTGAAGGACTAAAGTAACATTCAAGTGGGCCAACCAACTAGCCCTAGTTCACTATATTATAGAGAATTGATTCAGTGAGAAGAAGGGCAGCCTCCCTAGCCCTGAACTTCTCATCTTGGAGCTATAGTATGGCAAAAGTGGGCATACCAAAGATTTGTTCACAAATGGAATTGTGAACAACTTGTTACCACTCAAACTATTAGTTGATCTAAAAGGGGTTCCTAAGAGGGCAACTGCTAGGACAATGGAAACGATGGAGGCTTAGCCCATTGTCACCACAGCTAAGGCTCCTTGCTCTTCATGAAATTTCACTGATGGCTGGAGTCCCAGTAGTTTAGGAAGTCACTTGCAGAGTATAGGTCAATGAATAGGTGGGAAGTGACCCTGAAAACCCTTTCCCTAAGATAAAATAAAAAGTGGGACTTGCTTTCCTTTTAAAGAAGGGAATTATCTTCTAGGGAGAGAGGAGGGGGATTGAAGGGCTGAGGGAGAAGAATAAGACTTATGAAGTAAGTTCTCAATCCCTAAAATCCTTTGGGAACTTGGATTCCCAAATGGTCCTTCATGAAAGGCCTTGACACCAAATGGGACCACACGGGGCCAAGTGGACCCAGCCCAGGTTCGGGGATGGAATTTAGCAACCAATGATGTTCCTATCATGGAAAATGTGATGGGAAGGATCAGACAAGTGTTTTTACTTCGATAGGTCAAATTGATCCTACTAGGTTCTATCCTTGGGAACACCTAGGCAAAACTTGATCCTAGAGCTAGGGCTTGAGGTATCCAGAGATTCCACCGTCGGAATTGGCCCAAGTTCTGAGGAGAGTGAGGGCACCCAGAAATGCAGCTGCCTCTAGGAGATAGAATTTTTCCTCTAGCTAGATTCCTGGGAAATTGTTGCCCTAGGTAACCTAATGGGGCTAGACCTAGGGAATGTGAAAATTTCTTAATCTAAGAAACCCTATTGCAATATCTTGATTTACTTCTCCTACTTGAATTAATTTACAAGTTAATTTATGAAGTATTCAATAAATTAGAGAAGTAAATAGTAAATACAACTAGCAACCTACACATACATATCAAATATTGAATAACATGCTCATAGACAAAGTGACACACGGATTTTCTGGACAACTGTCCCCGGAAAGACCCCAATGTGGAAAAACTAGTGCAGCTATCTCTAGAAGGTTTTCATTATTATGCAGAATCTAAGTACAACAATCATGGGCATCAAAACTGGTTCACCCAACAGACAAATAAAAACGGCAGTAATACGCTGCTTTGAATCCCTCTATGTTAGCCTAACTGGCCTGCGTCGGCCTATGCGCTACTCAGTAAGGGCCTGCATCACACCTGAATGGCTTACATTGCCCTTGTGCTGCTTTGACTGGGCCTGCGTCAGCCTTGCTTGGCTCCTGCTGGGCTCTGGCTAGACTGTGTGGCTCCTGCTACCCCTGTTGCTTTGGCTGGTTGGAATTCTTAAGCAGAAAAATCATAGGTAAGAAATAAGGCACTGGCCAAAGGCAACACATAACAGTTAGAAAAATTGAGGAAATGAAATGAAAATAGATCAATGTCCACAATTAACTGAAATAGCTCAATGGGACTAGAGAGTAAAAGCTTTGACAACAGCAATAAGTGCTTATAGAATCAACTAAGAGAACAGAGGAGACTAATTCATGAGGTTAAAATGTTTTATAATTGTTGGCACAGGAAAACTGTATACTTGTTAGAGTAAATCTCTGTAGGTACCATTAGTCAGTGATCATCGATAATCATTTCATTTCATCAAATACCCTGATGAATGGGCCTTACAAGCTATTTGCATAGACAAAACCCACAGAAGTTGTGTGATCGAAAATTATTCACACTATATTGAATAAAACACCTACCAAATAAGGATGACATTTCAAATGGGGTAAGAAACAATAAAGAGATAGACATCGAAAAAGTTAAAATGTTAGGGAAACAGGAAAGAAACCAAGTAGCATGGTATAAAGCACAACAAAGAAAATTATAAAAATGGAAAACCCTACAAATTAGCACCCATCCAAACATCACCACAATTTTTTCTTCAACTCTAAATCTCCAAATTCATCAAATTATATCATATATTCAAACCCGATCCTCTCTATTAGCCATTCTGAAGATAAGGCTGAGAACTTACTACAGAACCATCACCTACATGTAGTGATCTTATTCTGTGACCAGACAACCTACTTTCGTGAAGACATGGAAAGGTAAACACTCTCTACCAAGATTTCCATACAACCCAGGTTGAGCAACCACATATACATCATTAGTTTTTTCTCTTCAGATTTGTAACTTAGAAGAGCTTTGTCTGACCACCTCCTGGTTGCTCCTAGAGTCACCCATGCAATCCCTCTCAACATCATCCTCTTTCTATAGTACCTAATTAGTAATTTAATTAACCATAACAGTTTCTTGATCATGCAGGTATTTCAAATATATTTCCAATAAGCATAAAGCTTTCATGTTAAACAATCAGGTCAAAATACTTTAGACTATGATGCAAAAAAAACAAAGAAACCTCACCAACACTCAAAGGACAAACAAAGTCAAACCTCTACAAAGTATAAATAGATATCTAATAAATTTCATTCCACCACAAAAATGTGCTTAACTAAAGAAAATTCTAATTATTGTGCTTTCAAGACAAATCTTTCAAGGGCAGTGATGTTATAAACATACCCCTACACCTCATGAACAATCAATGTGTATAAATAGACCATCATAAGGCTCATTTTAAACATCATTATTATAATTTTATAAATCATTTTTATTAAATCAACAAGAAGAAAGCAACAATTGCATTCAGTTCCTCTGAAGCAAATTATATGGCAGTTTCATATACTTATTATGAAGCTATCTAGATTTGCAACTTGATTGTAGAGTCAACCAATCAGTTGTTGAAGCCCAATATTGTCTCTTGTGAGAATCAAAGTTACATCAAGCTCTATGAAAATCCATTGTGTCATGACCATTTCAAACACATTGATATTCAATACAATTTCCTAAGATTCCAAGTTCATTAGGGAGTTAGTAGTGTTGGACCACATTCTGAAAAAGTTTCATATGGTTAATAGTTTGACAAAGCTCCTAACAAAGGGGAAGTTTGACAAGTTGGGGGAGAATCTTGGGTTATTGGAAAAAAAAAATTCTCAGGAGTGTTAGATTACCTAGTTGGTCTCACCTCAGCCTTGAGAATTTGAGCAGCACTAGGATTGCAGAGCTAGATTGTGGTACACCAGTCAGAAAGATTCATAAATATAGCTAGAAGCTTATAACGACACCTTAGAGGATAGACGAATTAGTTGTTCGGTCACAACCACCAAGTATGGCACACTAGTTGAGGATATTAACACCATCATCTCAAGTGCATTCATGAGTGCACACTTATGGAATGAGGCACCTTCAGGAGAGGATTTATATCTACTATGGTAATGCACTACTCTAAAAGAAAAACCTTGCATACAAGGCAAAGTTATGAGTGAGTTGCTCATGCTCAAGGGAGATGCACCACTAACGCTATCATTAGCCTGTTTTCTAACAACACCTTCTCTTAACTTATAAATGAAAAGGATGGGAACATTAGTTAGACATTTGTAGAAATAGATAATAAGAGTGAGTATTGTTAGCTTGTAGGTTGTAGTAGGAGATTTTGTGAGATGACAACTTGTTGTGACATTCTTCTATTTGAGTAATAAATACTTCTATGCAATTGTTGTTGGAGCCTGCTCTTTTTATCCTGAATTCTCATATTACAGATTTGTGTAGAGTGGGCCTAATATATTTGTTGTTTTAATCCATTGTACTTCTTCTCTCTCCCTTTCTCTCCTACCTCACTCTCTCTTCCCCTCTCTCTCTCTCTCTCTCTCGACCCTCCAATCCTCTCACTATATCCCTCCCTCTATCCTTCTTTCTGCAGCCCTTCCATCTTTGTATCACTATCTCCCTCTCTTACCCTTCTCTACATCTCTCACTCCTCTCCCTCTCTCTCTCTCTCCATTCCTTCTCTCCCCTCTCCTCTTTAACATATCGGCGACACTGTGATGAGTTGGCAGCATTGGCCCAAAACCGAAGTGAAGGTATGATGAACCATAGGTGATGAATGAACCATCAAGATGATTACCCAACCCAAACAGTCACAAACATGGAGTGAAGGAAGTGTCATGTTCAAGAACGACTTGCTACCATAAATAAAATATTGTTCGTTCTTCCCAAATTTTTCCCTGGTCATTTGTTGACCAGTACCTCATTAATTTTTAACAAGCTTGAAGAGGATATCATTTGCTTGATCTATAATTCAACCCTTCGGGCGAATAAAGAATGAAGTATCGCTAATTAATAATTTAATGAGTCTAGCAATGAATGAAACTCAATTCTTGCCATGATTGACAAGCCTGTCACTATTTTATGATTTAACAAGCTTAACGATAGTGACAACCCGATCCTTTTTCATATTTAGAGAGTCTGAAAAAGAGGACGAAAGAGAACTCCATAATTAATTTTTTGTAAATTTGTCTCTTAGATCCGAAAAAGTGTAAAATAACCTCTTTGGTCATGTTTAACCAACGGTATTCCTTTTTCGTAAATAATCTGTCTCAGTCCGGAAAAGGGTTAAACTTATACTGAGTAGATATCAATTCATTTAATTTAACGAGCTCGAAATGACAAGTGTTCGGCAATCTTTTCACATTATCGGAGTCTAAAAAGAGCTGAAAGAAGACTCCAAGGGTTCCTTTTTCGCTGTTATGGAAGCTCGAAAAAGAGATAAAAGTGCGCTTCAGATCCATTTTTGTTTTTAACAAAGCTTGAAAAATAAGGAGAAAAAACATGCTTTGTGGTCAAGTCATTCTTAATAAATTTGCATGACTAATTTGTTCATCAATTGTATTTCCTGTTCAGAGCAACATCAAACGGATTAAAAATATTTGTTTCATGATAAAAACATAATAAAACTATAGTCACAGCAATAAATTTAACTTGCAAATAATTAAATGACTATTTAAAAGTAGTTTTACTATTCATTTTTACCATTTGCATTTTGGAGCTCTGAACCTGATTTTGCCCCCGAACTTCAGTCGTTGATTGCAGTCATTTCTGTGGATGGATTTCATCACCGTTTCTTCCAGGTTAGTGCCATGAACCTTCTCTTTCTATTGGTAATCATTTCATTTCCATTTCTTGCAATTTTTCAGGGTTTTAAGACCCCCTAGGTTAAATTTTCCCCAAAAAGAGGGCAACACACCCTTAAGGATCGAAACCTGCATTGCATAGCAGGTACAGTGCAAGGTACCTACATGTGCAACACACTGTCTCAAGCCTAAGCCTGCGTTGGGTGCATTTCAATTTTTTTGTTTTGATGTTTAGCTCAAAATTGACCTATTTTTCTGCAATGGATGGTTTCTAATGGATCTCTTACTTATGTTTCAGGTTTCCATCAGATAATAATGACGATTACATGGTGAGAAAGAGAATATGAAGAACAAGACATGATTTCCCTAAATGACCCAGGTACTGTAAGAGCCCTGAGGGATTGTGGACTTTTAAAGTACTTCAAGTTATCCGAAATGAGGCAACAAATCGAGCTTCCGGAGTTCTTGGTTCATGCATGGGATCCGGCAATAGAGGCATTTCACATTAAGAACCAAGTGGTTCCTATCACTGTTGAGGACGTGTACTTTCTCATAGGTTTGTCGAGGAGGGGTTTGCCCATTTCTCTTTCAGGGTCTACCGCTGGAGGAGAGACGGTGAGAGATTATATTTTGCAGTATTGTTATGCAGGGGCAGAATAGAGAAAAGATGGGAAGATTAACAGCCGTACAGTGAGAGATTTTCCTTTGAGAACCATCCTATTCACAATCACAAAACTTGCTGGCACAGTGACGCTACATGTGGCTAACAAATCTTATATGCAGTATGCGCTAGAGTGTCTCAAGACAACAGTCTTCAATTGGTCTAAAGCTATTCTTTCTCAGATAAAGGAACAACTAAATAAAGCAAAAGGAGGAAGGAAAAAGAATTTTAGTTATGGTTCGATCCTCATATCTTTTTCTTTGGAACAGATTCCATTGATGCAGCCACAGCATGTGACGCTGGATATCGCTAGTCCTAGAGAGCCTCAGATGCAGAGATGGGTGGAACTTATGGGTTGACATGTAGGGCAGTCGACAGTTGTATTTTCTACCGCATTCTTCTCCTGGTTCCAGCGACAGATTGTCGCCATCGATGATTATGCATATGCATCGAGGGTGCCCATATCATTTTTGCTAAGTTGTGACCGCCAGGGTGCCTAGTGCACGTTCAGGTGGCCCGTTTTCTGTTTGATCCCTTGTGGCATCATTCGTTTGGGTGCATTGTGTCGCGCCATGTGAGGTCACCCGACCGGGTACGTTCAGGTCAGGTCGTTTCGTTCGAGGGCGCCCGTATCATTTTTGCTAAGTTGTGACCACCCGGGTGCCTTATGCACGTTCGGGTGGCCCGTTTGTCGTTTGATCCCTTGTGGCATCGTTCATTTGGGCACATCG
Source organism: Pinus albicaulis (assembly GCA_034641835.2). NCBI lineage: Eukaryota > Viridiplantae > Streptophyta > Pinopsida > Pinales > Pinaceae > Pinus > Pinus albicaulis. The sequence continues at coordinate 133,417,460 of CM076577.1, read as the reverse complement.
TGTCGCGCCGTGTGAGGTCACCCTACCGGGCATGTTTGGTTCGGTTCATTTCATTCGAGGGCGCCCATATAATTTTTGCTAATTTGTGACCGCCCGGGTGCCTTGTGCACGTTCGGGCAGCCCGTTTTCCGTTTTCTCCCTTATGGCATCGTTCGGTTGGGTGCGTCGTGTCGCGCCATGTGAGGTCGCCTAACCTTGCGCATTTAGGTTAGGCCCTTTTGTTTGAGGGCGCCCGTATTAGTTTTGCTAAATTATGACCGTCTGGATGCCTTGTGCACGTTTGGGCGACCCGTTTTCCATTTTCTCCCTTGTGGCATCATTCGGTTAGGCGCGCCATGTCGCGCCGTGTGAGGTCGCCCGACCGGGCACGTTCAGGTAGAGTCGTTTCGTTCGAGGGCACCCGTATCAATTTTGCTACGTTGTGACTACCCGGGTGCCTTCGGTACGTTCGGGTGGCACATTTTCCATTTTCTCCCTTGTGGCATCGTTCGTTGGGCGCACTGTGTCGTGTTGTGTGAGGTCGCCCGACCGAGCGCGTTTAGGTTGGGTCGTTTCATTCGAGGGCACCTGTATTAGTTTTGCTAATTTGTGACCGCCCGGGTGCCTTGTGCACGTTCGGGTGGCTCGTTTTCCGTTTGATCCCTTGTGGCATCATTTGTTTGGGCGCGTCGTGTCACGCCGTGTGAGGTCGCCTGATCGGGCGCGTTCGGGTTGGGTCGTTTTGTTCGAGGGTGCCCGTATCAGTTTTGCTAAGTTGTGACCACCTGGGTGCCTTGTGCACGTTTGGGTGGCCCTTTTGCTGTTTGATCCCTTGTGGCATCGTTCGTTTGGATGTGTTGTGTCGCGCCGTGTGAGGTTGCCTGAAAGAGTGCGTTTAGGTTGAGTTGTTTCATTCGAGGGTGCCTGTATCAATTTTGCTAAGTTGTGACCAAACGTGTGCCTTGTGCATGTTCGGGCGGCCCATTTTCCATTTGCTCCCTTATGGCATCGTTTGGTCAGGCGCAGCGTGTCGCGGCGTGTGAGGTTGCCCGACCGGGCTCGTTCAGGTCGGGTCGTTTCGTTCGAGGGTGCCCGTATCAGTTTTGCTAAGTTGTGACTACCCAAGTGCCTTTTGCACGACGTTCAGGTGGCCCGTTTGCCGTTTTCTCCCTTGTGGCATCGTGATGCAGAGGCATTACGCTAAAACAATTTCCATGCATTTTTGTTGGACTTAGGGGTTTCTAGTTTTAAAAAGAGTTAGATTTTATGTAGTGAATTTAGTGGGTTTTTATTTATTTTAGTTAAATGCGAAGAATTATAACTGCCTTCGAATGATTAGTGGGAATATGAAGAGATAGTCAGTTTCAGTTTATCTGGGGATTAGGCTAAATTTAGAACCATAGGAATTTCATAGTTTTGTTGAGCGTTAAGGGAGGATGAAATGATTATTGTTAATTTGTATAAATAAGCCTCTGTGGCATAGACCTGCATAGAACTGCATAGAGTTAGAGATTCGGAGAGGCTGAGTAGGAGAATAGAAGGCCATTAAATTAGAAGATCTGGCCGAGGACCAGAAGATTGTAAGTAATTTCATTTATATGAAGGAACTTGATTAGTCTTATATGTGCATTGATTAATTCATGAATGGTTAAATACCTGTGTTGAGGATATGATATATATATGGTCTGCGTGAGAATGTTTTGGACCTCTGTAGTTAACTCTGTGAATGGAACTCTGATATCTGGGGGTAATGGCATTTCTGCAGGCCTTTGATGGATAATTGGAAAACTGTGGTTGAGTCTTGTGAATTTGACCCTGTGTGATTAAATTCCTAATAGATAGAGGATATCTATTGTGTAAATGGAGAACTCTGTGATAGATTTCACAGATAAGGCCATGAATGGGTGGAAGAGTCGATGTTAATTATACTGACATTGTGGTTTGCGTTGGAAGCACCGAGGTGAATCAGGAGGGATGTTAACCTATGTTTGTGATATTGGAAGCAATGGTGAGGTTTTATAATGAAACCTTAACACTATGCGATGGAGTGGTTTAACTTGCAAGGACCCCGAATCGAATGAAAATGTAGTTAAGAGGCGGATGGAACCATGAGGGAGAAGGAAGCGGAACCAAGAGTGTAAACACAGACAATGGTTTTTGGAACTAATCCGGCGGTATTCGCAAAGTTTAAAAGTGGTATTCGGTTTTTGAAATAAAAATGGGATACATTTCTATACTCAACACGTGGCATAAGGTTGTATTGCAAAACAACCCATTTCGCACTTTTTTGGAGGGTTAAAGCTCGTTCAAAAGAAAGTGCGATACTCGTCCAATCGGGCAGCAACAAGGATCGACAGTGGTCGCACTCTGAAATTTCATGGATATTAACGAGCAAAGAGGGGCGTTAAAAAGTGCACAATTTGGTCGCGCGATGATCGTTGATTTGGCAAGGTAAAATGAAATAAGCCTCTAGCTATCATATGGGGAGGTAAGTTAAATTGTATTGTGGGACCCCATTGTTTGTCGGGTTTTGTTTTAAATCGACATCAGAGTTGTGTTAATGGAGTATTAGGTGGTGGGATCGAGAATCCCTATTATATGGTCTAAACCATAGGCTTGATTAGATATCTCCCGCCCTCTGATTTGATTTTTGGACCTCTGTGTAATATGGGTTTTTATACAATTGCACATAGTATACAATGAGGGCTTTATAACCTTTTAAAAGAAGCTTCCGCACAGTAATACTCTAAATTGCCAGATAAGAGGATTAAGCAGGTGCGTACATTTTGATGCACAATAGAGGGTATGGTTTCATAACCATATAGTAAGGGTAAAGAGCTTCCGCACCTATGTTATTCAAATTGCCAGTTCAAAAGATAGAACATTGTGAGGTTGCCCAGATTGTTGAGATTTATTAGGGGTGAAAATTTTGAGATGCATTTATATGCACAGGAAAGAGGAAAATGTGAGGTTATGTGAGGTAGCCTCGGCATCACATTGTTCTTTGGGCGCGTCGTGTCATGTCGTGTGAGGTCGCTCAATCGGGCGCGTTCGGGTCAGGCCGTTTCGTTCGAGGGTGCCCGTATCAGTTTCACTAAGTTGTGACCGCCCAAGTGCCTTGTGCACGTTCGAGCGGCCCATTTGCGATTTTCTCCCTTGTGGCATCGTTAGGTCAGGTACAACATAGAAAAAAAATAAATTAGAGATACACAGAAACTCATATTAAAATTAAGATAACATTAAAAAAAACTAGACATACACGAAAATTCATATTAAAATTAAGATATAATAGAAAATAATATGAAACTTAAATTAATATTAAAATAACATCAAAACAAGAAAATTAAAAATAAATTTAAATGATTGTGGAAACTTAAATTAAAATTAACATAATCTAAAAATATATATCGAAATTAAAATTAATAAAAAAATTCAAATTACAACAATAATTAAAAAAAACATAAGAATTAAATACAACACCGAAATTAAAATTAAAACAATTTAAAAAATATGAGAGTTAATATTAGATTTAAATCTTAAAATAAAATTAAAAGCTTAAAATAAAATAATAACAGTTATAATAACAATAATGCACTCTGCCAAAACTGACCGGGCCAAAGCAAGAAAGGGAGGCATTCATTAAAGATCGCATATATCGCACACACAAATATTTAGGCCAATAGGCCTTCTCTTATGAAAGAGAAGTTTAAAAAAATGACACTAGGGTAACTAACCACCTCCTGATCACCCACAATTTCATAGCTTGCATACGCATTACCTGAAGATTTCCCGTTCGTCTGTTCGTCCGCTCTTGGAGTCTTTCACATCGCAGATCGCAAGGCTCCTTCTTCTCTGTGTTTGCGAGAAAACAGTGTTCCAGGAGAATTTGGAGAAATTGGTCATCTTTGAGTGGGTTTCCAGATACCAAGAAATTTATTAGATAGGGTTTCTATGGTTTATGAAAAATTGGGGGGAGAATCCGGGTTTTTATGTGATAGGGACTCGATACCAGGGTTTTAGCGGAAGCAAACATGTGGTTGGGTTCTATTAGAGTCGGTCTTTACATCCCTCCGTCAGAGATCATTTCTCTTATTGCATTTTATTTTAGGTGTCTCATTCAGCTCATTCATCTGCATTCCGTTAGGTGCATGCCATTATCTGACGGAAGGGTCTCTTCATGAGTTTCCCTCATGTTTGTACCTGTTGGGTTTAGTCGAAATTTATCAAAAGTTCATTAAAGGTTGATTTCAGTCATTTACAGTCATAGATGGTATTTTGGTAGAAAAGAGTCATTTCACTTTCCAGGTCTAGGGTTTGGTCTTCAGAAATGTTAAATAATGCTGGCAGGCCATGAGGATGTCTTCAATAAGTTTTCATTTCAAGATCTTCATCGTCAATAATGCTCGAGGATGTTTCTTCTTCAAAACTCTGTTTTGAAGAAGAAATTGTCAAATTTATTGTTTGTAATAAATATGTATTTTAAAGTTTTTTCCGCCATGAAGTACTTCAAATGCAAACTATAGTCTTCCTTTGTCGAAGTTCAATGCCATCATCCCTGCAAAAATCAACCAAGAAAACATCATTTCAAGCTAGAAAATCAGAAGGAAATTGGAAAAGACAGAGTTGTATTAAATGCAAAAGTGCCAAAGCCAAAAACATTACAAAGTCGGTCTTTGAGAAACAAAAATTAAATCCATGTCTATATAAGATATTTCTCTAATTTATTAATCCATTTGCATCACGAGATATTAAAAAAAAATCCAAGAGAGAAGTCGAGTTGAAGTTGGAGGAACGAAGCTGTGATTTTAGAGGGCCGACTGTGTGTTGGAATTCAACGTGGCGCATTGGCAGAAGGCGCGGCGCATAGAGCCGAAGTTCACTGTGCAATTTCCAACGGGCGTGGTGCACCCACACGACGTGGCACACTGGGTTTGTGCGCGGTGCACAGAGCCCCCAAGCCAAAATTTACCACCGCTTCATCAATTTTTAAAACAACTTCAACACCTTTGCTCAAGTAAGTTTACACAGTGCTCTTGCTGGTATTTGGTGTGGTTTCAGATATTTGTTTGGAGAATTGGGTTGGTGAAATATAAACCCTATTTATTTTGCCAAAATCGCTCCTTGGGGTTTGAAATCAAAGTTTCAAAATTTGTTTGGTGCTATACTATTGCCATAGACCACCATATTCTCCCTTCCTCACTGTCACGCTATCATACCACAATCCTTCTCCTATTCCTGTTGTCCCATATCCTTTATATCCTTTGTTCCCATGTTTCATCCTCAAACCCTATCACTTGCCATCACTTCCCTCCCTTCATATCATTGATAAAACTCTAATTCCCAAAGAAATTCAAGGACTATTTTGACATCCGTGATTTCACCTAGCTTGAGTATATCTTGTCATTTCATTTACTCCTATCTACCCCCATCACTATCACCCATTCCTATATCACTTATAAAGGCTCCAAATACCGAAGTTCCCCAAGCAGTAAGTGACTTTCCTTCCACTCCAAATTCACTTGACAGTCTATTGTATTCATTGTGATATTTCCTTACAGCCTCTCATTTCATATGTGGCACATTTGGTATTGAAAGACAAACTCTTGTTTTCACCACCTACATATCAGCATAAACACCTTGTTTTCAGCACCATGTCAGAGACAAATTCATCATATGAGCAGGGATATGAGCAAGACAGTGACTCAACCACCGAGCTAAATGTACCGAGGAGGTCTCATAAAAGTGGCAGGCACATCAGGGAGGAGCCCACTTCTTTGGCTCAATTGCAGGCCTGCCCGCTTGCCATGACATGCTTTCAGCAACATTCATGTTTTCAGTATTGTGAGATGATTTCTTAGATTCAACATCATCAGGAGTTGGTTCGCTTATTTGTGCTACATTTGCATGATGGTCATGTAAACCTTGCTGGAGTGAACTTCACCTTGACACCAGAGACCATTTCTGAGGCAACCGGGATACCAAACATAGGTGAGGAGTGGAATAAGAGACAGCAGCTGGATAGAGCATATTATGAACCTTACATCAAGCCTGGATATTTGAGGCAGTTGAGCAGAGTATTTCCATTCCGGTTTCTGAAGGAGTCCTATGCGCCATTAATGAAACTCATCATTAGATACTTCAGCTGTGAGGGTAGATTCTCACGCCTTTATGCATACCATATCAGACTTTTGATGCATTTCATGAGAGTGTGACTGATGAATATTCCATACTTCATGTGCCAAAACATAGAGCGGATGCCTACCCTTGTGCAGAAGAAGACTCCAGAGCAGCAACATAACATCATTTATCATTATGCGCTCATTAAAATCATTGTAGTGCATCAGCTTGGATTGCAGGGCATTGCATGGGAGGAGTTCATTTCCCGTGACTTCTTTACAGCCCCTCAGCCTCCTCCAGAGATTTTTCACGATGCAGGTGAGCCTTCGCATCAGTTTGAGGTTCCTGAGACAGATCCCATCAGTGTTCCAGTGTGTGTTACCTATCAGAGAGGTACCAGAGCCTTATTTGCAGCAGCACGACGAGTACTATCTCCGCCCAGGGTGGAAGGGGTCTCGTTACCTTCGACAGCAGCGCGAGTACTATCTCCACATGGCGTGGAAGGGGTCTCGCCTTCTACATCAGCACAGGTACAGGACAGAGGCAAGAAGCCTATGCAGGATGAGGGCCCCTCAGGAGGCCAAGATACTGATTTTATATTGATCGATGTTGATTCGAGCTCTCCCAGCTCAAAGCTGAAAGAGATCATCCAGGAGAAGAAAGAGGAGATCGACACGCTGACCGAGAAATTGTAGAGAGCTCAGTGGGTTATAAATTACTTGGAGCAGCGGAATAAACAATTGGAGGATCAGCAGACACTCATAGAGTTGCGGCAAATCCGTGAAGACCGTGAATTGGCCCGAAAGAGACCAGGTGACATGACACCATTTGAGCGGGAGACTTGCCTTACGAGAGTCAAAATTCATCTGGAGAAGCTCTTGGCGAAGGCCAATAGGGACAAAGACATGCTCAGACATATGAAGAACCACTATTGGGCCCGCACACACGTTTGCAGAGCTAGGATGAAGATCCTGAAGGCGAGGTTGAGAAGAGCACTGAAACGGCGAAAAAGGCCTGATCCACTCCAAATCTTGGTTGAAGCTTCCTTGGCTGAGCATGGGACATGATGGGAGACATTCACTCCAAATTTCAGCAAATTTGGAGTAAATTTTGTCATTTTTGAAATTTTGGTTGCAAAACAGGTTTTTCTGCCCGACGTGTCGCGCCACTCGACGCGCGCTTACGTTTGAGAGATCTTCTGGAGGAAAAATTTACATTTTTGGATTTTTTATGGTAAATTATGCATGCTCAGGAATGGCTGAGAGATTTCATGAAGTTCTGGGTGGTCTTAAAGGTCAAAAACACTCCAAAAATGGCCTTTCTGCCACTTTTTGCACCAGCAGGAACCAGTCTTGGGAGATTGCAGTTTTGGAGGGGAAAATGACATCCAAATTGAAAAATTCCACTTGGGTTGGATAACAGATAGATAGGGATTTCCAACGAGCTATCATGAGCTCAATTGGGACTTTAGGAAGTGCCCCCAAAATAGGCTCAAAGTGGCACGGCACATTGAGTTTTCTGGCGCAACGCATAGAGGAATTTTGCCCAATTTTCACTTTTCAGCTCAGAAATTCGGCCAATTTGACTAGTTTCACTTTTGGATGTAATTATTGATCTATCTTAATGTAATTTTGTAGCTATGATGTAAATTTTGCATGTTTTTACTTGTTCTAGAGGATTCATTCACTAAAAAGTGAAAATTAAGTGAATGGATCAGTTTCCTAGCATATAGAGGCAAGTTGTTTGGCTGCCTAGATTTTAGCTCCATGTTTAGAATTGGTTGAAACAGCTCCTAGAAGGATGAGCTCGACCCCTAGAGGCATGGGATGGGGTTAGGATGGTCTATATATTGTATTTTATGAGACATTTTCAGGGTTGGACTCTTGGGAAAAGTTTGGCACCTCATTGTATATCCATTTTCAGTTTTTGGCAAAGGAAAGACCAGAGTTTTGCAGCACTTGTTGGGATCCTTGTGGCTTCTGAGTTTTGATGATGTTTTTCTCCATGTTATTGTAAGTTTCATTAATTTTATATGTATTCCATTTCCCTTCTCTTTGCTTCTGAATTAGACAAATGAGTAACTAAGGTAGAATTCATTAGTTTGTTGGTGCTCTGCCTTAAAATTTTGTTTAGTTTTACATTTTTTTGCGTCATTTTGAAGAGGATCCTTGCACTCTCTTGCCCTCTTCAGCTCCTCAGCAGTCTTTTCAATCCATTCATTTGATCTAAGACATCAAAGCCGCTGCTTTCCTCGCCCCAACTTGAACTCTGCAAGAATTTGGCCTCATCCCCAAGCCCAAAATTGTTTTTCCCTTTTTCAAACAAAAACCCTTAAAAATCATTTCAAACTCCTTGATTCATATACCTAGCCTAAAATTAGCACTCATTTCAGTCATCTCAAGCCCTATTGATACATTTTTCCTGAGATTGACCCGGAGAGAGCCCTCTCCTGTTCTGGTAGGGCTAGCTACCAGACTGAGCGTGGTTTGGTGTTACCCTGAATCCCGCCTTCCTTCAGCCTAAGGTGGATTTGGGCTATAACATATAGGATAAAATTAATTTACCTTAAAAAACAAAAAACAATTTGTAGAAGCTATATGAAATATTTAGAAGTTGGAATCTCTTTACAAAAATATCACCAAACATCTTATAAATGGCATATTACGAACTAGTAAGAGTCACCAAGGTTTCTAAACTTTATTATAAATTTACATCCTTTAAATTTTCCCTAGCATACATAGGAATCAAATATCGTTTTGGGTTTCATAAGACAATATTACTTCAACCTACTATAATATCACAAAATTAAATCGAGAAAAGAAGAGGAAAATGACTATGTCTTGGTTGTAACAAAAATTTGTCAAAAGGGAACAAAATTATCAAGAAAAAAAAAATTTCCTTTGGAAATAATTATGAAGAGAAAATGTATGCATCTACATGCAGAAGTGAGGAAGAACTTATCTACATAGAAGGTAAGGAAACACTGATGAAAATTGTGTGCAACATTGATTTAGATGGATGCGAGATATATATTCATGCATGCGTAGGTTTGTGAACTACTTAAAACTTGAACATTGTTGGTTACATTAATAAGAAAAGGGTCATAGCTCTTACTGACTCAGGTAATACCCATAATTTCATTAATAAAATATTGGCATGGTGCATCAATTATTTTGTATATCCAATGACATTTTTTCAAGTTTTGGTTTCCAATGGAGAGATTATTTATTGTGTGGGAAAATTCCACATAATTAAAATGAGCATGGGAGAATATAAATGTGAAATATCAATGTGTTCCATTCAAATTAGAAGTATACATATTGTTTTTGGTATTCTATGGTTAAGAACAATCAGTACAATTTATGTGAACTATAATGAAATATTCATGATATTTGAATTTGAATGAGTTCAATATGAGGTAAAAGGGTTAAAATATGGACCTTGTCAAGCAATTAATTCTCAAAGAATCTAAAAGATCCTAAAATGAAGTAGAAATTAAATTGTGGTTAAATTGTATTCTATGGAAGTTAAGTAGGAAGATGAAACTATTCCTAAGGAATTAAAAGGAACCTTGGAAAAGAATTATAGGGTCTTCAAATAAATTCTTAGAGGACTATCTCCATTTAAATACCATGAAAAAAAAATTGAATTAATTACTATAAGTACTCCTAATTCCATTTTTATTATCATCGATAGACACAAAAGTTAGGTACACTTTTTTTGAATTTAAAGTACATAAACAACAAGCCATGTAGAAAAAGTGTTCATGAAGTGGATTCATAGACTTCATGTTCTTTATTAAGTAGTATAAAGTGAGAGAGATTCAAAATTCACTCATTTTTTTTCAAAATAATAATGCAATATGAGTGGAATAACACTAGTAATAAGTTCATCATATCATACACAAATAAATAGTTAAACAAAAATAGTAAAAAAATGTTTAGAGTTAGCATGATGGTATTCCTCACAAAAAATTACTCATTGATGGATAAAGTGGCTTCCTTTGGCATAATGGTGGTATTATAATACCTATCATACATCTACTAAAATTACCCCATTTGAGACTCATCATGGATACTTTTCCCCTAGTATCTCATATTTTTTATAAGATAAGTCCAACTTACATGCAATGGAGTCACATATGGAGAATAATTAAGAAAAATTGAAAACTATTAAGGAAAAATTCAAATGTTTAAAAATGGGATGAAGCCATAAGAATATCAACATCGAAGAGAATGAAAATGTGGGGAGGGTGACTGTGAATTTTGTAGACTAAAACCTTATAAGAAATCTACACTCAAGAAAAAGAAGAATTAGATAATAACTTCAAAATTTTACAGTCCCCATAATATTATTCATGGGACTGGAAAAGTAGCGTATGACTTATATTTTTCTTCTTCTCGCATTCATAAGGTTTTTCATGTGTCTTTCCTAATAAAGGTTGTGGGACAAAATATACAAGTGCAAAAAAAACTTCTAGAAATAAATGAAGAAGAAAAATTGATCCTTGAACCAGAAAAGGTTGTGTATGAAGGTTCTCTAGTTCTTCAAAATTGGACCATTATGGAGTACCTAATCAAGTGGAAGAACATGCCTTTAGAAGAAGCTACTTGGGAAAATTAGTAGTTCATGAAGAAACTCCCTCAATTACAAGCTTTGAGATTACACCATTTTTTTATATATATAGGAACCATGTTATGGCCTTTGGGTCCTATATTAAGGCCATAATAAAATTTTATTATTAGTTTGATTATTATTTTAGGATTTAGCTAAAACATTTCATGCTCCCATTTTATTATAATTTTACTCCTTCTCTCCTTTGTATATATATAAATGATACCTATTCATAGGATTATAAAAAGTATTAACTTGTACATTGTATCCCTAAAAGTGAATTGTAACCCCTCAAAGTGGACTGTAATTATTGGTTTCTTATGGAATTGTTTATCGATCCTAATACCTAAATGATTCATCTAGGGAATAGAACCTTATTTTGTTTCCATGATACCATTAATATGTCCTTGAGGAGAAAATTATACATGCCCTATCTATGTTCACTTCCATTTACAGTTTTCACCTTCAACACTACATTCATATAGTTATTTATTTAAGTATTTATTGCTTCATATTCCCATTATTTTCCCATTTTTTTTTCCTATTTGGATACCTTTTGTATATTTCATCTTTAAACATAGTGGTTAGAGTAATTAATGGGACCATTGTCCCTTCATGGAAATCATTCTCATCTTCTTCGTACCTTTTGAAGGTACAAAGAGGTCATTGTGATTCTTTGGCATTAAGTTCATTTACAACAACATGCCTTTGTTATCGATGTTTAAAGCATCTATGGCGAGTCACCCTTATGTTCCACAATTTCTCTTTAGTACATATTGATCCTTGACACTTGTTACAATTTACCTTGCCTCCATGATCTTTACCCATCCATTCTTTCCAACTTATAACCTCCATTCATCCCCTTGATTTATTGATCTATCCAAGAAAAGCTCTTTTCATATTAATTGACCATTCCATATGGAATGATTTCAATCACGACTAGGTCATCCTTTTTTATTTTTCTCTAAATAAGGAAATTTTTTAGTCCCTTGGTGCCAATATGAATCATCTTATACTTTATACCTCACATTATTTTCAAGTATTTGTAGTCCCTTGACTCTAGTGGCCTTTTCCCTATTGAATTCAACACATGTTATAAGGGATTGGATTAGAATACATTGTACCTTAGGCCCATATTCCTCACTGATGGGTGTTTTGAACTAAGTAGGGAGAATCACTATTTTTATTTTTATTTTTTTGTTTCTATGTGCTCAAATACCACTCATCAACACATTTTTATCTTAATACACCTGATGGTCCAATGGTTTAGTGCACTATACTATTTTTGTAGACATGTGTGAATTGTATCATGTGTAAAGAAGGAGTTACCTTTGAAGGAGATCCCCAATTTTAATACCCCTAAATATTTTTTTCCAGGTATATAGCTCTAGTTATTATACTTTACATGTTGTACCTTTATAGTTCTTTCTATCCGTGGGTGTCAATGGGCCTCCTCGTATTCACATGATCGCCTTGATTCTAAAGTTATTTGTATGTATCCTAATACCCATTTACTTTTTCATGGGCTAACCTTAACTAAGTTGGATATTTCCTCATCGCTCTAAAACTTGGTAGGATCTCATGTGGTCAACTCTATCTTATTTTTGGACATGGCTGAAATTTGTAAATATTCCACTACATCACCCTAAATTGTAGTTCCTTAGAGTCGCTTTCCTTAGTTCCACCATTGTCTAATTGTCGTTTTGAGCTTCCATCCTCTTTGCCCATTTCAAATATTCAAAGCCCCCATCTTATTCAGTGGGGTTTCTCAAGTGCTTTCTTTCCACCCTCCACACTAGGATGCAAAATTAATTCCTATGTATCAAGGTAAAATATAGTCATGATGTTTATATGTTGGACCTAACCCATTTTATTTTTGCCATATGTATGTAGGAATATTCATCTCATTGTTTTATATTGTAGCACCTATTCAATAGATTCATATTGTATAATATTAAGAGCTCATTTTTTTACTTTCTTAGTTCATTTATGCCATGGAATACTATTGTATTATTATTATGAGATATATTGACAAGTATGGGTATTCCTACCTACCTCATTCAATTTGAAATCTTCTATACATATCACCTTTTGACTTTTTTGTTGACAAGTGGTTCTCCATTTCTTCCTCGATGTGTAGTCCTTCTTTTGTGCACACTCTTCTCCATTATTGGTCCTTCTCAAGCTTGGAAAAATAAAATGCTATATATTTCAGTTATATGATTAGCTCCTAACTTCACATATCAATGGGAAATTTGTTTTCACCCAAAAATTGCTCACTTGTGATAAACATTGTTACCAATGAAATAGGTAACCTGACCTCAAAACGGGAACTCTAGCCCAAAAAGACTCAAAAAACATGAAAAACACCCCAAAAACAAAAAAAGTATATTCTAGAACGCACTTGGTTTTTTTTAAGGTCAAATTTCAACATTTTATAAAATTATGCTAAAAACAAAATTGTTTCTTGAAAAAAGGATTGAAAAAACACCCTCAAAACAAAACCAGTTGATGCTGGAATATGAAAAAAAAAATTGTGTAATATTTTTGACATTTTTTAAAATAGAAATAACATTTTTTAATTTTTAAAATTCAAACATTAAAAAAAACCTAAAATTTAAGAAAAAAATAAATTTTAAAAATAAAAACATTTTAAAAATTTAAAAATATATAGGAATAAAAAAATAAAAATAAAAACAAAATAAAAATTTTAATTCAAACATTAAAAAAAACCTAAAATTTAAGAAAAATAAAAAATAAAAAATTTAAAGATTAAAATTTCAAAATATATAGAAATAAAAAAATAAAAATAAAAACAAAATAAAAAAGCAAGTTTAAAAAAGAAAGAAATTATAAAAAATAAAATATAAAAATTATAAAAAATAAAATATAGAAATTAAATTTAAAAAAGAAAAAGAAAATATTTATTAAAAAAAAAATTAAAAAAAATATAAAAAAAAATATTAAATTTTTAGAAATTTAAAACTTAAAAAAAAAAAACATCATTTAAACTAAAAGTAAAAAATGAAAAATTAATTAAACATAAAATACAATAAAAATATTAAATTTAAAAAAATATATATTAAAAAAATATACATTTTAAAAAATAAATTAAATTTAAATTATAAAAAAATAAAATATAAAAAAATAAAATATATATATATATATATATATATATATATATATATATATATATATTTATATATATATATATATATATATATATATATATATATATATATATTTAATATTTTTAATATAATATATATATATATATATATATATATATATATATATATATATTTAATAAAAAAAAAAAAAATTTAATATTTTTTTTAAATTTTAATTTATTATTTTAATATCAACATTTTTTTTTATATTTAATAAAATCTAATAATATATATTTTTAATTTAAGTTCATATATATATATATATATATATATATATATATATATATATATATATATGAACTTAAATTAAAAATATATATTAGATTTATTAAATTTAAAAAATGTTGATATAAAATAACAAATTAAATTTAAAAAAATATTAATTTTTTTTTTTTTTTCTTTGAATTGGTTTACTCTTATTATTGATACAAAAATTACAGAGAGGTCTTAGCCTCAGAAGTTCTTTCCCAATGAAGCAGCAATCTGTTAAGTGAAAAGCTTAAAGCTAACCAGAAATTAACAAAAACTGCATCAAAAACCCTGTTGAGACACTGCCAAACATGGAAAAGCCGCCCATGCAGGGGAAACCGGCTATGAGACATAATAGCCAAGACAAAAGAAGGTAGAGCATGAGACCTGAAACACAAAAAAGCAGACCCAGACTTGCAGTTAACCATCAAAAACCTGAAGGTGTAAAAGCTTTCAAGAAACCTGTGAGTCAGAGGGCTTTTCTTCAATGATTGGGCAGCCTAGTCGTGGGTGTCTTCATCCTGCATCTGGCATTCGTCGCTGTTCGTGGAACCTCCACCCTTGACATTGCTCGGGCTGCCAGGGGCACATTTGCCAAGGACCTCACTGCTACTGATGTTTGCCCACTTCAGATTGAAAAAAGGAGGAGTTGGCAGTAAATCGTTGAAGCTTTTCTCCTTAGATGCACCCAAGTCCTGAATATTCTCCTGCGCAGTGTCAGCATGAATGTCGACGGTGAAATTGGCAATCATGGTGGCGCTGCATATGGCACAAGGAAAGCGGAATTGAACATTGTGGGAGTAAGCAAGATGGGAAGAAAGAGAAGGCATGGTGTGGGTAAGGCCCCGGTCATAAAGAGAGCGATCGAACCTCTGGCATCGACCACTCCGAGTAGCAGGATAACGCCGAGAAAGAGACTCAGAGGAGTGAGAGGTCGAACCAGATTCGGAGGAGAAGGGCAAACGGGCAGTGTGACCACGACTAGCCCCTCTTCTAGATCTTATACGATGTCGAATTCTCGGCATGATGCAGTTGGCATTCAAGACCCCTGAGCAGAGGCGGGGAGTACTGACCTCCACAGATGGTAAGGGGGAATTAACCAGAGGAGCAGAGGCACAGTCAAAAGGTGAAATGGATCGGGAATTACAGAGAGGGCTGCGAGTAGAAAGGATACCGGGCTCCAACTCAAAGCAGCAAGCAAGAGTGCATCTCTTGCCAGTGCCAGACCGAGACCAAGGCACGTCTACCTCCTTGGAACATCTAGCTCGCAGAGGAAGAGCAGAAATGCAGCGAAATTGAGGCTCCATGTCTAAAATGCAGTGAGTCGTACGAGGCCAGGGTGACTAACGTTAATCGGCATTCAAGGCAGGGAGTAGGGTGGCAATGCATCTGAGAGCGGTCTGATGGTGGATGGCAGTGCTTTTAATCCACATGTTGACACCTTATCTCTCTTTGCAGCAATGGCAGAAAGAAACTCCATGACACACATACAAGGGAAAAAAATATTAAATTTTAATAAATAAACAAATAAACAAATAAATTTTGAAAGAAAAAATAAATTTTAAATTTAAAAAAAAAAAAAAAAACGTGGTTAAAATAAAAACTTTAAAATTCAATTAAAAATGGAAAATTGAAAAAAATAAAAATAAATAAAATAATATTAAATAAAAAAAATTAAAAAACAAATTAATTTAAAAAAAATTAAGTTTAATTAAAAAAAAAATCTAATTTTAAATACAAAATTTTAATTGAAATATAAAAATATAAATAAATAAATATATATATATATATATATATATATATATATATATATATATATAATTTTAATTGAAATTAAAAAAATATAAAAAATTTATGTAATTAAAAAAATAATAATAAAAAAATTTAAAATTTAAAAAAATATTAAATTCAAATAAATTAAAAAAAAATACAAAATTTACTAAATTTTAAAAAATTGAATGAAAAAACTAAACATAAAATTTAATAATAAAAAAAAATATGCACAAAGAAAAAAAAATCAATTAAATAAAAAAAAATACAAAATTTAATAAAAAATTTTAACAAAATTTAGAAAAGAAAAATTGAAAACAAAAAAAATGAATAAAATTAAAAAAAAAACAAACAAAAAAATTAAAAGAAATTAAATTTCAAATATTAAAAAAAAAAAAAATTGAATTTAAAAATAATTAATTTGATTTTTTTTTTTTTTTTTTTTTTTTTTTTTAATTTAATATATTTTATTATTTTTTTTTTTTTTTTCATTTCAAAAAATTAAAAATTATTTTGTTTTAATTCAAAATTTTTATTTTAAATATAATTTTTTTTAATTTTAATTTTTTTTTAATTTTGTTTTTAAATTTAATATTTTAGATTAATTATTTTTTAAAATTTAAAATATATTTATTAAATTTATTAAATTCTAATTTAATTTAAATTTTTTTTTTAATCTTCTAGTTTATTTAGTTTTTGGTTTTTAAAATTTATAATTGTTTCATTTAAAAAAATAACAGTGAATTTATGGATATTTGTTTTTTAATTATTTGGATGTGGTTTTTTTCATTTTTTTTATTTTGATTCTTTTATTTTAATTTTCTTTTTCAATTTTAAATTTTTTTTTTTTTTAATTTGTTTTTTTTTGTTAATTTTTAAATTTGTATTTTTTTTCTTCTTATTATTATTTTTTTAATTTAATTTTTTCTTTTTTGTATTTTTTTTTATCTAAATTTTAATTTTGTAATTTAAATTATTTTTAAATTTTCTATTTAAATTTTTTTTTAATTATATGGTTTTTTTTAATAACTTAGAAAAAAATGTTTTTTGATGTTTTTTTTTTTATTAATTTTTTGGTTAATTTTTGTTTTTTTCTTTAAATTATGTGTTTTTTTTTCAAATTTTGTCATTTCTTTTGATATAATTTTTGAATTTTTTTGTTTTTTTTGTTTTTATTTATTTATTTTTGTTTAAATTTTTTATTTTTACGAGTTAATTTTGTTTTTTTTTTACATTTTTATTGTTTTTATATATATATATATATATATATATATATATATATATATATATATATATATATATATATATATTTTTTTATCTACGTTTTGTGTTTTATTACCAACATGAAAATCACCACTCTGAAAAAAAAAGGTTGATGTTGCATCAATACATTTCAAAATTAGCATGAAAATCACCGCTCTAAAAAAAATAAAATTGATGTTGCATCAATATGTTTCAAAATTAGCATGAAAATCACTAACATTTTAAAACAAATATTCATACTTCATAAATAAAAATATTAGTGTAAAAAATGTGCACAAAAAAAGGGGGTGATTCTGCATCACCACTTTTCAAAATCAGGTGCTTTTTATGCTACCAAAAAAAAGTAGATAACAGTGCAGTTACCTATTTCATCGGTAACAGTGTTGATATTTCCACAAGTTTTGTCAAACTATACCATTATTATCAAGTTTTACCTCCATTCCACCTCACTCTCTAGCTCCAGTAGATCTTTAACATTTGTTGGGACAAATATTTTTTTTTGACCTAGAAAGAGAATGTATATACTACCCAAAAAAATTCTATGTTACTAGTGAAATGCACAATTTTTATTTCTTCCCACTTAAATTTGCCAAAAAGAAATGTAATTATACGTGGAAATTCTAAACTTTATTTTCTAGTCTTAGCCTTGATTTGTTGATCACTAATAACTATTTTAACTATAGTTTCAAGAGAACTTAAATATTATTTTCTCTATAAATAAAGGTTTGAAATCACTACCTCCCTCCATCCATCCATCCATGATAAAGTTACTCCTCTTGATAATGCTCCTTTTTTTTGTAAGTTTAGTAGTGCCTTTCTATTTTCTATTTATCAAAAAACAGCAGGTTGCTACATATCAAAACTTGATTGCCTCAACCTGCCCAAAGGAAAACAATTCTGTTGGCCACCTTAAAGAGTTAAAGGCCATCCAATATTGAAAAATTTTAAACCGTCTACTATCAGCTATGTCCAATTTACTATCTATAACTTATTCAAACTGCAAATATTAAATGTTATCCACAAAATACATATAACAAAAACAAAGGAAATACTGTGTCAGTCATCCGAAGATTATATTGGTGTCAGATCCTTTACACTTGAGCCGAGCATATCCACCTGCTGCATGGATTGCAAGTGACGATCTATACAGCCAAGATGAATAGTACCACTCTGCTGGGATACTCAAATTTCTTGAATATCCCTTTTAATGTCTTGTAGAGTAGAAGCAACTTTTGAGTCACCACCAATTTCCTGTATACTCATGAGTGCCTTGTCTAGAACACATTTTATCTTTCAGTATGTGTGAATTGACTGGTGAAATAAAGATAGTCTACTCCTATGTTGCTAGGATCTTTAAGAAAATCCAGTGTTTCATCCTATATTTCGCCTTCCTCTTTGGTGTTGCAGTCTCTTTCCCATCAAACAATAAGATTCCAAACCTGTGGAGGAGTACCCGCAGACTAGGCATCGAAGAGGTTTTCCATGACCTCTTTCTTTGATTTTCTCCCTCTCTTACTAGGCCCCACAGTAGACTTAGTTTGTCTTTGTTTCCCCTTTTCCTTGTCCTCTTTCTTAGTCGTTTTAACCATATTTGTATACAGAAGTAGCCAACACTCTGTCCACTGACAGTGTTGTACCAATTCCTTGGCCAGTGATTGAGAAACACATGTATATACTTTATAGAGGCTTATGTACCGTAACATAAATACAATAACTGTTTTGTGCAAGCATTGGTGAAAAGGACCCACAACAATGGGCATTACATCCTGGTAATCAACAAAGTAATAGCCATCCACGTTCTCCCTTCTGAGGGTGGTGAAATTGTAAGCATTATTATGATAAGGGTGTAATTGCATGGCAAAACATCTACACTTAAACTCCGACAGAGAAAGAGAAAATTTGACATACCACAACACCCAGAGACAATGAAAACAAGAGTGCGACCCAGACTGACAAATACCCCTATAAACCTCCCTGCATTGTCTATAACCAGAGTTTGAACTATGACGAATATACTGAATCCTTAGGATAGATATGTTTACCTGCAACCCCAAAAAGGAATTGGCCACATGACTGAATAATTGAGGGAAAGCGGGTATAGAAACAAGGTTACGACGAGCGCCATTAGTAGGGTAGTTGTTTTTAGCCATACATTCTAATTCATAATTCTGAGAATCTAAGGTCTATGGCCTATCATTTCCTACAACATTCAGGGTACAGGAATACTGGTAACCACAGTGACATAGAAATTTAAATAAATGATTAGCCGTAGGGGTCCATGAGCCAAGAACAACAGGAACAATATACAAACAGTGAGGAAGAAATGCAATTAAACATAAATCACCAATAAAATCTATGCATACAAGATAACCCCAATTCGAACTATTAATGTAAACATAATTCGAGGTATGACTATAATATTGAAAGCCATGCAAGCCCATGGAGTTTTGAAAACCTCCATCGAAACTGTGACAAGGAACTGCATAAATAAATTTGCACAGGAATGGAGACATCTCATCACGGACAATTGTTGTATAATAGACCTCAGCATACATCATAAGGAGATATACCACATACCAGGTGTGTAGTTGATGGCGTAGATTTACAACCTTCTTCCGCACTACACCTACACCTCCTTCCTCATAATTCAACCGGGAAACAATGCCTCCTTGCCTTACCACGGTGTTCATAAACCCTTTCACCTGATAGTGCCATTTCCTAGACTTTTTTGACAATAATATTTGGCCTCCAACTAAATCGTCATCAATCAAAATAACTGGCGTGTGTTTGTACTGCCCCTCCGGATAGCTACCGTCTTTATCCTCAAGTGATCGTGTGGTGCACGTTAATGCGTGCCACCTCACTTCCCTCTTCTCCCACATGGCACCCTGATTGGGGATCTCGAGAATTCTCCATGCCTCTATCGACGATTATCTAGAGTGGGTGTAGTTTTTCTTCCTGAGCCATGGCTGTCCGATTAATATCTAGATGTCATCCCACATGATTACACCCGCAATTTTCCAGGTAGTCAGCTGCCTCATTCCCAGTGCTATGGACATGTGATGGGATGAGATAACCTATATCATGGATGATCAAAATGATTTCCTGGATTAGGCATTCCTTCCTCCAACTTTGACTTATTTTATCCCATGGAATCCCCTATTGCATCTTCTGTAATACCTCGGTTACCATAGCTGAATCCCATTCTACTATGAGTTTGTGGTACATTTCCCTTACTGCTATTAACAACCCTTGTTTCACCACTAGTAATTACGCTTCGTTTTTGGTGGCTAACCCTAGTTCCATCGCGTATATTCCGCAAAGTGAGCCCTGCAATTCCAAAATATACCACCTACTCCCGCCTGTCTTGGGTTACCAATAGAAGCCCCATCGTAGTTAAGTTTCATAAACCCTGGTTGTGGCATCTGGAACTTGTCTTGAGGATTTCGCCTTAGTTGTTTCGTTTTCCACATAGTCTGGGAAAACATTTTATATTTTAGGTTGAAAATGGTAAGGATGCAAGCCTCATTCCCATTTGTTTTCCAATATTCTTTAGTCCATTTCTCTGCTAGGATGGTCTCTCGAAAATTTTGAAGGATCACCTGCAAGATTTCTTCTTTTTATCTAATCTCATCCCTGAATATTCTTTTATTCCTTTCTTTCCAAATAGCCCATAGAAGAAACCCCATAGATAACCTTCAGGCTTTGTTAAGGACTTCACAGGAATATACCCCTTTTATCTAAGTTACAATAGTCTGTTTGATGCTTGTGTTGTCCCTGTCAGTTTGTTGGAATACCATGGAGATGTTCAGCCAGAGTGATTCAGCAAGAGCGCAGTAAGACTACCCGACTAGGAGCATTGAGCACCCCGAAGACCCAATTCTAGAGGCGGCCCTAAATACAGTTTAGGAGATCTTTCCAACCCAATACCCTAAGGGAATTAATGCTGAGGGGAATTCCTAAATACTTCATTGGAAGAGTACATAATTTGAAACCTATAGTGCGATATAGGAATCTCTGAGATGCAACATTAGTATTAAAAAATTAGACATTTTATTTGTCTTTGTTTATGATAGTTCCGGAGGCTTTCATAAAATCATTAAGAACAGATAAAACGGCCTTGGATTCTTGTAAAGTATCTTGACAAAAGAGCGTAATGTCGTCAACAAACTGTTGACGAGATACGGTTAGATCATGCCCCCAAAGGTTCAACCCCTTCAATTTACCTCCATGAATCTTAGATTTAATGTGACGAAAGGCCTTCTGCTACAATAATAAAAAGAAAAGGGGATAGGGGATAACCTTGTAAAACTCCCCGAGTGACATTTAAGGGATTATAAGGAATACCATTAAGTGGGATTAAAAATTTAGGGGAAGAAATGAAAGTCAATATCTAGAGAATCCATCTTCTATCAGAGCCAAAGGCTTCGAGCACTGCTTTAAGATAATTCCAACTTAATCGATCATAAGCTTTAGAAAGATCAATTTTTATCAACATAGCTTTAGCTTTGAGGGTACAAAGAGAGTGAATAGCTTCCTGCGCCATGACTATACCATCCAAGATTTGTCTTCCTTTCACAAAACCAGTCCGTTCGGGAGAAATAAGGGCTAGGAGAATAGGTTTCAATATATTAACGATGATAGTTGATAAAATCTTATAAATAAAATTGCATAAGGTAATAGGCTTGAAACCTGCCAGAACATATGTGTTTTCCTACTTAGGGATTAAAGAAATAAGGGTGGAGTTTAGGGTTGGATAGACCTAACATGATCATCGGGACTCCTCAACCAATTCCCATATATCAGTTCCCATGAAATCCCAAGCGACTTGGTAGAATTC
Organism: Pinus albicaulis; assembly: GCA_034641835.2. Classification (NCBI taxonomy): domain Eukaryota; kingdom Viridiplantae; phylum Streptophyta; class Pinopsida; order Pinales; family Pinaceae; genus Pinus; species Pinus albicaulis. The sequence goes on along the minus strand of CM076577.1, from coordinate 133,395,458 downwards.
CGTTATAAATCCATCAGGGTCAAGGGCTTTATTTTTAGGCAGATTCCTAACAACCTCTTCAACCTCTTCATAAGCGATTTACTTGAGGAGAGCTAAGTTTTGATCCCTGCCAAAAATTGTTGTCATATTTCTCATAATGTGTTCAATAACAGTTGTTCTATTTTGATCAGGTTCAATGAGTATATCACTGAAATGATTCACCAACAGGGTTTCCATCTCATTATGTTCGAGAAATCGATTTCCTGCTAGGTCTTTTAGGGAAAAGATCCGATTGCGTTGTCTTCTCTGGATCATTGCCTTATGAAATAAATTTGTATTTTTATCCCCTTATTTGAGCCGTTGAATACACTATTTTTGCTTCCATAACACTTCCTCTTGCTTCCTGCGTTCTTCTAGTTCACTTAGAATTTTTCCTTCTTCTAGGACTAGTGTTTCAGTCCTTCCATTTGAAATCATCTGTTGTTGCACTTACTTCATTTCTTCCTACAACCTTTCCTTATCCTGGTGAATGTTTCCAAAGTCATTTTTATTCCATTTTTTAATCTCTTGTTTTAAAATTTTCAACCGAAGTTGAAAAGAGTGAATCCTGTTTCGGCCCTGAATTTGACTTGGTTCCCAACACCCTTTAGATTTTTCCAAAAAGTTGGATCAATCAGCCAAAAGGCTTCAAATCGAAATGGATTTTTCTTCTAGAATTATTTCATGTCAACCTCAATGCTTATCAGCCAGTGATCTAACCCCAAGGTAGGAAGGATAGTTGCTTCATAGAACACGTCTATGCTCACAAGAGCTTTAGAGGCTATGAATCTATCCAATCTTGAGGCCACTTGATGAGAAGCTCCTCTTCTGTTATTCCAAGTAAACTTACTGTTCACAGAAGGTATATCCACTAGCCTTAAGTCAATGATTAGATCCCTAAATAGTTCCATTTTCGGCTCCACTCTCCTTGTTCCACCTTTTTTTTTTGTCAAATTCATAATCATATTATAATCCCCTCAAAACAACCAATATTTCTCAGTATGCATATTATTCAACATCCTTATACTATTTAGGAACACCTCTCTTTCTCCTGGAATATGAGGCCCATAGACAAAGGAAATTAGGATTTTTTCCTTCGTTCCAATTTATCTAAAAGGAACTGTAAGAATACAGGGCAGCCCAATCCATGCATATGCCATAATATCTGTAGGATTCCATAAGATGGTTATTCCTCAGCACTGCTGCATGAATCTATCGCCATTACTTCATTATGAGGTTTATATGTTTTAAGAATATCTTCTAATTTTTTACTAGAGACCTTTGTTTCCTGTAGCGGAATTACTTGAGGCTTTTCTAATCTTAACCTATCTTTCAAGTAACTCTTTTATCCTTTGCTATTTAGACCTCTTATAATCCAAGAGATCACTTTCATTGATGAACTTTGTGGAGTTGTTGGAATATTGTTGTTAACGGTATTATCTTTCCTGAATTAATTAACATTTCACCTACCATTTGGATCAAATCATGGAGGTTCTTCCTCCCTTTATTTTTTCCTCCTTTAAGCTGGGTGATGGTTTCCTTAGAAGGAGAATTTTCAGAGGAATTATTTGTTTCTAAGATTGGGATGTCAAATATTGCTCAAATGTTTCCTTATACAACTTATTTTGATAATCAAGATTTCTCCATTCTTGGAGGAGTCTTTTTGAAACAACCTCTTCTGAACTTAATTCCTCTCTGTTATGTTCTATTTCCATTGGTGACTGTTCGAATCGTTGGTCAGACTCTTCCACTTCATTTGAATCCTGTGGTGCCTTACGTTTAGCCTTCTAATTTTTATGCGGTACCCTTCCTTGTCCTACTACAATTTTTTCTTCTCCCTCTTTCAAACTTTCCCCCTTTTCTTGTAGTATCTCATATCTGTTTTTGCGTATTATTTAGTTTTGAATTATTATTCTTCCTTTCTTGCTACTTATTACTCTTCTTTTTACTTGTAACAGTTTTGAATCCATCGTATTTTTCAGGTCACCCTTCAATTTCCTTGAGTAACTTTCCTTGCATCTATTCAGGATTATTCAATGGACAAGTTTTATAAAGGTGGCCATATTCATGGCATCTACGACAACAGAATGGAATATGTCTGTAATCCAGAAGATGATACCTATTGGTGGCTAACAATAGTTCCATCGCGTATATACTGTAGAGTGAGCCCTGCGAATTCTGGAATATACCACATGTTCCCGCCTGTACTGGGTTACCTTTAGAAGCCCCATCGTAGTTAAGTTTCATAAACCCTAGCTGAGGCATTTGGAACTTGTCCTAAGGATTTTGCCTTAGTTGCTTCATTTTCCACATAGTCTGAGACAATATTTGAGGTTCTAGGTTGAGCATGGTAGGGATGCGAGCCTCATTCCCATTTTTTTTCCAATACTCTTCAGTTCATTTCTCTGCTAGGATGGTCCCTTGAATATTTTCAAGGATCACCTGCCAGATTTCTTTTTTTTTATCTAATATCGTCCCTGAAGATTCTTCGATTCCTTTCCTTCCAAATAGCACATAGAAGAAACCCCATAGATAACCTATAGGCTCTCTTAAGAAATTCACATGAATATCCCCCTTTTCTCTAGGTTACAATAGTCTGTTTGATGCTTGTGTTGTCCCTGTCAGTTTGTTGGAAGACCATGGATATATTCAGCCAGACTGATTCAGCGAGAGCGCAGGTATTTAGAAAGTGCTCAATACTTTCCTAATGATTTTTACACATTATGCATAGGGAAGGGTCATGCATCCCTTTTTTCCGCAACTGATCCTAGGTAAGGATTTTATTATGGCTAACAAGCCAGAGAAAATATTCTATTTCCAGCCAATGTTTACCTGCCCAAATGTTTTTCAAAAGTAGTACTGTTATATTGTGTAGATTATTAGATTTAATATAATAACCTTCTTGTGTTGTGAACATACCTTTAGTACGATATCCCCATCACAGGATGTCTTCTCCATTAGCTGAAATCAGTTTTTTTGGTTTTCATTTCTCTTTCGTAATTATTCCATTGATGTGTTTCCGGTGCATTTTGCCACTGTTCCTTACTTTCCATTTTCTCCATTGCTCTAACTGGTGAAAAGGAAAATCTCTCTTAGGTCCAGACGACTGAATAATTTTTCCCGTTGCTACCAGGAGTCTTCCCAAAAAATGGTCGTGTTGCCTCCTCTAATTTCCTAGAAGTTGTTCTCAGGAATGAGATCTCTATTAATGGCTGCTAAATTCTAGATGTTGGACCCTTTTGGGTTTGTGTTGAATTTGATTTTTCCTGCAGTAGTGCAGGGAATTTCATATTTTCTCTCCCAAATAATTTTTCATAGATCCGCAGACCCTTAGAGCCATCTACACCAAATTTTAGCTCCCAACACCTGATTCAACACATATGGGTCTCGTAATCCCAATCCCTTGTTTTTTTAGTTTAGTGAGCTTATCTTAGAAGAGGAGAGCCGATTTATGGGTTTTTTGTGAGCCCTGCCACAATTTTTTTAAATATCGTGACCATATTAGTGCAAGTGGTTTTAGGGGCAGCCAACCCGGATAACTGATATATTGGGATAGATTGTAAAATAGATCGTAGTAAGACTACCTAACTAGGAGCATTGAGCACCCTGAAGGCCCAATTCTGGAGGTGGCATTGAATATGGTTTAGGATATCTTTCCAACTCAATACCCTAAGGGAATTGATGCTAAGGGGAATTCCTAAATACTTCATGGGAAAATTACCTAATTTGAAACCTATAGTGCGAGATAGGAATCTCTAAGATACAACATTAGTTTTAAAAAATTAAACATTTGATTTGTATTTGTTTATGATAGTTCTGGAGGCTTTCATAAAATCATTCAAAACGGATAAAATGGCCTTGGATTATTGTAAATTAGCTTGACAGAAGAGCGCAATGTCGTCAACAAACTGCTGATGAGATAGGGTTAGATCGGGCCCCCAAAGGTGTAACCCCTTCAATTGACCTCCAAGAATCTTAGATTTAATGTGACGGCCAAGGCCTTCTGCTACAATAATAAAATGAAAAGGGGATAGGGGATCACCTTGTCAAAGTCCCCAGGTGACATTGAAGGGATTGGAAGGAATACCATTAAGTAGGATTGAAAATTTAGGGGAGAAATAAAAAACAATATCTAGAGAATCCATCTTCTATTAGAGCCAAAGGCTTCGAGCACTGCTTTAAGATAAGTCCAACTTAATCGATCATAAGCTTTAGAAAGATCAAGTTTTATCAACATACCTTTAGCTTTGAGTGTGCGAAGAGAGTTAATAGCTTCCTGCGCCGTGACTATACCATCGAAGATTTGTCTTCCTTTCACAAAACCAATCTATTCAAGGAGAAATAAGGGCCAGGAGAATAGGTTTCAATCTATTAACCATGATAGTCGATAAAATGTTATAAATAACATTGCATAAGGAAATATCCCTAAAACCTGCCGAAACATGCATGTTTTCTTGCTTAGTGATTAAAGAAATAAGGGTGGATTTTAGGGATGGATAGACCTAACGTGATCATCAGGACTCCTCAACCAATTCCCATATGTCTGTTCCCATGAAAGCCCAAGCGGCTTGGTAGAATTCCGTTATAAATCCTAGGAAAATTCCTAACGACCTCTTCAACCTCTTCATAAGTGATTTCCCTGAGGAGAACCAAGTTCTGATCCCTACTAACAATTGTTGGTATATTTCTCGTAATCCATTCAATAACTGTTTTTCTATTTTGATCAGTTTCAGTGAGTATATCACTGAAATGATTCACGAAAAGGGTTTCCATCTCATTATGTTGGAGAACTCGATTTCCTGCTGGGTCCTTTAGGGAAAAGATCTAATTGTGCTGTCTTCTCTGGATCATTGCCTTGTGAGAGAAATTTGTATTTTTATCCCCTTCTTTGAGCCATTGAACATGATATTTTTGGTTCCATAACACTTCCTCTTGCTTCTTGCATTCTTCTCGTTTACTTCGAATTTTTCCTTCTTCTAGGACTAGTGCTTTAGTCCTTCCATTTGAAATTATATGTTATTGCAATCACTTCATTTCTCCCTGCAGCCTTTCCTTATCCCGGTGAATGTTTCCAAATTAATTTTTATTCTATTTTTTAATCTCTTGTTTTAAAATTTTCAACTGAAGTTGAAAAGAGTGCATCCTGTTTCAGCCCTGAATTTGACTTGGTTCCCACCACCCTTTAGCTTTTTCCAAAAATTTGGGATCCCTCAGCCAAAAGGCTTCAAATCAAAATGGATGTTTCTTCTAGCATTCTTTCATTTCAACCTCCAAGCTTATCGGCCAGTGATCTGACCCCAAGGTAGGAAGGATAGCTGCTTCATAGAACACGTTCATGCTCACAAGAGCTTCAGAGGCTATGCATCTATCCAATCTTGAGGCCACTTAATGAGCAAATCCTCTTCTATTATTCCAAGTAAACTTATTGTTCATAGTAGGTATATCCACTAGCCTTAAGTCAGTGATTAGATCCCTAAATAGTTCCACTTTCATCTCCTCTCTCCTTGTTCCACCTTTCTTTTCTGTCAAATTCATAATCATATTATAATCCCATCCAAACAGCCAATATTTCTCAGTATGCATATTATTCAACGTTCTCATACTATTTAGGAGCGCCTCTCTTTCTCCTGGAATATGGGGCCCATAGACAGAGGAAATTAGGATTTGCTTATTCATTCCAATTTGTCTAAAAAGACCTGTAAGAATACGGGGCAACCCAATCTAGGCATCTACTATAATCTCTGTAGGATTCCATAAGATGGCTATTCCCCAACACTTCCATGTGAATCTATCGCCATTACTTCATAATGAGGTTTATATGTTTTAAGAATATCTTCTAATTTTTTACTAGAGACTTTTGTTTCCTATAGCAGAATTACTTGAGGTTTTTCTAATCTTAACCTATCTTTCAAGTATCTCTTTTTTCCTTTGCTATTTAGACCTCTTATATTCCAGGAGATCACTTTCATTGATGAACTTTGTGGAGTTGTTGGAATATGGTTGTTAATGGTATTATCTTTCCTGAATTAACTAACATTTCACCTACCATTTGGATCGAATCATGGAGGTTCTTCCTCCCTTTCATTTTTCCTCCTTTAAGCTGGGTGTTGGTTTCCTTAGAAGGATTATTTTCGAAGGAAATGATTTGTTTCTAAGATTGAGATGTCAAATATTGCTCAAATGTTTCCTTATACAACTTCTTTTGATCATCAAGATTTCTCCATTCTTGCAGAATTCTTTTTGAAACAACCTCTTCTGAACTTAATTCTTCTCTATTATGTTCTATTTCCATTGGTGACTATTCAACTCGTTGGTCAGACTCTTCCACTTCATTCGAATCCTATGGTGCCTTCTGTTTAGCCTTCTGATTTTTATGTGGTACCATTCCTTGTGCTCCTGCGGGAATCTCTTCTCCCTCTTTCGAACTTTCCCCCTATTCTTGTAGTATCTCATATTTGTTTTTGTGTATTATTTTGTTTTGAATTATTGTTCTGGCTTGCTTGTTGCTTATTACTCTTCTTTTTACTTGTAACAGTTTTGAATCCATAGTCTTTTCAAGTGACCCTTCAGTTTCCTGCAGTAACTTTCCTTGCATCTGTTCAAGATTATTCAATGGACAAGTTTTATAAAGGTGGGCATATTCATGGCATCTACAGAAATGGAATGGAATATGTTCGTAATCCAGAAGCTGATGCCAAATTTTACCTTCATATTCAAGTTCTATTGATTCTCGAAGTGGTTCAAATATATTCCTCTATGCACATATGCGAGCAAAAGAAGTATACCGACCTCGACGTGTTGTTTCAACTATTTAAACAAAACTACCAAGAGAGTTTCCAATACCTTCTAAAATTTCAGGGTCCCAGAAATCCATCGAAAGTGCAAATAGCCTAACCCAAACCAGTGCAACCAAGAAATGTTCATGATCGAGGTCATATCATTCTTCCCATTGCTGCAAAAATAGTCTTGCATTGTAATAGAAGTAAGGACCTCCCTCAAAGATCCTTTCCTTATCAAGAAGATTGGTAAATATGACTGTAAAGAACCCTCTAGTGCCAAATTTCAAATCTATATGACCCTTGGGATTCAATTTTTCTTGTATCCATTTGAGCAAATCTTTTTCAATGGGCCAAATGCCTATAAATTTACATATTAGTGCACGATCTTTCATATAGCTCTTGTACTCATCTAATTTATTTGCTTAAATAATGAATATTGGTTTTTTGAAAACTCGTGGAGACATTGCCCTGTTATTTTAGCCTACCAATATGCTCTGAGTACCAAACCCGCATTCTGGGTGGAGCCTCCTGGAGACCCTGCTTGTTTACTGCTCTGTTCTCCTACAATAAAATTTCGGTAGGAGAGGATCGCTCCCCCTGAAGCGGCAGCGATTAATCGACCAGCAGTTGCGCAGATCTGGTTCCCCTCTGAAATATGAATCCTACCATTCCCCAAACCCTAATCTTCTCCCATTCTCTCGTTCTCCCGTTTTTAAAAAAAATTCAGAGATTCCTCTTTATAATGCTCAAGACTCGAGACAAGGTGACTTTTTTTTCGAGTTCTTTCTAAAAAAATAGTTTATTTGGTCTAAAGTCTTTTAGAAAATTTCCTTAAATTTTTTCAAAAATGTTAAATTTACTTTTGCATTTAAAAATACAATAAAATTGCAACAATGAAACATTATATCTTACTGAAAATTATTTCGTTGTTGGATTAGAGTGGGTACGTTAGACTACGTCGATTGGGAATCGGTGTCGACAGTGTCCAACCTAAGTACTGGGATCCTTATAAAACCTTCTCGCACCATCACAATCCAACACAATATTGCATAAGCGTTGGGAAATTGACGATGGACCCGTCGAGGATAAATAACGTGATTTCACAAATTTGGCCATGGATTGGTCTCTTCTCTCTGCTCCGAAACCTCTTGCCTCCACAGTTGCAACAATGGCTGAAACAATGGGTTTTCCTTTTTCAGGAACGTTTCAATAACTATTACGAACTTGACATTCCACAGTACAGTCGGAATAATGGATCCAACGAAAATCACGTGTACGAAGAAGTGAGACTCTACTTACCGACCCTGAACGCCATTAAGGGCGCCCGAAGACTGACAGTATTTCGCGGCAGGCAAATGGTAAGTGCGGAATTTGGGCTGGCTTCCGAGGAGAAGATACAGGATTCCTTCAATGGAGCAACAGTTTGGTGGTCTCGCCACGTTCAACAAGTTGGTAGTGAAAATCCGATCGACAGGCGCAGGTTTTCCCTAAAAATAGAGAAGCGAAACAAACGCTTGTTGTCGTCATACATTGATCATATTGCTAAACGTGCAGCTGAGATCAAGAGAGAGAGCATGGTAATAACCATCTATACCAACAGTGGAGAGTCCTATGCAGGGCAAGGATGGTCCGGTGCTCCGTTCAAGCATCCATCCACTTTCGATTCTCTGGCCCTCGATCCGACCACGAAGGAGAAAATCATAAAGGATCTCGATTGCTTCAAGAAAGGAAAGGAGTTTCACAACAGAGTCGGACGTGCATGGAAGCGAGGGTACCTTCTGTACGGACCCCCTGGAACTGGGAAATCTAGTCTCGTGGCCGCCATATCTAACTATATGAAGTACGATGTGTACGAACTAGAGCTCACAAAGGTTTCAGACAATTCAGAACTTCGTACGCTGCTCCAGGAAAGCAAGAACGCATCGATCATTGTTATTGAGGATATTGATTGCTCGATCAACCTAAGGGACAGGCTTTCAAATCCTTGTGATGAACAACAGCAAAGTGGAAGCCGTGTAACGCTTTCGGGAGTCCTTAACTTCACGGATGGACTGTGGTCCTGCTGTGGCCAGGAACGAATTATCATCTTCACAACAAACCACAAGGATAGGCTTGACCCTGCACTATTAAGATCTGGAAGGATGGACTTGCACATACTACTCTCTTTCTGCAATTTCTCTCAATTCAAATCTCTTGCCTTTAATTATTTGCAGATTGAAGACCATCCCCTTTTTTCCGCTGTGGAGGAGAGCATGAGGGAAACTGGAGCCAAAATGACTCCTGCAGAAATCTCTGAGATCCTGATAAGTAATCTGGACGACCCTGTCAAAGCCTTGAAAGCAGTTACTTCGGCACTCAATGACCGTATTAAGTCGAATTCTGTAACAGATTGTAAAGAGCATAAAGGAACAGAAGAAACAATAGAGATAACTCAAGATGGAGTGAGGCCAAGGAGGAAGAAGAAACAACAGAGATAACTCAAGATAGAGTGAGGCGAAGGAGGAAGAAGAGCACGCAGACGAAGCCCAAATGTTCTTCCTAATCCAAGTATGTGATGGATTGTTTTAAATAGGTTTAAGAAGATGCTGGCACATTTAAGCATGTGCTTCGTTGATAGAGGGAAAACCATAAGTTCACAAGTTTAACCAGTATAAAATGCAGATGCAGACTACTACAGACTCTTAATCTTATTATAACTACTTCATATTCTTACATGATTACTTACTCCTGATCGGAAAGGAAAGGCCCTACTAGAGTTGGTTTTTTTTTTTTTTTTTTTTAATAATTTCTGGTATAATTTTTGTTTTTTTTGTTTTTTCATTGGTTATTTTTTGAAAAACCAAAATACACCAGAAGAAGAAAAAAAAAAAACCTTCACCAAAACATTACCAAAAGTTGTTATTATTATGGGACTCATTATTATTATTTTTATTATGGTTCTTTGATGATTGATAAATGTATGTAATTGGAAAAATGTATATTCTTTAATATTCTTATCATAAATTTGTGTCATTATTCCAAACTAAGTTATTGTGAATAATGATATAGATTGTTTTTCCTATCACTTGACTATTGATTACGATTAAGAAATATTATTTTATACATTCCCAATTGAATTTTTCTTATAATTAAACTTAAAAGAAGGAATCTTCAATGAAACAAATAGATGAAAAAAAAGTGCCAGAAAAGATTTGTGCATAAGTGAATCTTCGTTTTTTTGATAGTGGCCATTTTTAGTCACATCCAAATCACTAGATTCTTAGATGTCTCATTAGAGTTGGTTCTTCTTATTTTTGAAACAATTATTCTTTTTCATCTAGTATATTGGAAAAAACAAAATACACAAGAAAGTTTCACCATAGTATATTGGAAAAAACAAAATACACAAGAAAGTTTCACTAAAATACTACCTTGGAAAAAATCCCAAGACATTAGAGGCTACCACATGTTATCATGTATAATTCTTTCTCACAATAGCTGCAATAACTTCTATTAGGTCATGCATTTATTAACTATTCATTTACAAGTAGAAACATGATATGATCCATAACTTGAATATGTCATAAAACCATGATTATAATCAAAATTTAATGAGATAAACAAAAATGATAAAAAAACCATTAAATCCACATAATAAAAGGTATAATTACTCATTAATTACAAGGAAATATAGTTGTTATCAATCTTAGGCAAAATCCAACAAAGTCAGGGACTTCCACATACCCCACGACCATAAATGGAGTTAAACCAAATATTTTTGTCAGCCATTCACCCTCATGCCATATTCCAAGCATGAATGTGGGATCTCAAGGGATAAACCATTACATAACATCAAAGGGAATCCAAAGATTAAACCACCTCCACCCTCACACTAATGTGAACTCACCTAAACTACTCCTGAGATCACAAAACTAAACCGAGCTTTGATGCCTCAGAATTCCTTCACCATCTCTTGAGGAATTTTCCTGTCTCCACCCACCTATTAAGGGTTTCCCAGAGAAAACCATCTCCACCCCTAACCCTTGGTATTTTCCTGAGACCACATCACCCATATCCAATACCATCCAACAATCCAATTCTCAACCAAGAATGAATCCCATCACACCATGGCTATCCAAAAATGGAAAGTCAAGGCCGAAACCACTATCAAAATAGGAAAAAACCATGCCAATAACTGCAAGTGAAGCAACTACACACATGTATATACCATGCATGACAAAACAAACTAGGAAATCATAGATTTAATTTGTTACCTGCAAGTATTATGTCGAAGCTTCTTGATGCAACCTTTCCTTGCTTGATTTGTGCTTTCCTTTTCTTGCTTGCTTTCTTTCTCCTCGTTAGTGTTTGTGATTCATCGGTGGTCAAATGTACTCTTTCAAAGTCATTTGATAGGGTCCTAGGTCAAATTTTTATAATTTCAAATAAATTTTCAAATGAAATTTTATCATTGTTTATTGTCTAGGTCAGTGCTACTCCCTCCATTTGCTCATGGTTATCATCACTCATTATGTTCATGTCATCATTCAGGTGTCTTAGGTCATGGAGTAGTAAATATGTCCTCATTTAGGTCATATTATAAGATTTCACTTGACTTGTCATTATAATGTTCATAAAAAGTAAAAAAGAGTCATGTCCATCACTTGGGTCACCATTAATGGGAGTTAGCAACTTAGGGACAAAAATAATAAAGGCAAAGGTAACATTTTCATTTCAAAAGATCATGCTCTAGTCACATCATGTCATTTCTCAAAGGGAAAGGTGATGTGATGCCATCATCACAAGAAGAAATCGATTTTCAACCAATAAAAGACTATATAAGCATTTTAATTGCTTATTTCACCTTCATTGAACACCTCTCTACCATTGAGATTCATTCTAGCCACCAGGGTATCAAAATTCATCATGAAACCCACTTTCTTACCTCTCATGCCACGATTCTTTCAACTAGTCGAATTTTTGAGTTTTATCAGTCAAGGTCAACTTTTCATGATGTGATTTGTCTTCTAGAGTTTTGAAATGATGTAATAAATTGTAATGGAGCTAGTAAATGTCAAATTGATGTAAATTCACAGTCTTTAATGCTTGTAAAAGTCAGTTAAATGGTAAATGGTGAGTTAGTTCTTAACCTCCCTAGTTTTAGGTTTAGTTAGGGAGATTAGTGTGATCAATTCCTATCTTGATGGATGCGACCCCTAAGAGGGGGGAATGTGGTTTTTGGTCTATATGTAGCTTGTTTCAAGTCAGATTCAAGGTTGGAAATCAGTTAATCTAAGGCTTGGAGCTAGTGTATATTATATTTTTGTAGAAATAGAAAGAGAGTTGTAGCTATTATCTTGCGATTCATGTGGTATGCTTTAGTAGCAGTGATATTCCTTTATTTCATAATTATATTGAATGTTTAGTTTCCCTTAATCCATTAACATGATTTGAGTGATTATATCATAATGTTTTAAACCGATTTCATAGTTTATATGCTATGTTTTGATGAGGTTTTCATTTTATGTCTCTTTTCTTATAGTAAATGAAATCATAACCCTATGCTCATTTTAATATCTCTCTATTTCTACCCTATACCATAATGACAAATCAAAAGTGTTACTGATCATACCTACCTTGCCCTATTATATCCCTGTAAATGAATCATTTGAAACCCTCACATAGATCCCTAGACCTTTAAGTCTGATTTAGCAAACCCTAAGTGAGCTAAATGGCTAGCCTAATATCAATTTCTCCCTTCATTCACTTTGTTGGTTGTGGGATTATAGAGATACCACTCTCTGATTTGGTAGGGCTAGCTACCAAGTTGAAAATTTTATGAGGTTACCTCCTTCGGTCTCCTTTTTCAACCTTGGGACATTATGGAGGATAACATTTTTGACGCCATTGTTATGGAAATGAATGAAAAATATTCCCTGGGATATTTGTTACAATTTCGTTGAGATATAGGCCTATGGGTGAGAGGTCTTATCTTTTAAGAAGGTTGGTTCATTTTTTCAGAGCCAAAGTGCAGATTCAGAATTGGCTCCTAAAATTTTTACGAGATCAAATCTTGATCTGAATCCTCCATCACCAGTTGAAGACCTTGAAAGGATATTGAGAAAGAAAATATCTCAGCCTGAGCAAGTTGAAAAAAGCACATATTCATTGGTAAGATCCATATCCCTGCCTGCATATTTGAATAAACTTGAAGACATACCCTTTGATATCAATTTTGACATTTCTTTGTTTAAGTCTAAATCAAAATCTTCTCTTTCTGAAATAGTCTTTGATATTGTAAATTTTGAATTAATATTTCCATCATTAGAGCCTTCATTTGCTGAATTTGATAGGAAAGTTTGGTCTCAGTTTTATAATCTTTAGAAATTGGTCAATCACCTACAGTTTACCTCTGAAAAAGCTTATATTCAATATCGAAAAGAAATTTTGTCCACTTCTATATCTACACCTACACCTCCATCATCATCTGCTACTCCATCATCATCCATTTCTCATCCAATACTTCCTCCAAAATTAGCTCCTTCATCAACACCCTTTATTGCTATCCCCACACAACCTTCCACAACATTCATGGCGAGATTTTTCCCTTTCATATTGCCTCCTACACTTACTGATTTTTCTCAAGGTTATTGTCCAAGACTCCTCTATTTGACGGGACAACAGAGGTCACAACTCAACAGCATGTAGTTAAAGTAACATATTTCATTGATCTTGAAGAGATTGACAATGATGATGCCAAGATGTGTGTGATAGCCCAAAGTTTTTGAGGAGATACTAAGAAGTGGTTTCTTACTCTAACATCAAATGGAGTAGCTAACCCACAACATTTGATCGATATTTTGTTGGCCAAGTGGGAAGAAAAGAAGAATCCCCTTCAAATTCTAGCGGAATATGATGCTTTGAAAATGAATCCAAATGAACCTGTAAAAGACTTCACTGTCAGATTCAACAAAGCGTACAACTCCATTCCAAATGACATCAAACATCGTCCTGGTTTTGAATTGATTCATTATCCTAATGCCTTTGATCCTGAAATGGCCTATCAGTCGAGGGAGAGGAGTCTTGCAACTCTTGAAGAAATGCAAAGCAATGTCGTGAGTGTTGAAGAAAACTTGTTGATCAATAAATAAAAGGTAAAAACAGAAAAAAGGTCACAATCAAACAGGAGCCATCTACTTCATCCAATGGTAAGCTAGAAACTTTAATTAGAACCATGGATAAGATGATGAATAAAATGACAGTATCAGATAGAAAATCAGAAAATCATGTCAGGAATCTGAATTTCAGAGGGAAACAATAGCAGCAACCTCAATTCAAAATTAAGAAAAGAGAGCAAAGAGGTCAGGACCAACAAGAACAACAATAGATTCATACTCCACTCCAGCAGAATTTTGTACAGGTTGAAGAAGAAGATATTTTAGAAGAAAATCATATTTATTACAAATACCAACAACCTATTTTCTTAACCGAAGATGAAGAATATACTCTAGAACTTGATATTGATCAACCTGATGATCAGAAATTTATTCTTTCAAATGACAATATTTTAGTAGCAGAGATGGAAGATTATCAAAGAGGTTTCCAAAATGGCCTTAGCTCAATGCAAAGGCAATATAGTTTGAGGAACATAAATGTGCATATCACTTCAAATCAAAAGAGGCCAACTTCTCAAAATGATACTTAGCCCAAAGAACCTATCTCTACAAATCACCACAAAGAAAAGGAGTCTACTGCCACTAATAAGAGAAATAACAATGAGGCATCCACCAGCAATTCAAAGAAATATTAGGAAACACAAACTACAAGACAAAGAAAGGAGATTTCTGCCAAAGAACGACCTGAAAGGAAGGATATCACATCCAAAGAGTTAGAAAAATATTCGAATTCATTTAGTTTAGAGAATAAGATTTCCAAATTCAAAGTTTCCATTCCTTTGACTGAATTGGTTAAGAGTGATCGGTATAAGTTTCATGTAGCTAAAATTCTCAAAGTCGACCAAAAATTTGATATGGTGAATGTTAGCGATGACCACCCTGAGCTTTTTTTTTGGCCCAACCATAGATGGAAACTTTTCAGACAGTGAAGTCCCAACTTTCTACCTTAGTCTTAGAGTCCATGACTTCATCCTTCACAGTGTTATGCTAGACTCTGGGGCCTCTCACAATCTCATGCCAAAAACCGTAATGGACAAGTTATGATTGGATATTACTCGCCCATATAATGACCTTTACTCCTTTGACTCGGGAAGGGTAGGTGTCTCGGCCTCATTAAATATTTGGTAGTATATATTGATCAGATTCCAACAAAGAATTTTTAGATGGATGTGGTTGTAGTTGATATTACTCCAAGGTATGGGATGTTTCTCTCACGATCATGGGGAGAAAAAATTTAAGGAACTTTGCAACTTTGTTTCTCCTATTCTACTATACTGGTGTTTGGTCAACTCATAAAATTGTACCGAGAAACCAAGATGAAATATATGATTAGTAGCAAGGAGAAGTCAAATAATCACACAATACACATTGTACATAAAAACTTAGAATATTTTATTTTTTTTAATGATGATAATCTAGTTGAATTAGAAATTCATATAGAAGGAAATGCAGAAATTGCAGAAGTTTCAGGTAGTGTTCAAGAAGTATTCAATGCAGAAAAAAGCGAACAAAAATTAAATGATTTGCAGCCAATTATATTAGTTGAAGGGACAACAGAATCAATGAAAGAAACAAAACATTTTGAGACACTGGATCATCTCCAAAAAGATAAGAAATATCAACCACCTAAATTTTGAATTAGAAATTCATATAGAAGGAAATGCAGAAATTGCAGAAGTTTCAGGTAGTGTTCAAGAAGTATTCAATGCAGAAAAAAGCGAACAAAAATTGAATGATTTGCAGCCAATTATATCAGTTGAAGGGACAACAAAATCAATGAAAGAAACAAAACATGTTGAGACACTAGATCATCTCCAAACATATAAGAAATATCAACCACCTAAATTTAATCTTCTGGACAAAGAAAATTGTCTATGGACCATGGATTTTGACGGTGCCTGAGGTAAGGATGGAGCTGGAATTGGAAATTTGGATTCAAGGTCCTATGAATAAAAACCAAAAAAATCCTCCTAATGTCAGTTTATGTTCATACAAACTTTCTTTTGATTGTTCTAATAATGAAGCGAAATATGAAGCTTTGATAATTGGGCTTAAGATTCTTAAGAAGCTAGGGGCTAAAAAAATTTCAGTTTATGGGTATTCTGAATTAATAATAAAATAGGTGAAAGGGGAATACCAAGCCAAAAATTCAAGGATGCGAGCATATCGCAATGCTGTGTTAGATATTCTCAATACTTTTTTTGAGTATACATTATTCATGATTCCAAGAAATTATAATTGCATAGTTGATTCTCTTGCCACTGAAGCAAGGATTTTTAAAATTCTAATACATTCCAATAAGAAGTTTGAAATCAATGTCAAACATTTCCCTGTTGTCCCAAATAACCTTTGGTATTGGCAAGTGTTTCACGATGACAAGCAAATCAATAATTTTTTGCAAATGCAGGAGGAATTTTCCACTTCTGAAATTGATGATATATTTTATAATCAGGAAATTCATGCAACAAAAATGGAGGTATTACAGCTAAAAGACAATTCTATTCCACGAGGTCTTATACCCTTGGAAGAGATATTTGATCAAGATAATGTCGTAAGAAATCCGACAATGGTCCCCATAGAAGTAGGAGTTGAAGACATAAATATTGGCACGACCGAGAAGCCATAGATGGTGAAGTTATCAAAGTCCTTAACTCCAAAAATGAAAGGTAAATATGCAACACTCATGGCTGATTTTTCTGATGTGTTTGCATGGGATTATGTAGATTTTAAATTTTATGACAAAATTATAATTTAACACACTATCCCTATGAAGTCTGATCAGGAAAATTTTCGTCGAAAGCTTAGAAGGATAAATCTGAAGTTGTTTCCATCTATTCAGAAAGAGGTAAACAAATTGTATAAGGATGGTATAATTGTTCCTCTTAAATTTTCTAATTGGATGTCAAATCTGGTTCGAGTTAGAAAAATACAGGTGAGATTCGTTTGTGCTTTGATTTCTGTAATCTGAACAAAGTGTCATTGAAGGAAAACTATCCTCTCCCAAATATGGATCAGATCTTGCAAAGAATATTTTGTTCTTCTAGAATTTCATTGCTTGATGGGTACTAAGGGTATAATTAAATAATAATGCTTCCATGTGACCAAGAGAAGACAAATTTTGCAACATCTTGTGGTACTTTCATGCAAGTCAAGATGTCTTTTAGGCTGAAAAATGCAGGTGCAACATTTCAGTGAGAAATGGACCTTGCTTTTTCTAATGAGAAAGATTTATTTTTGGTTATTTACCTTAATGATATAAAAAATTTCTCTCAAACATATGAAGACCACTTGCATCATTTGAGGATTTTTTTCCAGAGGTGCAGGAAATTCGACATTTCACTGAATCCGAAAAAGATTTTGTTTGCCATGGAAGAAGGAAAACTACTTGGGCATATTATATCAAAGGATGGAATCTACATATATCCATAAAGAATTGAAGCAATATAGCTGTTGGATTTCCCAAGAAACAAGAAGGAAATTCATTCTTTTAATGGTAAGATCAAATTTTTGAGAAGGTTCATTCCTAACCTCGTTGAACATTTTTGGGAGATTACTAATATGCTAAAGAAGGACATTGAGGTGGAATGGTCCAAGGATTCTAGAAGATATTTCAATCAATTCAATTTTTCATTGTCTCATGCTCTTGTCCTAATTAGCCTAGATTACACTACGAATTTTATCATTTTTTCATTTGCTTCTCAGCACACATTGGTTGTTTTCCTAATACAGAAGAAAGATAAAAAAATATAACAACCAATTGCATTTTCTAATAGAACCATAAGGGATGCGGCATTGAGGTATAATATCATTGAGAAACAGGCCTTGGCACTTGCGAAGGATTTGAAGGATTTATGGGTGTACATTCTTCATTCGAATATTGTTGCGTATGTTCCTAATGTCGTAGTTAATGATTTTTTGATGCATATTTATCCGGAATGTAGGAACGGAAAATGGATAGCTGCAATTCTTGAGTATGACCTCAAAATTAAACCATGAAGCTGATCACAGAACAAGGTTTGGCGAAGCTTACGGCAAAGTCAAATTTTCATGTTTTGGACATCAATCTCATTGTTGCACTTTCCAAGGAAGAACTATTTGGTTCATCACCTCAAGTATCGCATATTTTTATCTCATCTCCTTGGTATTCAAACATTGTATATGTGCTTCAAAATTGGAATTCTCCGTTGGATGTGTTGAAGGGTAAGAGTAGATCATTGAAGTTGAAATCTTTGAAATAAATTATTCTTGATAATGTATTATTTTGCAAGGATCGAGGAGGCATTTTACTGAATTGTTTAGTGAAAATCAAGGCAAAAGAAGTAATGAATGATTTTCACAAGGGTGATTGTGGCAGTCATATCTTATGGAAGACTACAAAGAAAAATATATCGAGGGTTGGATTTTATTTTTTGAGATTATTTCTGATGTTTACTAAGCTGTCATGAGTTGCCATGAGTGTCAGATTTTTCAAGGAAAGAGGAAGTTGTTACCATTGCTCGTGCAACCCATTTCAGTTCAACCACCCTTTCAACAGTGGGGTCTTGATTTTATCTGTGGGATTCACCATTCATCTTCAACTAATCATAAGTGGATCTTGATAGCCACTGATTATTTCATGAAATGGATCGAGTCTATTCCCACCAAGCAAGCTACGAATGTAGTAATAATTCAATTTATTGAGTCTAATATTTTGTCACAATTTGGTTGTCCACAGAAAATAATCATAGGTAATGCAGCTGCCTTTAAATCCAATAATATGATTCATTTCTGTGAAAAGTACCACATAAGGCTCAGGAATTTAACAACATATTACCTGCAAGGTAATGGGCTGGTTGAATCATCCAATAAAGCATTGGTAAACGTCATCAAGAAGTTGTTGGAAGAAAATAAAAATAATTGACACAAGAATTTGATCAATGATCTATGGGAGGATAGAGTGAGAAATAATAAATCTATAGGTATGCTACCTTTTCAATTGGTATATGGAGTGGACATTATTTTCCTGACTTCTCTTGTTGTCCCAGTCATGAAAATTTTGTAGGAAGGTGATAGTGAACCCAATGATATTTAGAGGAGAATCAATCAGATGATTCATTTGCAGAAATATAGAGAAGAAGTATTTCAAAAAACTTCAAAGCTTCAGGAGAAGATCAAGAATATATATGACAGAAAAACTAAAGCAGATGCTTTCAGCACGGGAGATGTTGTTCTCTGATGAAATGCCTGAAAGAGGAAAAATGAAAGCATGGAAATTTTGAAAATTTGTGGAAAGCACCAAACATAATTTTTTCTTTCAGATGGAAGAACTTGATGGAAAAGATTTTTCAAGAGGACCAGTCAATGGTATACTCCTCAAGCATTACCTTGCTTCATTTTTTCAGAAATTTCTCATTTTAATTGTACATATCATTTTATTTTTTTGTCGAAGTGTGAAGGAGATGTCATGGAAGCTTTAAGCCCAAGGAGAAGGCCATAAGGCTTCTTTGATCAGATGTTATTTTGAAAATTTAAGTCAGATTTTTTTAGTCAAGTCAAATTCAGTTTGATAGTTAGTTTTTTTTTAGTGTCGAGTTTTGTTTTTATTTTGACTCCATTGCCCAGTGGATGAGGCTACCTGGTATACGATGTTCTTGACACATCCTAAAGGAGCTTCCATCCCTAGCTAGAGCCAATGTTAGTGTTTATGAGTCACCAGTGATCAATTGTACTCTTTCAATGTTAGTTGATAGGGTCCTAGGTAAAAAATTTATAGTTTCAAATAAAATTTGACCATTGGTTGTTGTTTAGGTCAGTGCTACTCCCTCTGTATGCTCATGGTTATCATCACTCATTATTGTCATATCATCATTCATGTGTCTTGGGTCATGGATAAGTTAATATGTCATCATTTATGTAATGGTCTAAGATTTCACTCAACTTGTCATTATAATGTTCATAAAAAGTAAAAATGTCATTTCCATCACTTGGGTCACCATTAATGGGAGTTAGAAGCTTAGGAAAAAAAATAATAAAGGTAAAGGTAACATTTCCATTTCAAAATATCATGCTATAGTCACATCATGTAATTTCTCAAAGGGACGAGTGATGTCATACCATCATCACAAGCAAAAATTGATTTTCAACCAATAAAATAATATCCAAGCATTTTAATTGTTGATGTCACCTTCATTGAGCACCTCTCTACCATCGATATTCATTCGACCCACCAGGGTATCGTAATTCATCTTCAAAACCACTTGCTTAGCTCTCATGGTGCGATTCTAAGAGAGCATGATGTGCTTTTCTTAGCAATTCAAATTTTTGAGTTTTATCAGTCAAGGTCAACTTTTGATGATGTAATTTGTCTTCTATGGTTTTCACATGATGTAATAAACTGTAATGGAGCTGGTAAATGTCAAATTGATGTAAATTCATAGTCTTTAATGCTTTTAAAAGTCATTTAAAGGCTAAACAGGGAGTTAGTTCTTAACCTCCCTTGTTTTAGGTTTGGTTAGAGAGATTAGTGTGATCAATTCCTATCCTAATCGATTCAACACATAAGAGGGGGGAATGTGGTTTTTCGTATATATGTAGCTTGTTTTAATTCATATTCAAGGTTGGACATCAGTTAATATAAGGCTTGGAGCTACTGTATATTATACTTTTACAGAAATACAAAGATAGTTGCAGTTATTATGTTCGGATTCATCTGGTATGCTTTAGTAGTAGTGTTTTTTCTTTGTTTCATCATCATATTGAATGTTTAGTTTTCCTTAATCCATTAGAATGCTTTAAATGATTATATCATAAGGTTTTAAATATATTTCAGAGTTTATATGTTATGTTTTGATGATATTTTCATTTTATGTCTCTTTTCTTCTGATAAATGAACTCATAACCCTATGCTCATTTTGATATCTCTCTATTTCTACCCTATACCATAATGAGAACTCAAAAGTGTTATTGAACATACCTACCTTGCCCCATTATATCCCTATAACTGAATCATTTGAAACCCTGACCTACCCTAAAAACCAAACCCTAAGCGAGATATATACCTATCTTAATATCAATTTCTCAGTCTAGTCACTTTGTTGGCTGTGAGATTACAAAGGGAACCCTCTCTGATTTGGTAGGGTTAGATTCCGAGCCAAAAGTGGTTTGAGGTTACCTCCTTCAGTGTCCTTTTTTAGCCTAGGACATTGTGGAGGATAACACTCCACTTTGAAACCAATTCAAAAATTGAACTGACAAATCAATGGACAAAATTTTGTGAAACAATCCTGAGTAGCCTTTTTATAATTGATGTCGTTAATTTCTTCATTTTTACTTAATCTGGACTTATCCAGGAACACAATAAAATACATAAATAAAAATAAATATAGAGATTTAGGAGGAATAACACTTCATTTAATTAATGTCAAATACTGAAAAATGTTTATAGACAGAATGAAAAACAAACTAGCTCACGCGATGGTAGCTTACCTCTAAGAAGAGATGTGATAGCTACATGCCTCTGAACTGTG
Source organism: Pinus albicaulis (assembly GCA_034641835.2). Taxonomy (NCBI): domain Eukaryota; kingdom Viridiplantae; phylum Streptophyta; class Pinopsida; order Pinales; family Pinaceae; genus Pinus; species Pinus albicaulis. The sequence continues at coordinate 133,374,002 of CM076577.1, read as the reverse complement.
TTATAATGAGGCTCAAAGGACTTTTTATTATTTAACAACATGGGAAAACCCTAAAAAACTAAATCCCTAACCCGAGGAGATGTAACACCAAGATTTTATGGGCCCCGTTGGGGTTAGTTGGACAACCAACTTCTTGGGGTCGTAGCTTGGTCATACGATCTCCGTTTGATGCACATGACACCTCGTTATAAAGATATATCCAAGAAATACATCTGCTAACCTTATTTGTATGAAATCACTAGAGAAATATTTCCTAAAAAACGTCATTGGGGAATAAAAATGGCTCTGAAAGTTCAGGACCTGAAAAAATGCCAAAAATAGTAAATTGTACTATAATTAAGGAAACTCAAAAATTGAAAGAGACAATGGTGAGGGCCCAAGTTGTATAGGCATGTGGCGACCAATATCCACCTAGATCAGTCCTCCCACCTTGGGAAGCAATGGCCCCTATTGCGTTGGGTGCCTCCATGAGATGGGGGAACTTTTACTGAACTTGGCCCTTGGTGAGTCACTTGCCTTGGTGCAAGAGTTGGCCATCTTAGACAACCTAATACAATTAGATATTTTACTAGAAAGTTCTTTTAATTTGTGTGTCCATAATATGATCAGTTGTATCCTGTTTCATGTAGTATAGATTTAACTCTGTTGGGGTGAGTTTTTTTGCAATGCCAGATGTGTTCAATAATGGCGGAAAGTATGGCTGAAGGCGATCCACGTTGAACACTAAATGTAGGCCAAGGAATGGGGGAATGCTAAGCTCAAAATAATTATCTCCCACGACATTGGTGATGGTTTATGGACCATATTGGAGTGGGAGTAGCTTGCGGTGGGGTCCATAGAGTTGCTCCTTCTACAAATGTAAACAAACTTTGTCACCCACCTAGAAGTTGTGTGGCACCCGATGGTGATGATGTCACTGCTTGTACTTAGCATTGGCTCTTTCCAATATGTCATTAACATGTTGGTGGATGTGCTCAATGCGCTCAATGAACTGCAACTTCCCTTGTGTCTATATGAGCTGCAAGGGTCGGTGGTCTGTGTGGATGATCGATTCCTTCCCCAAAATGTAATGCTTCCATTGTTGTCAAGCCTAAACAATGGAATACATCTCTTTTTCATAAATGGGATACTTCCGGACTATGTCAGAACTATGATATGCCACTGGATGGCCCTATTGAGTAAGGACTTCCCCAATAGCATAGTCAAAGGCATCTACCTCGATCTCAAATGGTTGTTGCAAGTCTGGTAATGTGAGCACTGGTTCAAAGTAGAGGCAATGTCGTAACTCTACAAATGCATCATAATCTTCTTTAACTTTCTTGATATCCTTTAATTGATATACCTTTCAGGTGTAAAGACATGTGTGTCCAGAGCATGGGGCTTCATTGGGGAAACAATACCATACCATGTGCATTCATATTGGAGGATATATATTAAGGAATAAATGACATAATATATTGAGCATATATTATGGGGTAAAGGGTTTTTATATTGGAAGGTATAAAAAATGGAGCTCAAAATTAATGAAAAATATAAAGTGGTATAAAAAATGTTAATGAAAAATGGATACCTACAGTATCTAGTGAAACTAGTGGTTTTTTAATTTTGGAATATGTATTGGATTTGTATTGGTAGATGGTTAAATAATGTGATTTTTAGAGGCATTTTCCAATATGTAATCAAATTAGGGGTATTGTTTAGCATACCATTAATGAACATGATATGACAAAGGTTCATTAAGTGATTTCCTCGTGGTATATAGTGTCTTCTTGATTAATTGGAGTGCTCTAATTACCCTTGTGTGAACCCATGGCTCAAGATCACCAATTCACTTGTGTATTGATCCATCTCAAAGCTTTTAAAACTAACATTTAGTAACACAATTTTATGGTGAAGAGAAAACAAGGCTTAGAATTTTGACCTCAGATCACCACATAGAACACCTTTATAGCTAAAAGGCTCATATACTTGACCAGGATGGGTTGGTATGGCTACATGGAGAATTTTCTCTATTTTTTAAAGACTAACACTATGTTTCTTATGTGAGTGAAATGGTTATATTTATCTAAAAAAAACTATTGAAGAGAATTTGTATGGCTTTGAGCATGAAAACTTATGTATTCTAGAGAGGGTATCCCTAAGGATATAAGGGAAGACAATGATCTAGCACTCTGAGGCCCAAGAAAGAGAGTTTCAAGGTTTTTTTGTCATGGAAAATTACTCTAGAGGCCAAAAGGAAACTCATGGATACCTAGGGCACATTTCTGAGGTCGAATGGAGAGAGAATAGGGCATACATGGAGAGTTAGGGAATATGAAACTTGTGATTGAGAACCAAAATATGGCCCTTTTTTACTCAGTCAATGGTCGAGGGGACTCTATAGTGCTAATTTAACGTGATGGAGGATAATACTCTAAGGCTTATGTACTCCATAGAAAATTCTAATTCAAAAACTGATGCCATGTCACTAGTGTGAGGCTTAAAGAGAAAACATATCACTCCATTATTTCTTAGTGGAGTGATAGACTCACTTGAAAAACCAAAAATTGTAGAATAAATTCAAGTTAAATCTTTTCGTTCAGTGTTTTTTCACTAGGGTGAGAAGTTTCTAGGGTGACTAAATCATCAAATTAACCATTAGTTCTCTCCTATAACTTTGGGCTAAGAAACAATGTTTATTTAGGTTTAAAATTTTCCCTAAGGGTTGTGAAGGTTCACAAAAGGTTAATTATAGCTACAAGAAGGGAAATTAGGCTCTATAAACTAGATAAATAGGCCTTTGATTACATGGGCCCCCAAAATTCCTCTAGGAAACAAGGTAATAGAATGAATTGAGGGTAGTTGTTGCACCCACTACAACATTTGGCAATGCATTAGTAGGACCTTTGAATCTTTGCGTATTGCCTAAGGGTCGATTCCTAATCACATATGACTATTGTTCTTGCAAGGTATGTCATTCCTACAACTATGGTGCCATGAATTAGAGTTGTGGAATGTTGAGTTAGTTGAGATACCCTTTCTCGATCTATGGTATAAATGAGAGAAAGAGCGAGAAGGGTATAAATTTTAACAAGAAAATTCCTCTTCACTTTGGACTTTGATTCCATGGAGAGAGTGATACTTAAGGATATTAAGAAATCAAAAATTAAAAGATGATTTTGTAGTTTTTCCCTATTGTTAGGAAGCATCCATTTCAATAACAGAATAAGGGCATAGGTAATTTTTTGTAGAATAATTTGAGGCTCTTCAACAATATTGGTAAATGGGTTAGCGTCCAACTAGAATTTTCACTATTCATAAAGTGTTTCCCAATTAGTAGTGAACATATTAGTTCTATATATGGTTTGTGACTATGATTGTTAAGAATTAGATCCAGGTGTTACACACTATTCATGGTATCACCTGAATTGTGCATGAAAACTTGGTAAAGAGATATTCTAGTAAAGAAACTGCATGAAATCCATTGTCACAAAATTATTTATTTATGTATATAGGGTAAACTAGATTTTTTAAAATGAAAACTAAAATAAATGAATAAGGTAAAACATGAAAACTAATGCTAGGGCCCTATATTACTACTGTAGTCCCTTATTGTTGTTAGTGTATCTTGCTTATTGTTATTTTTTTACCCCTTTTATCCCCATATTGTTATTAGTGTGCCCCATAAAAGTCCAATGTTGTTATTTTTGGCCCTTACACTATTATTGTTAGGTAAAGTTGGATTATATTGTGACCCCATAGACTCCTATATATAGAAAGAAGGTTTTTTCAATGGAATCATCTAAGAATTGTTAATTTATGTAATGTAAAGGAGGTTTACCCCTTGAAGTGGCTGATTTCTAAGTCATTGATCTCTCTTTTCTTCTATTTTGTGAGTCGGTTTCATAACATTTGGTATTAGAGCTTTGGATTCTAGGGTTCCACTGCTTCAAACAGGTCATCGTGAAATTTTCACAATAACGTTTTCCCTACAAAGATTCAGAAGCTAAAAAAAAAACCATTTTCACTGAAATTCGAAGGAACTGTGGAAAAATTTTAGATCTTGGTTCGAAATATGTTCAGAGATATGATCTATGGAATTTATGGTTTTTGTAGGCTCCTGAATTTCATCTCAAGGAGGTGACCTTAGGAAAATCATCATAACTCTCTCTATGAGCATTGGACTAGAATTCAGTAAAAAGTGGCCAAAATTACACGGAGTGGAGTTTTGTGTATATCTATTTCATAGTTGAAGGAGGAAACAGTGAGACATGGCACGCTGTACAAGTTAGCTCTATTGAACCAATCCATAATTAGGTCATTGTGGGAGATTGGGCATAAATTTTCCTTGAAGAATCCAACTCACGTTAGACCTATAGCATTGAAAAGAAGAATCATATATCTACCATAGTACCGAATATAAATTTTTGGGGATACAAAATTACAGAGATACATTTGTTTCAATATCGAGCTCCTCAAAAGTAAGAAAAATGTGTGTATTTTTTTTTTAAAATTGCATAAGTCTTGATTGAAAAATCATTTGGAAGTGGTTCCAAGGGCATATTGAAGGATATATATTAGTATTGGGTTATAAAATTCCCCCTAAAAATAATTCAACAACCATTAACCCTTCAAAAGGCTCTACTATGACTCATGAAGAGGAAGAAGTGCAACATGATATATCAAAACTACAAGGCCGAGTGCAAAAAATTTCGCTCTCACAAAGAGTAAAAAAAGACAACTTTGGATGGTTTGAAGAAAGGCGTGGAAGCTAATATGGATTGTTTGAAGAAAGACGTGGAAGCTAAGATGGATGGTTTGAAGAATGTCATGGAAGCTAAGATGGATTGCGTGGAAACTAAGATGGATGGTTTGAAGAATTGCATGGAAGCTAAAATGGATGGCGTGGAAACTAATATGGATGGTATATAAGGAAACATGGAATATTTTAAGAAAGACATGAAAGGTTTGAAGGAAGGTTTGGCAAAGCTACTACAAGAAAAACTCCTAATGGCGAAAAGGTAGTAGAGAAAACTCGTGATGAGAACAAAAGAAATGTTAATCAAGATTTCATAGAATCTAATATGGGATTTAAGACCCACCATATTCCTAATATAGATATGAGGAATTTTGATGGCAAGGATCCAATAACTTGGATACTACAAATGACGCAATACTTTGAGTACCACAATACGCAAAACACACAAAAGGTACACATTACAACTTTATATTTAGAACAAAATCAGTTTGTATGATATAGATGGCTTTTTTATCGTAAAACACTGGTCACTTGGTTAATTATTACGGAGAAAATGATAGCACATTATGAGGATACAAAGAGAAACACCTTATTTAGCCAATTGATAAAACTCAAAAAAAGGGTTCAATGATGGAGAACATTGAGGATTTCCAAAAATTGAATATAAGGGTAAATAATATTCCATAGGAACATAGAATTGATGTCTTCATAGGGACTCTAAATGATAATATCCAACATGAGGTTCACCTTTGGGAACCTGATACATTGGAGAAGGCATTTAGGTTGGCAATAAAAATTGAAAGAAAAATTATGGCGACAAGGAAGCCTACCACTCACAACTATTAAGATGGAAGTATTGCTACTCATATACTTGCACAACCTATAAGGTTGACACCACAATAATTGGAATAAAAAAGAACAAAATGGATTTTCTATAGTTGTGATAGAAAATACACTAATGTTCATAAGTGTGTTGAGAA